>JAKTTT010000007.1:0-488904 GCA_030581615.1 Alloascoidea africana
TATTCTTGATCGTATATAATCCTTATTTATCGTTGAGGTCTATATAAGGGCGTCTTTTCGCCACTTTTAATATAAGAATTAACAAGTTTTCTCTTGAAAAATCACCACTGTGATAGTGTTGTGAAGTTTCTAGCATGAGGACTTGTTTATCAAAATCTATCTTATTATTCTTGTTATCTTTATAAAAAATAGAGGAATTCATCTCATTTATATAACTTTCTGGCTTCAACAAGGAAATAACAAAATAGATCAAGTAAAAAAGTGGGAATCAGTCAGTATATCGAGAATCTGTTGAAGAATCCCGAGATATCCCAATAAAGACATGAATGATCAGACAAGTCATTCATAACAAGGTTCTTTAGAGGTAAACAGATAATTATTAGTAGACTCTCGCAAATTGAAAGAATATTATAAGTAGAATCTCGTAAAGTGAAAAATAAAAAGAAGTTGATATTGGCAAAATAGGAGTTCGGTACATGGTTTTTGTAACAAATACGACTTCTCCAACTCTGGAAGTTCACTTTCTTTATGTTTCTTTGTTTCTGTTTCTGCATATACGATATGCAACCACAAACTTCTTGCAAATGGGATCAAATTAATTATCTCACTTGCTTTTGAATCTAGATTTTCGTAAATGGGAAATCTCCGATATGCTCGTCGATTCCCACTTCTTTCGTTTATATAATTTACATAGATTTAGAAAACTATATAAAGATTCTGATTTCCTCTTCTTCAAAAATCAGACAAGCAATATATCTTTTCTCTTGGTCTTCTCAAAGCTCTCTCTCTCTCTCTCTCTTCTCCTAACAGGTTGTCCTAAAACTCTCTCCTCGGGTACTCTTGTTACACTTGGTAGCGATTCTCAAAAGTTCTTTGACATCAATCTTGATTGTTCTATTCTTGCTATCTACTAAATGATCATCGGGCTTACCGATCAAGAAAGCTCAGAAGAAGACGAATATATTGAAACAACAGAAGATGCTACTACAACTGCTTTTGCTACTGCTCCTGCTCCCTCTACTACTCCTGCTACAACCACTACCATTATGTCCAATTTTAAATTCAAGATTCCACCCTTGACTCCCTAAAAAGAAGACAAGGATGCCAACAAGATAAACGGCTGGCTCGGTGGACTTAAACTTCAGTTCAGAGCCCAAGGGATACGGGAAGAAGCGGACAAGATAATGTATGCAGGATGCATTTGGAAGGACAGGTCCTCGAGTGGTTCATCACAAACGAGTTCACGGATACATTTGAAGATTTCGAGAAAGAAATGAAAAGCCTCTTCTTTCCCCCACATCACAGGCAATCTTTGGCAACAGAGTTTTCACGCCTTAAACATAACCCAAGGCGTGGCGTTACGGATTATGCTCTAAAATTCGAGAACCTTCTGATGAAAATGGGTAAAGGGTGGGTGTCTGAGGAATTTGCCTTAGACGCGTTTATTAAAGGGCTGGATCAAAAAATAAAAACCCAGACAAAAATAAGTAAACCTTTATCCCTGACCAAGGCTATCAATACCGCCATTGATGTGGAGGAACTATTAGCCGATGACACGACCTGGAAAAACAAAAGTACCTTTCATTCCCAAACAACTCCTAAACGGTACACAAAACCCTGGTTTTCAAGGACGGAGACGTAATTATGTCCATGTTTGCAAAATTACCCAAGGACGAGCAGGACAGTCTAAGGAAAGAGGGTAAGCGTTTTTATTGTAAGACAGGATACCATCATTTCAGAGATTGTCCTGACACTGTCTTATCGATTCGGGATGTACAACAAATTTGATAACCAGAGAAATGATGATTACGCTTGATGTTAACAACCTTCTGAAACCCTTGCCAAAAGGAGAACTTGCTGTGAAAACAGGTGCCCCATCACAGCCGTCCATAATCACAAAAGGGCCCATCAAACTGGGTCTACAATTCCAAGGAAATACGGAAAGTGTTGGGTTCTTCCTGGTGAATCAATTGAGCAAAGGCTTAATCTTAGGAAAGCCATGGGTAGCCGAAACGGCTTTCAACACTCTCAAACACAGGCTGACCTCCCCACCTGTTTTAGTAATTCCAAACTTGCAATCTTCGACCCTCCTAGTTAGAACAGACGCTTGTGAATCTGCGCTTGGTGCTACTCTGGAAGAGCTAGGGGAAGAAGGAAAATCAAATGGTGTGGTAGCCTATGTCTCTCGTGGATTACATGCAGTTGAACTCAATTATCCCACAAGAGAAAAATAATTTTAGGCAGTCGTTGCAGCACTCAAGAATTGGAAGCACTATCTCAAAGGAAAGCACTTTGTTCTGGAAACAGACCATCATTCTCTTGTCTATTTAAAAACTCAGAACAGCATTCCGGAAGGGAGACTGGAAAGATGGATTGATTTCCTGAGCGAATACGATTTCACAATTAGATATATCAAAGACTCGAAAAATTCTGCAGCCGACGCCCTCAGCAGAATGCCTTCAACAGTTCCCAACCATAATGTTATTGACCTCTACAGCCTCGCAGTAGAAGTTGTCAACATGGGATTACCTTTGGAAGAGTTGAAGCAACTCTATGTCAAAGATACTGAGTTCACCACTATCTTTCATATTCTTGAATCAGAGGAACAACCACCTAAAGAAATGAGGGCGTACATCAAACACTTCGTTTTAATGGATGGGCTACTCTATTATACGGCTATCACTGGAAATGACAGCTTCCGTTTATGCATCCCTAACCGTGGAATCCGTCAAAATCTACTTCATGATCACCATGACTCTACAGCGGCAGGCCACCCCGGTACCTTCAAGACTTATGAATCGTTGGCTCGCCACTACTATTGGAAACACATGTTTCGCCAGGTAAAAAGATACGTTGCCAGCTGCCAAACTTGCCAAACCGCGAAATCGAGCCGACGACCCCCTCAAGATTTGCTTATGCCGCTTTCCGTCCCTTCACAAAGATGGCAATCACTAAGTTTGGATTTCGTTATGCCTCTGCCAGAAACGGATGACGGATATACAGCAATAATGGTGGTGGTAGATAGATTGACAAAACGAGCCCATTTCATCCCTACCACTACTCAAGTCACGGGAGAGATCGCAGGCCATTTATTCATGGAGCACATTATCAAGCTTCATGGTATCCCTGACTCGCTCGTGTCAGACAAAGACCCCCGTTTTCTTGGGGCCTTTTGGAAGACAATACACACCCGCCTAGGTACAAGATTGGATTTTTCAACTACCAATCATCCACAAACTGATGGGCAAACTGAGAGAGTCAATCAAATCTTGGGTCAATTGCTGCGAGTGTACGTCCAAAACAACCCTAGTTGCTGGAAACAATATCTTAGTATGGCGGAATTGGCATACAACAATGCTTACCAAGAAAGCATCAAAACAACACCTTTCTTCGCAGACCTAGGATATCAGCCTAGACTTTTATCATTCAATCCTATTACCAATCTTCGAAAATACTCCGATAGAGGAAGTGAATTTGTGGAGAGAATGAATGCTATCTCTACCTTGGTGAAAGATAATATGGTAGAAGCACAACGAAGACAGGAAGTTTACCACAACAAAAAGAGACAGGAGGTCAACTATAAACTTGGTCAATTCATTTTGCTGCACAAAGATGCTTATGTTACGCGCGGTCGATTCCACAAACTCAAACCCATTTATTTTGGCCCTTTTAAAATTGTCAAAGAATGCGGGAATAATGCCTTTGAATTAGATTTGCCTTTCATGTCTAAAAACCACCGAGTCATCAACAAAAAATGGTTCAAACCGTTTATTAAATCTGCTGCTTATTTGAAAGAGCCCCCTGTCACTGAACGAGAACAACTCAGTAGACTAAATGAAATCAATTCATGGAGGACAAATCCAATTCGAAAGCATTATTCCCGCATTCTTTGACAATCTTAAATGGCCCAAAATAAATCGGTTTCAGCTTGTGAAATCGACCGCGCGTAAGGTAGGCATCTTTGTGTAGCAAAATGAATTGACCAAGTTCATAGTGAACCTCCTGTCTCTTTTTGTTGTGGTAAACTTCCTGTCTCTCTCTTCTCCTAACAAGTTGTTCCAAAACTCTCTCCTCGGGTACTCTTGTTACATCCCTATAAAAGAACAGAACGTCAGTACTAAACTCTTGGGTTGTGGGTTTGATTTATAAATTTTGCCTTAACTTGTAGAAAAGAACAAAGAAGTTACAGAACACTAACTTTTAAAATACATATATAATCAGTATTCATTTTACACATGTGACCAATTGTTCTATCGGAACAAAGAGTAAGAAATCAGAAATTCTTACCAGTTTTTGTTGTGTTTTTGTGATCAAGATTGTGTATGAACTGTGAAGCACATTTGTTGTTTTGTTGGTTTTACATAATTCTTTAATACATTAATTTCAAAGAATAAGGAAAGACACATTTCATTTATATAAATTCATCCATCTTTCCACAATACCAAAATAAAGCAAACTCTTCGAGATTTCTATCGTCCAAAAAAACATGAATTTCTTCATCTATTATTTAGATTCCTGTTTCATCATCCTCTTTTTTATATTTCAACGTTAACGTGCTTCATACGTGTGTGAACCAACAATCACTGGTTCTTACTATTTCATCAACTGCTTCTCAATTGCCTAACATGACACAGGCCAATTGAATGATAGAAGTAGTCCCTGCTTTTGAAGTCCTGCAAAATAGCAAGCTATCCAACCCACTGCGTGATGTAAATAGATGTTGATCGCAATACCATCAGAAAGGTCCCAATGCACTCCAACAATCAGGTATCGAGTAGACAGATCCCTCTGCACATCTGTCATTTGGTGGACGACACCGTGAATCCTCCCTGAATCTCAACAATGCCGGCACCACTATTTTTCTTAGGGGACACTCCCCACAAGTGGTGAACCACCTATCTAAACTACCTCTATGCACACCACGAGGGCCACAGGGTCCCCTATATCCCTGTGGTAGCCAATTGGTATATATTCTCAAGATTTTAATCTATATAATCAGAAATTGATAGCAACAAGGTTGATTAGTAGTTTGACTTGGATTATATATTTATTGTTTGAATAAACTTGGACAAAACTGGTTCAAGGCTTTTCCAAATTGTTAAATACATCACGGATTGAGAGCCCCATTTAACTACTTTTTTTTTCACGTTTGTAGTAGTTCTCAGTTAGCTCTGGTTATGGGTTTTTTGCTTGCTTGCTGCTGATGAGGGTCAAGTCAAGTGCGGGTAACTCCTTGTTAATTTATAAACCGGTTTTAGTACCAGCAATAGAAATAATGACAATGATGATGATACTAGGATCAGGAATTTATGGAACAGGACGACCATTTGGGACGAGAATTGGCAGTTTTGGTGGACATAAGGGGAAAGGAATCATCGGTATAGGTAAAAATGTGGGGTTTGGATTTTCAAGTTTGTGTCAAATAGGTAATCTCGGATATGCAAAAGGAGCAGGAGCAAGAGCAAGAGCAAGAGCAAGACCAGGATTAGGATCAGGATCAGGATCAGGATCAGGATCAAGATCAAGATCACAATTGGGATTGAGATCCATAGTGGCACCCAATACGGATATTAAATTATTGGACTTTGTTCATTTGACAAGGATTTGGAGAAAGGGCATTGGGATCACGGCTGAATCAGATGAGTATCAGCTATACAGGCTATTTCCTAGGTCATTTTGGCAGGATGCCGCAGGTACAAACAATTCCAGAACTGGATTCAATTTTAGATCGATTTCCAGATGGAATTCCAGCTCCCATTCGGGGTCTAATGGGCATGGGGATGGAAATGGCGGGAAGAAGAGGTCTTGGATGGGGGGTATTTTGGAAGAGTATGGGTACGCAGTTGTTGGAGTCTACTTTGTGCTTTGCCTTGTGGACATGGCCCTGTGCTATCTGGCCGTGCACAATCTTGGACAGGAGAAGATCCAGCAGTACCAGGACGAGTTTCTGGAGCGCCTTGGGTGGAAGCAGAAAGAGAGACAAGGCCGAGAGGATGGAGACCTGTCAAAGCACGTTGAACAGCAGGGATGGGCCGAATGTAAGTGAACTTTGTCGAGCCAGCCAGGCTTTGCGATTCTAACCGCACGTTTTCGCCTTTCGCGTAGCTCCGACCTTGTGGACGACCTTCTGGACAGAGCTGGCCGTCGCCTACGGGCTCCATCGAGCTCTGGTCTTCGTGCGAGTGCCGCTGGCCGTGGGCCTGGCGCCCCGGGCGGCTGGCCTGTTGAGACGGAGTGGACTAGGGCCAACGAGTCTCGGACCAACGAGTCTCGGACGAGCAAAATCCAGCCGTGGACAAAGCGGCCTGCCCAGGAGCAGATTCGGCTCGAGTCCGTCGAGACGGCAGCGGTGGATGGACTGGTTCTTGTAGACCGTGCTGGTGAAACGCTGGCGGTGGATCTTTTCACCTTCGGTCTCTCTCTACCAGTTCTCTTCGTTCTATTTCTTCTCTTCCCTCTATCTCTATCTCTTTCACTTTTCTTCGTTCTTCGTTCTATCCTTCGCTCGCTCTCGCTCCCGCTCTCGCTCGACCGTGTCTCGTCTCGCCGCAAGATGCTCGCCTCGCCCGTGCCGGCGACCCCTGTCCGCGGACCCGCTGCGCCCAGACGCTCCTTCCACTCGTCTTTCTCCCTCTCTTCCACCACCTGTTTCTCTCCCTCCAGCTCCATCTCCATCTCCACCCCCAGCTCCTTCTCGCCGCCGCTCGCTTCCCATGGCCCTGCTCTGAACCCCCCGTCCCTGCCTCCCTCGCCCGCTTCCAGCCCAAGCCCAAGCCCAAGTCCCAGCTCCAGCTCCGGCTCCGACTCCAACTCCCGTGCCCTGCCGGAAACACACCGCTCCGTTCAGCCGTTGGTCAGCTCTTTTGGCCCTTCCTCCAAAGCCCTCCCCTTCAACAACCAAAAACACAACACCTTGCCCCCAATGCCATCCTCTGCCACCCTGGCCGACCTGGATCACCAGAAAAAGGGCCTTGGCTCAATTCTGAAAAAGGCTTTCACCGTCTCCCGCAAACAGAAAAGAGAAAGACCCCCTTCCCGCTATCTCCCGAAAGAATTGAACATCTCGGAGAACAACAATCACGATGACATTGACCACGACTCTTGCTCTGGCTCTGGATCCTGCTCCCCTTCCCCCATGCAAACCCAGTCCAGCAAAACCTCCTCCGATACAATGTCCATCTCCTCAAAGCTCTCCGTAACGTCCTCAACGTCGATCCTCTCCGTGGGTAAAAAATTTGCGAGAAAATTTGGCACTACCTATTCCACCTCTTCTCGGGCAAAAATAAACAGAGACGAAACAAATGGAACCCATATCGTCCTCACAAACCTAAACGGCCATTTCTCAACTTCTGTGGTCGTCTCTGACGTTTCAATGGCCGTTGCAGAGGCTGAAATCACCCCTCAAAACTCGGTCCAGTTTAAAAACCCTCATTCAAAAGCTGCTGACCAATTGCGCTCGCTTGATCTAAAAACTCCTCCTCCAGAGCAAAAAGACACAGAGCAGCTTGCTCAAATGTGCACACAGAAAGAGGTCAAACCTGGAAGCAAGGTGGTTATCGCAATTACAACTGCTGAACCTTCTGATGATGATGATGATGATATAGACTACGATTTACCAAAACAACAAGAATCTCCTCCTGCGGAACCTCAAACCCCCTTGGACAAACAGATTACGAATATAGTTTTGGAAACAACTTCTGGTGAAACGGTCTTCCCAACAATGGAATCATCCAACGTTTTGGAAATTAAAAGTTCTATAGGCCGTAAAAAATCCTTGAAAAAAAGAACCCCTGATGCTGTGGAACGCAAACGAAGTGTTAAAAAAACAAAAAATACAGAAATTGTCGAAGAGGAGGTTATACCGATTCATGATGATCCAGAACCAACTACTAAAGATAATGATGATGATGATGATAAAGATGTATTGAACAAATTTAACAAAATTGTTGAAGATGATTTGAAAGAGGTTCAACATTTACATGAATTGGCAAGCTTGTCCCCTAGAAGAAGTTACTCGGAAACAGATCTTGCTGCAGTGAAACCTGCGAATGCTAATGTTCAAGGGAAGGTTGTAACAGAAACAGTTGTACCTAAGATAAAACTCAATGACAACAAACTTGAATCTGCTATCCAACCTCTTGGATCTTCAAGTTCTGATCACCTAGCTACACCAACCACTGTTGCCACTGCTGCTGCCGCTGCCACTGCCACTGCCACTGCCACTGCTGCTTCTGCTGATGCTGCTGAACCCAAGAAACGTAAATCGAGATATCGATATCAAGCTCACAAACATTCAAATTCATCTGCTTCTGCCACTTCTTCAAACACCGATCAACAATCCCAGGATTATCATAGAAGACCTAGTCCTACCCCCTTGCTACAATCTCCAACAGAGTTTGCAAATCAACATCACTATGCTTCTGCTGCTCAACTTTACTATCAACAACTTTCCCCCCATCCTTCTGCTTTCCAATTCCCACCTTCTTTAGGACTTGGTGTTAATGGACCTGTAAGCTTTCATCTAACCGGTCAACAGGTTTATAACCAACAACAACAACAACATCAACATCAACATCAGCATAGACGCAGTCGTAGTAGCAACAGTGTTGTATATCCTCCGTCTCAACATCAACAACAATTTTTGACCATGATGAACCCGAATTACAATTCCAGTTTGCCCCAATTTGATTATTCCAACTACTACACCACCAGTCATCATAGTCATAGCATTTCGCATAGTAGTAGTGGAGTTACAAGTTCAAATGGTCCCTCATCATCATCTCTTTTTACGCCACAAGTCTTGGTGATTGAACCCAAAAATGTGAATTTTTCTTCAAAAGTGATAATTTACGACACT
The DNA here is from genome assembly GCA_030581615.1 of Alloascoidea africana. Taxonomy (NCBI): domain Eukaryota; kingdom Fungi; phylum Ascomycota; class Alloascoideomycetes; order Alloascoideales; family Alloascoideaceae; genus Alloascoidea; species Alloascoidea africana. The sequence goes on from JAKTTT010000007.1 coordinate 8,858, forward strand.
TATGATTCCGAAATTTATGATAGAAGACCCGAATTGGCAACATGTAACAGTCTAAATCCAATTGTTGCTCAACAGATTAAACAAGAGGTGAATGATTTCAAAATGGAAATGAAAGTTCATGAAAATTCAAGGGTTTATACCCATTTCTTTGCCTAACCTCAAGCCCAATAACCCCCAATAACTTAACCCCTCTTAAACCACAATAATCATAATAATAATACTAATGCTAATAATCTTGGATATGAGGAAGAGTATGTTTGTACTCTATTCTATATCATGTAATTGTCTTTTTATTTTTGTCTTGTCTTTTCAATCAATTTTTGGATCCCATTATCATTATCATTCTTTAGACCAATCCCAAAAATCCCAATTTTTTTTAATTCCTGCTAAATGAGTTTTTCTTTCTTTTTTTTTTTGCCTCCTCTTGTTTCATCATCATCATCATCGTCATAGTTTATCTCATTATAAAGCGGTGGTTTTATTTTATCGTCATCATGCTATATAAATTGCCATCTCTCATTTTCCTCCTTTTTTTTTACATACTCTTTTTTTCATATTATAAATTCATGATTCATGCTCCCTCCTTTATTCTTTTTCTTTTCCTTTCCTTCCTTTATCTTAGTTTTTGCTTGATTTATTAACCCCCTTTTTCTTTCTTTGTCATAAACTTGCTTTTTTACAACTGTTTTTGTTTCTTAATTTCCTAGTCAATTTTGCAAGTTCATCTTCTCTCTCTCTATATATATTTTTTTCGCCATTCAGATCTACTACACATTTGTCTTTATTTTTTTTGGAAAGAAGAGCTTTTTTTTGGATATATATGCATAAATATATATACTGTTTTGAAAGAAAAAGAAAGAGGAAACAAGTTTTTTCGTACATTTGTTTTATTTTTAGAGATTGTAGATTTTATCCTTAACTATGCATCATCTATCATAATGGCTTGGCATTTGATCTTGGCATTGATCTAGATCTAGATCTTCCAAAAAGACAGGATATAAAAACTTGAAAAGAACCAAACAATTAAACAAAAAAAAATTTTAGAGAACCTATAGGACTGACGTTTTAAACACCTATACTTGCCCGAATCCGACTTCTATAACCACCACCATTTCCTGAACCATTATTTGTCCCCGATCGATGTTTATGATGTCGATGACGACGCTCACGCTCACGCTCACGCTCATTTATATCCCTATACTCACCACCGTAATTTGTATTAGGGGTCTCTGGATTAATCAATTCAGAAGAATCCGGGGGGAATGGAGAATATGGTGGTGGTTCAGTCATGGGTACAACAGGCATATTCTCAAAAGGATTGTTTGTTGCTGGTGGCAATCGAGATTCCGTAGAATTATGTCCTGTCCTGTTCAAACTTGTATCGGTATTCCTATTTCTATGTCTATGACGAGTCCTAGGCTCTTGTTGAACCTCACGAGATGAAGGAGGCACAAAATTCGGATCTGAACTGTATTCGGGACTAGGATGAACACCTTGAACGGGAACACCAATGCCTGCGGAATTCACAAACCCTCCAGCAGCAAGTTGAGAAGCGACTCTAACATCTCCCGTGTTTCCAAACGTGTCGATTCCTTGACCACGGTTCTGCATAGCATTTCGGAGTGAAAATGGATTCATGGGTATTGGCGGTGCCGGCGCTGGCGCTGGCACTGGTGCTGACACTGAAACTGATGCTGGTGGAGTTGATGTACCAACGTTATCATAAAAGCTTTGCAAATTCCCTGTACTCATTGGCTTCAACGGTTCGGGATCAGTACCATTTTCAAAATGAGGTGTTGCAACAACTGTATTATTGTTGTTTACACTTGATGAAGCTCTACGTGCTTGTTGAACAACTCTTTCATATTCCTCTTGTTCTTTTTTCTTCCTCATTTCTTCTTCTTCTTGACTAAGTAGTAATGCCAATCGTAAATTCACATCGTCTAATTCTTCCTCGTCTTGTGTCCTAATTGCCCGATTTCCCTTTGTTTTCCGTTTTTCTTCTTCTTTGGCTGCTGTTTTTTCACTTTCTTTTAAAGCTCGTTGAAGCATTTCTTCTTCATTATCATTATAATCATTTTCTTGTTCTGGTTCTGTTGATGTACTGACTCTTTCATCTGGGTCTGTGTTATCGGAATCTGGCTTGGAGGTTAAATCTTGGTTTTGTAGATCTGGAGGAGGACCAGGAGGAGGACCAGGAGGTGGCGGGATAGACCCAGTGGTACCTTTAGGACCAATAGTTACTGTACGCTTGATCGTTGTGGTTGTTGTCGTTGTTTTATTCTGGGTCCTTGTAGTACCATCCTCTGAGGAGACTGCAGATTCTTTAGGAGTTGTCATTAGTACCCTTCGTCTATAAGTATGTACCGCTTCCAAAGGTCCAGCTCCAGTAACAGAAAGAGAATAAGATCCAGTGGGCACAGTCACATAGCTATAATTTGTTCCATTAGTTTGCCATTCCGATTCCGGATCAAATCCTGTCTCTTTGCAAATCTGTCTCTTCTGTTTAAGCATTTGGGGATCCAACAATAATCCAACCAAATCTCTTGCTTTATTCCTAATAGCCAATCCTTTATCTTTGCCTTCAAAATCCACATAAGAAAATTCTCGAAGTTGTTTTATTTCAAACATGTACTGATCACACCAAAGTAACACAGCTTCATCACCCATATGGATCAAAAATTCCAATATTGCAAGTGTTTTCAAAATCCGTTTCCAATGTTTCCCATTTTGATCAAGATGTCTTTCCAAAACACTAAACATGTCAACTCTATCCTGTGGATCAAACGAAATTTTTGCAAATTCTTTTAGAATCTCGGGTGTTAACCCCCATGATACCTCCCCATCATCATCATCATTTGTTGCTTTGATTGTTTTCTCCTGAACAGGTGAAAGATTTGAATAATAGACTTGAGCACGGTTGAAAAAGGCCATATGAATGATCAAATCACTTTTTTCTTTAACATTCAAGAGGATTCAATAAACCAAAAAAAACAAAATTGTTTATATATCTGTTTGGTTATGGGGTGGGTGTGGTTTGGTTTTTTTCTTGAATGATCCAGTGAGAAGATGATCTGTTCGAATCAAAACTTCAGGAGACAGAAAAGGAGATTCCAGAATTACACACACGCCGCTTTAGAATAATTATTTTTGCCCGTAATGCTTCCTGGTTGCCGTTGCTAACGCCAAAGGTTCCCTTTGCATATGACTCGGCGTTTATTCATTATTTTTGATTATTTTGATTGATTGATTGATTGGAACTTTGGTAACTTGGTGATCAAAGAAACAAAGACGATATTTGTAGATTTAGCTAGTGGATTGACGGGTACTGAAGTCTGTCTATCTTGATCTACGTGGCGAGTTTCAAATAATACACACAAGCTTTTGATTTACTACCAAATCACACAAGTCTACGCAATCGCCTTCCACCACCAAAACAAAAGGGGTATTTTTGGTCGCTTCCCAGGTCACCACCCATTTGAACGTTTCCTGCGGGTAACCTGCCCAACGCCAACTATTCTGGCTAGGGACAACCAACCAACCAATCCATGTTTACTTGACCACCAACATGTTCCCATGGCAATATCTTGAGTCAGTCTAACTTGGTACGTAGAATCTAGAAGATCATTCATACCTGTATCCTTGGTAACATGAGTAATAAATCTCTTGGTAAGATGAAACAACGAGAGAACAAAAAAAATGGACATTGGTCTTGTTTTTGCTCATAAGGCGGCGTTTCCTGGTTACTTTGTCAAGATTTACCCCTGTGATATATATGGCTGGTTATTGCCGAGACAAAAATGGTACTGGTGGTCACTGAATGGAAAACAAGAGACTCCTATTCACTTTTGTCCAACCCCAGTAGTTAAAGGGGGAAGACACCACTTCACTTAGTATCCTTCTTTTTGCATTCTTTTATGAATGATAAAATATTCTGAACTAGCCATCAATCTTTTTTTTAACGAGTTTTGTGTCAAGAGACCTTTGGATTTTGGGTCTTCAAACCAACTTAAAAGCCAAAAGTTGCTCGTTTCTTTTTTTTGGGCTGGGCGTTTTTTACATGCAGGTACAAATATAGAACGCACGTTGATTCGCCAATCCCAAAAAGTTTATCCACGATAAAGAGACATCGTCGTAACCTTAATACCAAATAGGTATCTGAAAAAAGGTACGAGAAAAATGCACAATGTGGGATGAAATATTCATCACTATAATTTTGGGCACATCTTCTGTGCTGTTACTTTTTGAGAAATCCGGGGGGTTGTTTTTTTTTTGGCTCTGAGCTGGAACTAAAAGTAAGAAGGCGTTTCTGCATATTTAGCATAAGGGAGGGAGAGAGGAGGAAGGCGTAGTGCAATGGGCTTCGCAGATCTGGGTTTATTTATCCCTCGTGGGTCAAACAGCCAACCACCCTCCCTTTATAAAGAGGGTAATAAGAGCTTTCTCAAAAGATCAAAAATAAAAGTAAAAAGAGGCTCAACTTGATCCATGCATACATTATAGAGTGTTATTTGGAAAAACTACAAACTCGATAAGCTGGAATTTGTCAATTTTCAAATATACTTACCCAAGTTCAATGATCATTAGGACAAAGGGCTTTGTTAGCTTGGCACTTCTCTCGATGTCAAACATTTCAAAAGCTGTGGCTTGCACCCATATGATACGCCTTTAACTCCAAAATGAAGCCTATCTTCCAAAAAAAAAAAAAAAAAAGCTTGGAAGATCTAGATCTAGATCTATAAGGACTTGCCTTCTCCATTTATGTTTGTAGGCACAGAGAACAACCACAAAACCGGGGGAAAATTAGTTTATGTCCAATAAAAGCGATTCGCGTTTAATAAAAATTCAAATGAAACCAACCAGAATGAGTACACACACAGGGAGGAAAAGGGCAAGGAAGGAATGAGAATCTACCCCAAAAGTACGCACTGAAGAATCATGAATAGCTAGTTGGTGGTGAACACATTCTTTGGAATTTCCAACCACAATGCAGTTCAGTTTACCGATTGGTATAGTTACTTTGTCCATTTTTTTCACCTAGAACTCGGATCAGTGTAACGGGTCAATTTCATTCAATTAGCAAATTCAAACTTTGGAAACTTGTTGTTCACAATTGACGGTTGATGAGATCTTGTTATAGTTCTGGATGGTGATAGCAAACACTGTTCTCAATCAACTGAATCACCCTCGTTACCCAACGAGTTGGGAAACGGGAATGTGCAAAAAACGTGGCAAACAAACTTGTCGCAAAACACATGTCATTTAACCATTCTTATTCTTGCTCACTCCCAAGTTGAAGAAGAAAGAAGAAAATCACGTTCAATTAATTACCTATAGATACAAAGAACACATAAGAGATGTCACTTTAATCACTATATATTGGAAGTAAGTAGACAATGATGATAGCCAATCCTATACAATGTGGCATGTCGAAACAAATAATATATAACATCGTAGCGAGCGTAAGAGTATAATAAAAGACATGAAAAATTTGGGGGTAAGAAAAATAACCATACAAACAAAATATGAATCACTTAGAATTGAAGACAAAACGTAACTGGCAAAAGGAATAAAAAAAAAAGTGAAAGTTGTATTTGAAGTGAACAGGCAATGGCGATCAACTTTACAATGGTATTAGGCAAATATAATTGAGATGGTTTTTTTTTTTTTTGAGTTTTTTTCTGTTTCTGAAAATGTAATTGTACAGTATAAGTTGATGACTTTGTTTTTATAACCTAGGAATACACAAAAATTTGTTGGAAGGGCTAGCCAAATTAGATCTGGAAACTTGGCGAGTGACTAGAAGACTCGTTATTCATACCGTACTGTGATTGCAATTGCCGATTCTGAAGTTGTTGCGAGTGGACCATTTCAGATTGAGAAGAACCTGGCCTTTGAACTTGAGCTTGAGCTTGAGCTTGAGCTTGAGCTTGCGCTTGCGCTTGAGCCTGGACTTGGACCTGAACTTGTTGTTCAAGAGCTGCAATTTTGGACTGGATTCTTCTGCCATATGGAGTAGATCTGATTGAATGAATAATAGGTTTAATGTTATTGACAAGCCCCTGTCTTGTCACAGGATCAGCATAGTCCAGAGCAGTTTGTACAACATAATTAGCAAAAGAGTCTCTCAGTAAGGATTCCAAATGTTGACAACTTAGCAATTCCTCAATCATTTGGCGGTTTAGTTCTGGCTCAGCAATTCTCAAGCATTTCTCAATAACATTCGAGCTGAATTTTTGAACAGATAGCAAACAAACGTTTCCTAAAAATTGCTTGATCAATGGCCTTGAAAAACTGGGATCATCCAAGTCTAAAACATACTGAGCCACATAGTTTCCAAATGGATCTTGTACAAGAGTAAGAGCATTAAATATAATCTGCTCAATCAGCTGAATTTTTTGTAATGGAGAAGCATGGTCAACGCATCTTTGCAAAACACAACAACCATGTCTATGGGTGCCAACGGTCACACAATTCTCACTAACAGCATCAAATATAAATTGGGCATCTTCATGTGAGAATCTATTCAAACACTTTTGGATGACATGATTACCATTGAGATCCTTAATCAAAATCACAACGTTGGATCTTAGAGCCTCAATGATAATGGAAACTTGCTCTGGACAAGAAACATATTCAATCATTTTTTGTAGAGCTCTGGTACCATGTTGATTCAATGCTATAGTGACCATTGACTTGGAAGCTGTACGAGCCAAAACAGTCCTTTGCTGGTCGTTAGTGTACTCCAGCAACTTTTGGCAAAGGTAGTTCCCAAAAGGATCAACCATTAAATCTACAACATGGGGAGAGACTTGGCTAAAAATCAAGTCTGTATTGGCCTTGTTATTCTCTTCCAGCTTCTTTTGCAGGAAACGGCAACCGTGTTGATCAATGCACAGAGAGTAAATGTCATTGGTTAATGACTTCAAAGGGACCAATGCCAGTCTATTAAATTCACGATCACCATTTGATCTTCTCTTTTGTTGCTTGGATTGAGGTTGATGGATATGTGCAGGTGGCAAATATCCAGAAAGAGCGGCTGGAGGCGGCGGGAATTGTGTTTGGCCTTGCATAGGAAGCTGTCCATTGTATAATTGCTGTTGAAACTGCGGATTTGGAGCGGGTTGCTGAGGCGGTTGCTGTTGCTGAAGCTGTTGCTGTTGCTGCCTAAACGATCTATCAATGGGGAGAGAAACAGAACCTTCACGAACAATACGTTTCATGCCATCAGAGTAGCTTCCATTCTGAGCAAATGTCTGATTGTTGAAAGCTGCAGCATTACTCATTCCAGCTTGACCTTGTGTTGGAATACCATTTGATTGCATAGTATAAAACTTGCTAGCCAACGGAACAGCCGGGCTAGTCATTCCCAATCCTACACCGGGATTCGGGGTGCTAGAGTACATTGGTATGTCAGATACAGAATGGTGATGAAGAGCTTTTTTCCCCATATTCATGTTACTAGCCATTGAAAGGTTTGTAAGGCTGTTTGCACCACCACCAATAAAGGAGTCACTGGTATCGCCATTGTTGGAGTTTGAGGCATTGGAATAGAGGGAATTTCTAGAGCCAGGCTGACTTTCCATGGAGGTATTAGCAAAGGACCAACCGTCACTAACGCCGTAGTCCTGGGACAGTCTCCAACTAGGAGGCGGATTTGTATGATTTGGAAGGAATCCGCCGCCGCTGCCGCTACCGACTTGCGGAACTGAGTCAATACCCTTATTGAAGTACGACATGGAAGCAGGCAAAGACTTGCGGTTCTGTTTCAAATGTTCATATTCCGTTTCGGGAACAGCAGGAGAGGCAATGCGAAGAGAGGCTATTCTTAACGCCATTTCATCATGCTCATTGTATGAGATAGATTGGGGGTTTTCAACAGTGCTCATGGGGGTTGTGGAGAACGGTAAAGTTGTGGCCATGGAACCAGGACCAGTGCCAGTGCCAGAACTAGATCTGGAGCTGGTAACTCCAGAGCCTTGACCATTTGTCATTGGTAAAGTGACAGCGTTCCCGATCAATCCAGCGGTTGTGGGAGTATTATTGTTAAATACATTAGTCCCCTCGTTTAATACCAAAGGCAGACCAGGCGACTTTGTCGGTCCCAACAGAGCGGATCCAGTGGGTGTGGTCGCAGTTGTATTAAACGAAGAAAAAGAGTTTGAGCTGGTATGGAGAGAGAGACCAGATATAGACGAGGCATGACGGTGATGACTATAGAAACTATTCATCGAGGAGGTGAACGGGAACTGACTCTGAGTGGTGCTCATGGAACCGTTCATGACCTCAGGGGGTGTCAAAGGCTCGCTGATGGAGGGGTCAGCGCTCTCCATAGACAAGTTATTTTGATGTTGCTTTACATTGGAAGAAGGAGGTGGAAGCTGAGAGGGAAAGGCATCAGGAAGGGGTGATCTGAGATAGTACATATCAGTGTTGCCAGTTACGGATGATCTCTTGCTAGATGGTAGCTGGAGCGGCTCATTATAATGACGGATCTGATCAACCTAAGAAAAGAGAATGTTTTGTTAGAAACAGAATGTCCAGCTAGGCGAATTTTTGCACTCACCAGTTGAGACTGCATAACACGGATGGGGGAAGGGGGTTAAGGGGAGGAAAAAAGTAGTCTCGACTTTGTTCACCAATAAAAGGTGGAACAATGCAATAAAAGGGCTAGATGGAAAAAAGCGAGCAGGCGGGTCTGATGGTTCCCAAAAGGTCTAAAGGGCCCTCTTTTTCAGTTATTTGTGTTTGATATGGGTATTAATTGGAAGGGGGGGAAGGGCACTTTGTTGGTGTGATCTTGATGGATCTACTCAGCCTGAGTGAGTACTAAAAAAACAGCAGTACAAAATAAAAAAAAAAAAAGATGAATAGCACCAGTCACCAAAGGAGGAAGAAAATAGGGAGTCTGTCAGGATCTATCACCAGAGGAGATCTTTAGTATGGCCAGTCCACCGGGTATGGAAAAGATGATTTAGTCAGCGGTTAACTCTTCCAAACGAGAGAGAGCAGTTCGTGAGACTTAAATTCAGGGTTGGGAGGTGATTGGAAACTTGGCAACGACAAAACTAGAGCAGAGGAGAGAGGAGGAGGGTTTGCGTATAAATAGGAATTGGTTGGCAAACCGACAGTCAGGGAGAAGGAGGATGTGACGGCGAATAAGGGAGAAAGAGAGAAGGGAGAAGAAAGAAGAAAGAAGGAAGGAGAATATAAAACAGTTGGAGCTGCTGAGCTGTGCCAATCTCTCTGGCTCCGGCCAAAGGTTGCTGAGCCAGCTGGGCGCCGGGGGGTGTGCAGCGGGCTGGAGGGGGGGCCGCCCCCGCGGTCGCCCATTCCCGGGGGGCGGTCGCCCTCGTCCTCCGGAATGGGCGCCCGGGTGCAGCCTGCGCCGGGGGTTGTGCAGGGGGCGGCCCAAAGGAAAGGCGTCTTTTGGGCGCTGGGTCTCTCCTCCATCGGAATCGGAATCAGAATCAGGGCACCTCTACTCTCCCAGCTGACCCAGTTGGGCTCCAGCTGGAGCCCTGCTGAGGCCTCGGCGGCTTCACGGGCGCCCGCTGAGGAGCCTGTTTCGCTCGTTTCGCTCTGTCGCTCGGCCGCTCTGTCGCCCTGGCCTTGGGCGACCCGCGCGTGCTTGTAACAGTTGCTGGGCAACACCGGCCAAATCATTCTAGATCGCCTCCTCCTGCCCACTTCCACACACATAAGGTTCGCCATTGCCAGGGCGAAACCCGCCCAAAAAAAGAACAGGGGGCGCGAGATGATGGATTATGCCTGCCCAAAATCTGGGCGGCCCGTTTGGTTTTTTGTTCACATCCATTCCTTCCCGAAATAGTGCTCTTTTAGACTCCACAGCACGCCTTGATGGAAGAAAAGGGCCAGCCCGATACGGACAAATCCTCCAATAAATGAATTTGCTCTCCCTTATTTCGCTTCGTTTACCCAATACATTGACACTGTACCTGTAGGTCAGTCAGTCAGTCAGTCAGTCAGCCAGAGACTGACGGGTGGGTCTCATGATCCTTCTTTGCTGGATGCGGCATGAACATGTTTGTGTATACAAAAGACCTTCACGCCTATTCCCAATGCCACTGCTAAATGAAAACCCGCTGCTGTGTAATGTGGACGCTGGTATGAAACCAGTGGCCAATTAGCCCTAAATAAAAATATGACTACATATGTCACGTACGATAGATACAAGACACAAAAACCGATTAGCAATTGTTCCCGTGTTTATCTAAAACACAGATCTATATCTCCTACTATGAGATCCCTACGGCAGCAAGAATGCATTTCAAGCTTAGATCCCCTGGTTTTAAGTCCTTGGTTCCATCTTTCCTTTATTGACTCTCCCTCTCTGCAATTTTATTTTTTGTAAAACATCTTTCCTAGTCCTTGTCCTACCTAGTCCTAGTCCTTGGGAAAGCTAAACTATAACAGACTAAAAGAAATATTTGGTCACCTTGCATTTGGAATTTTAAGGCTGCCAGTTGACCTCCTCAACCACCAACATTACTTGGGCAAAGTGTGTCCTGAAAATTTTTTGCTTACAACCTCGGCGGTCCATGGTGAAACTCCAACCAGAAACTGGAAAACCTGAAGCGGGTAACGAGTTTGGTTGATCAAGGGCAAGAAGGAGACCTCGTAGTAGGAAATTAATATGAAAATGACTTACTTGACTTTTAGTTGGCTGTTGTTTGCTCTATACACTCCGCCGCAAAATGATTAATCTCCATCTGTATTTTTTCCCTCGTTAACTAGACACTGGTAGAAATAATCTCTCTACAAACAAACTTATTATACGAGAGACACAGAAAACAGAAAAAAGCTACCCCCAAAATATGGGATTAACGGTTTCTATGTCTGTTTCCACTGCTCAGGTAACAATTTAAGATTCATATTATCTTCTCGACGTTGCTAAATTCTGCCTTGTGGAATGACTAGAACAATCCACTTTGCACTGTTTTTGTGACAGAGAAGAAGAAGAAGTAGCAAAGAAAAAGCAAAAAGCAAAAAGCAAAAGGCAAAAAGCAAAATGCGTCTCCTTTTAATCATCACATAAAAAGGCAATAATCCTGTTTAAGCCAGAAATTAGAAAAACAGTAAGGGGAGAAATATCTAGGGTAAATTTTAATCGAAAAATACTTGTCCACAAGAGAAACACCAAAAAAAAAAAAGAAAAATTGAGGGAAAAAAATAAGGATGATCCTGTCTTTTGTACTCGTTAATTTCGCACCAAACTTTAAGCAAAAGAAGGACCCGATCCAAGGCAAAACTGCTTCAAATTTGCAGAAAAGCTTGGGCTGAATGGCACGAGTCGAACTTGCGGACTCTCTACCTTTACAACTCCTTCACTTTGGCTTAAAACTTGGTCCTAATTGTATATTCCTCCCCGTCCGCTTTCCTCTAAATTGAACTTTTTCATTTACCTCGCAGTAATCTCAAAAACTCATTGAAATTTGGTATGCCCCACTACCGTTTTCTCTTTAAACCGTGAGCACTGGGACTGTATCCGAGAAAGCCCACCTGTGTTGGTGGCACTAATGGGGTGCAAAGCGGGAATCAATGCCTGTTCTATCCACTGTACTATTTTAGAAGCGCATAAATGCGTTTTTTCAGTCCTTGGGAAACCACAGAGACACAGAGCCATGCTATCGATTTTGTACATTCCTTTTTTTTTTTTTATGTATATTGAGCTTGAGCAAAAAGTTACTATAGCTGGAATGGCTTCACATATTGTTTCTGCATTTATCTTTAATAGTTTGAATATGTAGGTAAAATGATACGATGAACATCCGCATTGACAATTGAAATCCTGAGGGGGAAAAAATATGCATTGATCTTCCTAAAACAGTTCTACTAGCTATTGTTTAGGTGGGCAGAGAAAACTGAGGAAAAAAAATATTGAAAATGAAAATGAAAAAGGATAAAAATCGGAGTCTATAGGATCGGATTCGTCATGGTAATATTTTGTTTTCATTTCTGTCAAATTGGACAGTTTTATGAGCATGTTTTATCAAAAGTACAATGGCTTTTGAACAAACCATTGAGTTGAAATTTGAAAAGGAGAAAAATATTACAACCATGTGTTATCGCCATTGGCAATTGAATCAAAACCGTCTTTTTTTTTTTCTCCCTCCACCCAACTAAAATTTCTGGTTCAAAGAAAGGTATATATCTCAGCGGAAATATGTCAGACGGAATCAAAGAATTGAAGACCATAGCTGCACCACCTATATTTTTCTTTTATACACACAGACAAGTAGTCTATCAGAATAATTTTCGGGCTTTATGTGCATCATAGGAAACATTGCAGAAGAGTTGAATCAACTCTAGTTCCCTTGGCGTTTATAAAAAAATCAGATAGTTTATCCATGTTTTTTTTCCAATATCGTAACGTTCGTTATTCACCTAAACGTGAAAAAAGGAAAGAAGCTTTGATCTATTTGTGGATGAACGCATAGAGTGGTTGCTAGAGTTATTTGTTTGTGCACTCTCTACACAATGAATGAAATGATTTGTTTTTCAAATCTTATACAATGAGCCATTATTACCCGGGAACCAAGAATAATAAATAAAAAACCAATCTCACAATAGACGGGAGCGGTTTCGGGTAATTCAGGAGGACGTTTGTTAATAACGTGAGCTGTGCACACTCAGTTGGAGACGACTATATAAAGCAAACTATTTCTGAAAAAAACAAACTGTAAACATTTTTTATAATGAGTTTCAGATATGGAATTAATTGACAAAAGAATTTTATAAAGCAACGGTTATGAAAAAATTCAGGACTGACGTTTATATCTCTAACATGTCTCAAACCAATCAATCATCATTTTAGATAGGTTTCAAGCTTAAGAAAACTCTTTTCCATTTATCTAGTTCGTCCATACAAAAATACCCCAAACTGGATAGGGAAATTGTTGAGCCAAAAACTAGTTTTTGATCTAAATTGAAATAAATGTATCTTGAATCCACAAATCTTGCTCACAATATGGTAATAAAGGGTCGATTTCAGGGAAAGTTTCTATACCCAATATAGGTTGACACATTTGTAACGTTGCTGGCAGTTTGATCAAATGCACAGACTGTGCATACTTAAATAAAGTCTTTTCATGTAAACATCATAGAACCTAATGCAGTATAGGTTGTTTGATAGCACCCTTTCGTTTTCATCCTGTTGTTGGATATCTCTTTCTCTTGTCTTCTCGTGTCCTACAATTGTTTCAAAGAAGAAAACAGTTTTTTTTTTTTTTTGTCAACCCGATCTGAAACATTAAGTATGAAATGCTTCATAGTTTGGAACATTCTCAGTACAAACATACTTTTTCTCCCTTTGTGATTCTAAAACGCTGAGATCAAGCTTCTGCCACAAGCTGCATCGCACACCTGGAAAAAAGTCTTGGAGATGTTGAATGTTGTCAATTCACATCCCTATTTACGGAAAGAAAAAAAAATCAAGTTTTATACCCGATTATGATATCATGTTAAAGACAAGTGCATTAATAAATAGTCGATTTGTGAGTTGCAATCATATACATATGTTGTTGCATTTAGTATAAATAATATTACACCGTTTCTTTTCTTCCTCAATGCTGTTTCTTATTATTCAAATATATGGAATCATTATATATGAAGAGAAAGGAAGCTTTCTAAAGAAAATGGATCCCCCCTCTTAATCGAGAGGAAGAAATAAAAGGTCAATGAAAAAAATAAGCGCGTTTGTGTAAAGATCATAACCCGAACAAGCCCGAAATAGCATGAATCACATACGGAACCTCATATAAGAGCCCAGAAGACATAATGCTCTGGATAAAACAAGAAAAAAAAAAGCATGTCATCCAGAGTGGAATTGAAAAAGGACAAATCAGTGGGTGTTTGGAGAAGACGGTGGATCAGGGTTAGAGTGATCACCTCTAGCATAAGGATAAAACCTTGCAGATCCCAATCTAGAATTTCCACCACCTCGATGCGTTGTAGATGATAATGGAGATGGAGATGTGGTGGTGGTCGTGGTGGTGGTGGTTGGTTGGCCATTATTGCTGAAGCTCGTGGTAAAAAATGACGTGCGAAACGATCCTCTTGGTGTGGCTCTTTCGTTAGGAGGAGGCACTGCGACTGAAATTGGTGGGTCTGTGCTATTAGCATTGTTGTTATTGTCGTTCATGTTGCTTGGAGTTGCCATGGAAGGTGCTGTGGTATGAAGACTACGGTGAATGTGTTCCCGGAGGGCCTGGACCTGGGGGGTAAGTCTTGTGTACTGGGTTCTCCACTGATTTTGATTTGAAGTTGGAGTTGGCGAGGGAGAGCCTAACTCCTGAAATAATTGTTGAACCTGATTCGCAAGCGGGAGGAATCTCTCAAAGATCTGCTGGTTGTTTCTTGAAGGATTAGATCTGGTAGAGGTTTGGTATTGACTCTCGCTTTCGATAGGTTTCCTACATAGAGGACAAGTACTTGCATTTTCGAGCCAGGGGAGAAGGCAATTTGCGCCAAAAATGTGACCACAGGGCATTCGAACAGGACAATGATTTTCACTGTTCTTATCATAGGCGAATGCCACATCTTCTTCATTATGCTTTACTAAATCCGAAAACTCATGGGGTACAGAAATCGGCGGATCAGCTTCCGGATCGTTCGCTATCTGTTCTTCATACTTCTCCAAGTCTTGCTGTTCTTTCAGTTTTTGCAACCTTCGTAGCTCGGCTTCCAATATCGCTGGTGATTTTTCTAGAGGTTCCAAACAAATTGCACAAGTTCTGTGTTCTTCATCAACAGTGTCCAAATCTACATAAGTAAGGGAGTTTAGCGCTCTTTTGGATGCTTTCAGCTTTTGTCTTTCTGACCAAGCCAATGAATTCATATAACCTTCAATCGTTTCTGCAAGTCCTCTGTTAAGTACGGCTCCGGCTGAGAACGTGGAAGGGAAAGCACCGTTTCTACCAATATCATAAACTTGAACATTCACTGGATTTCGAGATGTGTTTTCTGTAGTGGTTCTATTATTGGGATCTGACCTGTTGAAGTTATAGCTAATCGAAACTACTCTTGGTACTCCTCGCCTATTCTGAGGAGGAGTGTTGGTTGCATCTTGTCTTGTATTGTTGTTGTTGTTATCGAGGCGCTCGCTCCCATTACTCTGGTCCATGGCTAGGCTTATCTTGGTATCTTTATTTGTCTCTTAGAAACCCCCACTGGCGATGTCTTGATGTGATGCTGATAAACAGTGGAGAAAGAATCGCCCGTATTCCAGATCTGAATCTGAATCTGAATCTGAATCTGAATCATCGCCAAGAGGGCCACACGCCTGTTCTGAAATCTACGCATAGACACACTCAAACAGTGCTGAAATATACGCGCATGCGATTGTAGTGGAATCTTCCACCACGCATGGCATAAGCAAAAAACCAAAGCATTTTGTTCTGAAAGAATGAACAAACACTGCGAGCGCTATTTGATTTGACACGTTAGAGTGATTCTGTTTTTTCTTTACTTTGAGTTTCCCGAGTTTGCGTCGTTATAACTGAAAAAGAAAACGAACAAAATGGGCAGTGTGTGGTGGCGTTTCTTATAAGGTCATGATGATAACCCCCTGGTGTTTCTACCACAGACAGGTTGTACAATATACGCAAGAGGAGATAGAAAAAGTAGAAATAGTCTAAGTCAAATTGAACACAAGAAGACTAGAGAGAAAGAAAGAAAAAAAACCAAAATTGCACTGTGGAGGGTGTGAGGTCAAAATGATAGATGGCTAGTTCAGGAACTGGTTGCGAAGTTCCATGATCATCGCTTTTTGCTCCAAGGGAAGAGCATTGACTTGTTCATCAGTCAGGAGTAAGACTCCTTTCACCACCTCTGCTTGGGTTGGATCCATTTGGCGTAGTTTTTCAGCTACGCGAGGAGTGATTGGATTCGTACCAGATGAGGAGCCCGAAGAACTGGATGACTGGTGATGTCTCTTTTTCGATCCACTGGAGGAAGATGAAGATGAAGATGAAGAAGCTTGTTGGGAAGCCTGATATTGGGCTACGGCCTTGTTAATGACATCGCCATCCACAAATCCCATGACCAAGAGACTTTGTACCAGGGCTTGTGTGAAAGCTGGAGAGCGGCTCAGGATCTCGGATGCCTGTTGGGCACCACCGTTGGGACCGGACATCATGAGCTTGAGGTTTGCAATCAGCTCTATCAACTGAGTGGGCGGAACCTGGGCAAGAGTCTTGGAGCTATCATTCGGAGCAGTAAGAGGGGAGCCAGATAGGTTGGAAGAAGAGCCCATTGCATTGACCAAAGAAGAGTTATTGGATTCTGAAGAGGACGCAGAGGTGGAGCTAAACGGATCTGGAGAAGCAGAGGAAGAAGACTTTTGGGTTGCGTTTGCGGACTGAGTGGAAGGTTTCATGCGCAGTCTTGTCTTCCCGATAGGAATATTTGGCAGGACTTGCAGAGATCTCTGGGCCGTCTCAGCGTCTTTAGACGAAATATTTATATACATTTGTAGGGAGCAATTGGTTAGCCAGAAACAGAAACAGAAACAGAAACAGAAATAGCAGCAGCAGCAGCAGCAGCCGCAGCGAGATGAATCGTCCAAGCCATAGCAATGCAGAAGCCACAGCGGGCCCGCGAGGATCTGGAGGTACTCACCCTCGTACTCGATGAAGCCGTAGCCCTTGGACTTTTTCCTGACGGGGTCCTTGATGATGTCGACTCTCACGACGCGCCCGGCCGTTTGCGCGACGCCTGCTGGGTTAGCACGCTCTGCAAACACAGGCACCGGCGAACTCACCGAGCAGGTGCTCTTCCGTCCACTCGTACGGAAGGCCGCTGACATAGACCACGGCCGTCGAAGCAGCTGCTCCCTCGCTGGCGGGCTTGTCTCGGGGCATGGTGTGCTGGGCGGCAGGCAAGGTGGGAAACGACCCAGTTTACGAATCCCCCTCGTACCTCCGTCAGCCCGTGGGGCGCGGTTCCATGGGCCGCGTTTCTGTGGATCGCACAGAAGCCACACCGGCGCCCCGGCCGACGGAGCCCAGCCGCCAGTGCACACTCAGTGCCCACTGCTCCCGGCCTGTGGCTGAGGCCGGCGCTCCAGGCATGTGTCTGCCCGGCCAGCCTCGACCCAGCGGCCTTCGAGATTGCGCTGGGCTCCCGTGTGCCTGCTGGTGGTGGCCGAGTGCTCCGTGATCAATCATTCTGATGGGAAAGCCCCATTGCCCTAAAGTTTGATACAGGAGGAGGAGGAGTGATTCTCGCACACGCACACACACGTCCGCCGCCCAAAGCGGAAAGAGAGAGATGCCCAGTACTATCAACCACACCCCAAACACCCCTCCAGCATCATCGCCTACTATATATATCCTGCCCCGTCTCTTTTTACTGTTATCTGCCAACTCAAACGCTGTATCTTCCATCGCATCTGGGAAAGAAAGAAAAACAACAACAAAAAAAAGTACTGAAGGATCTTGATTGCATATCTATGCTTCTTTGAAAAGCGCACATGCATGCGTTCGTAAACCTAAAACGCCTAACCGTGCATACCTCACATGTCCTCACAATCAACAACAAAAAAACCTCCACAACAAAATGTGTGCGTACACCACCACTCCAGCTAAACCATGGCTGAAGGAATCTAGATTCGAAATCTTCCACAATGATCCACCGCCAACTCCCCGAAATTGTAATATTCTTACCATTTTGCTTCGATATTTCAATACTAATGGGTCACGAAACCACACACACGCCGCCGCCGCAATGATGCCATTCTCTCCACCCTCTTAGCCATGGTTTTTGCTCACGTTGGAAACCTGTCAGTATACAGGTCGTTGAAATTCATCAATTGGTCAATTCGTCTAGCTGTTCTTAGGGGAAAAAACAATCTGCATTCAAATAATTTACCTCAGTTTGCAATTACAGAGTTACGAAATACCTTCAAGGCTCTCAAAAAATTCGCTCAAACCTGCTCATGCTCTTGTTCATTCTCAGGTTGACCCACTCCCTCCTACACACGTTTCTCAACCATCAAACAATAATATACTGGCGCAAACTTCACTAAAAAATTTGTAAATGCTCATATGTGTACACAAACGTCACCATTATTTTTGGTAACATTTCCCTCAATTCATCTTGTTTCGAGAACCGTGGTTTGCAAGCCATGGTTCTCTCCAAATTAAAAATTCATCATCATCAAATTATCTGGTGAGGTCATTCTTTTTTTGTTGGCTCAATAATAACACACCGAATAGAGAGCCGGCAGATTCAGGTGATCCTTTTGCCATAGTGCCAACAACTCTGCTACTTTACTATCCAAAGCATCTCGATTATCTCCACTTTTTTTAGCCTCCTCTTGAAATATCCTCGCCAATTTCAATATCCCTTTCCCACCAACGCTCGCTTCCTCATGGTTATCCTTGATATCAATGTTGATCACATGTACCATCTTGCTCAACTGTTCCCCCCGACTCATAAGATTCTCCACAACTGAATCAAAACATCGTTCCTCACACGTGAAAATCACATCAAATGAACTTGGCGAATCCTGCCATCGCTCAGGAGCAGTTTTAATGTTTCGATTTCTATCCAACATGTTTAAAACTCCATTCAACACGTATAAACGCTCATCCTGGGCGGACAGGTCCTTGTACATCTTGTCATATGGTGTTCCAAATTGATATGTGTTGGGCCTATCAATGCTTGGCCCAGGTAATCGAACCGCCGAGCCTGTGCCATACGACGAAACGTTGAAACCTGCTTCTTTCAACACCTTGTGAGCTTCCATTGATCGATTCTGGTTCGATGCACAAACTGTGCAGAACCTCAGCTCGGGTATCCCTTCTTCCGCCATCACCACCGTGATTCAAAGGTAAACCAAGTTTTGTTCACCATTGCCTAAACGTCATGCTCTTTTCTACGGGCGGTATCAAAATTACACACACAATTACTCTTGCTGGTTATTCTCCAACCTGGCAATGAATTGCCTAAAAATTGTAAAAGAATCATAGTGCCTATAGTCTTCTGGACCGGAGGAATAGTTAGAGTTAACCTCCCTTTTCTAACAACTACGATTAGCACTGGAGTTCAAGATTACACCAAAGATTATGGCATCTCCGCCATTCCAATGACCTTATTGTTACACAGGTAGGTTTACTAATGGTGAAAAGATACAATCCTTAAAGAACCATAAGAAAGAAAAAAAAAATTGTTGCGGAAAGAGTCATACATGTTAAAACCAGAAGTAACCTATTAGTACAATTAGCATGGCATAGAAAAATGTATATAGCCCGCTCTTAATCTCTTATGTTTTAACCGTTCTAGTTGTTTTCCACATTTGTATTTGTAATGGTACTGTTCTCAGCAGAGTTGGAAGAAGAGACATCTGCGCCATTCGTATCAGTTATGCTATTCTTGTCGTTTGAGGAGGCATCTGGATCAGTGTCAAATGCCACATCAATATACTCATCTTCTCTGTCAATTGTAAGAGACGAGGATTCCCGTTTAACAGAATACTCCTTTTCGTAAATGTGAATTGGATTGGAACCCCCCTTGAGTTCTTCAGTCATTGATTTTTTCCATGCTTTCCAATCTTGTTCATCCTTCACGAGGAACCCAATCAACATGCTTGGATCCATATCTTGAAGGTGTAACTTTCGTATTCTTCGTGTGTGAACCGAATTGGCATCATTCAGGTTTGCCTCATCCTCTGATAATGTTAGAGCAGGCTGGGGTTGATGGGGGTCATGGTAGAACAAAAAATCGCCTTGGAATCCATAAAAATAATGTGATGAGGAAGGCCTCCCACCTGCTATTCCAACCGATTGTTGTAAATTTAGAGCTTTCCGAACCAAATCCCAATAAACAGGGTTTACTCTTTCCATTCCGAGTCTAATCCCAAGTAAAATCAATACAGGTTTGAAATTATCGCCATCTTTAACAAGCTCAAAAATACGATCTTCGTAAACGTCTCCACTATCGCCAGCAATATAGACTTTAAGCCCACATTCTTCAAACCTATGGCTCAACTTTTGAATACTTCTGGCAGCTGCTGTTGGACCAAACCATTCCCCTGGCTTTTTTCCCGCACATATTTCGCCTTCCAATACAAAGTTATGTATTGAAAATGGAGAAGATGGATCATCCATAAACCACTCGAGAATATGGTTGTGCAATCTCATGCTTTCATCTCCGATATTGTTACGACTCTCTCCCTCAGTGGAGGAGTTATTATTGTTATATCTCCAATCGTTCCCAAGTTGTAATTGCATCAATGTGTTCGCAAGTAATGATTGCCCGGTTCTGATCATACACCCCCATCCAGCATCCGTGGTAAAGCCTTGTAAAGACTGTTCTCGAAATCCTGTCCGAAGAATAGATCTTATTGATATAGAACTTGGACCATCTTTTGCCTTTGGTATCATTACAAAGTTCGTACGATAGGTTAGCCAAATTCTCGTTCCCACATCGCTTAAAAAACACTCGGGCCATGATTTGGCAGTATCTTCTTTCTTAAAACCAGTTTTTTGCTCTTCAGTTGCAAGTTGCTGTTTTGGTAAGTCTACTACTCCATCTTCAACTGCTCCTCCTCCGTCTGATATGGGACGGTGGCACTGATCGGCCAAAGACAAAGGAACAGGAGAATATTGTCTTCCCAAACATATTAAAGGATTCTCATGGTCTGTATTCAATGGCTCAGGGTCATAAAAGAATCGAATGACGCTTTCTAAGCCTTCCTGTGAAGCCATGCTTGGGTTCTCTTAGTACATTGCTTATCCAAACCAGCACATTTAAGAAGCCCAAACAAGCTCAGGTCCATGAGGCCCTGCCCCCGGCAATGAGGGTGTGTGGGTGTACTCAACATAACAACACCCGTTATACTCATAATTACAAAAAGAGAGAAGAAGCAAAAAAAGCGAGTTAATAAAATGCCCACGTTTTTGAGAGGTTGCGATTTTTTTTTTTGGATTTTGTTTTGCCCCTATATCTAGTTGATTTGATTTCAAGTTAGGGAAATGGTTTCAAAAGGAAAATACCGAGCGGGAGGCAGAGGCAGAGGTAGAGGCAGAGGTAGAGGGAGAGGCAGAGGCAGAGGTGCTAACATGGGCGGTGAAAGAGGAGGACATTACTCTTACAATTCACGAAACCAAGATCAAATGCCATTTATCAGTTCCGAGGAGTTTTTAAGTTTGGATTTGGAAGATTCGATTTTCATACCGGAACGTTCTAACACGAAACGCATCACTCAGAAACAGAAAAAACCCAATGGGAAGAATCGAACTCGAACTGAAAACCACAAACAATCTTCGAGTTTGGAAAATGGTGAGAAGATTACTAAAAAAGAACCATTTCGGGCGGTTCTTTTCACAAATTCGGGGAAATTGAGTGATACAACGGGGGTAGAAAATCTGAATGATGAGTCCGAAACTTATGAAGATGTAGATGAAACAATGGACACTACAAATGGGTCCAAAAAATTGGAACAACAACAGTCTGAATTAGTGGTAGATGTCCAAGAAACTATTGTGAAACAGAAAGGAACTTTTGATAAACAAATCAACATAGGCGTCTCAGAAACTCACAATGATGATTCACAAAAAAAAATCGAATTATCTGAAAGCATGGAGAGTGATGAGGAAGACGATGATCAAATCGGGTTTTATTTCGATACTCAAGGATCTTCAACGATGGTTGAAGAAGAACATGTTTCAACAAGCGGAACAATCGACTATCCTCTAGAGCAAAACATAGTGGCATCCAAAGCACCACCCAATCTTGAATTTGATCCCACGTTTAGCATAGGTGGTACAATACTGGACACGAGACCTAAACCTTTTGCCCCCCAAAAAGATGATTACATGTCTTTGGATATAAGTAGCAAAAGGGTCAAACCGTCAAAGCACAAACAGAAAAAACATAGAATGGTACCGCTTGTGGATCAAGCCAGTGAGCAAGAGAAGGATGAAATTTATCAGGATTATATACAGTCTTTGGAAACCGGCAGTGATAGTGATGGTGGTGATCATCCTGGGTTGGAGGCCATGAAACAGCTATCGTTATCGGACTTGGGAGGCGGTAGTGGAATCAAAGTGATAAAAGATGATGTTCCCTTTGGCGAATTGGATGAGGACTTTGAAGTTGACTTTAGTGGGTTTGAGATTGATCGAATAAGAAGGGATGGATTTGGAAACACTGAGTTTTTTCTCATTCTTCCCGAGATTTTTGGGAATGTTGAACCCAAATGGATCGATGTGGATGAAATGACGGAGATTCTTGTAGGTAGGGGCATGATTGAGTCGCGTGTGCCTCAATATATACAGCTTGTTCATGACCAATTGATTGGTTTTGAAGATGAGCCTGATTATGAAGACGATGATATCGAGTTTAGTTCAACGGAAGAGGAGGACGAGAATGAGAATGAGAACGAGAACGAAGATGATGCCGATAGCGAAGAACTGGATATTGAAATGCTAACTCAACTCCGTCAAACTGCGACTCTCAGCATGTTGGATAGCAATGATGCCCAAGCCTTTTTACCGGTTGCTAGAGGCAAGGGTAAGAAGAAAAAGGGCAAGATGCCGGATATTGGCATGGCAGATGATTCTTTACAAGAGGAAATGAAGACGAAATGGGAAGGCATGATTTCTAACAAGGCCGCGAAACGAAAGTTAAAGAATGCAAAACGGCAAAGAGAAAGGAACGAATCGAATGATTTGAAAGAAAAGTATCCGAAAGTGATGCATCGACATCAAATAAAAGAAGAATTGGAGAATTTGTACCATGGGATAGACTCTGTCAGTTTGGAATTCCCTCCACTTGTTCCTGTGGGGAGAAGGACTGTAAGACAGTTTGCATCTGCTTTTAATCTGCAAACAAGGAAACTTCATAGTGGATCCAAGACCACAGTAGTGGTTTTCATATCGAAGGCAACTTTCAACCAGGAGCCAGACTACATTCGAATACGCCAACTTATGAAACAGAAACCCAAATCCTTCCCTGTTGAGCGTTTGGGGAGCGGTGGACGGCAGGTCATTACAGAACGTAATGTAACAAAGAAAATGCAGACAACTTCGAAAGCAGTGCCTAGAGAAGGTGCTATTGTTGGAGAGAATGCACCTGAAATTGAGGGAAGCAGTCGAGGTGGCAGGATGCTTGCCAAGTGGAATTGGGAAGGTAGTAACCTGGGCATGGGAGAAGATCAAAATGACCCTATATTGGTGAAGGTGAAAAGGACTAGGTTGGGTTTGGGCGCGCCTGGTTGATATACATAAAAGAAGGGATAGTTTTGTCAAGTGTTGTTGTTGTTGCTGCTGCTGCTGCTGACTGTATTTTGGCATATGAAGCCGGACTCGGGTGTTTTCCCCTTTTGTGTTTCGTTTCCTCGGGAATCAAAGGCTCGGCTTTGAATAAAGTCAGACAAACTTGCATTTTTTTCACATTGTTCTTTGTTCCCGTTTCCCCATCCTCGTTTCCGTGGATATGGTATGAAACGAAAATGAACTTTAGATTGATTACCAAACATTGCTTTTGGGTGAGACATATAGAATGTTTAGAGATGCTACAAAATTTAAAGAAAACTAAAACGAAAACAAAAGCCAGACCCAGACCCAGAACCAGACCCAGACCCAGATCATCATTT
Organism: Alloascoidea africana; assembly: GCA_030581615.1. Taxonomy (NCBI): domain Eukaryota; kingdom Fungi; phylum Ascomycota; class Alloascoideomycetes; order Alloascoideales; family Alloascoideaceae; genus Alloascoidea; species Alloascoidea africana. The sequence continues at coordinate 32,481 of JAKTTT010000007.1, forward strand.
ATTATGAAAAGTATAATGAGATGTATATACTCCAAAAAGTAAGAAAACAAATCAAAAAACATGAGGGAAATCGAACAAATAATACATTTTTTTGAATGGGACAAAGCGCCTATGCTTTTATTCATTTTCTATAGGAGAAGAAAGGGAAGATAAATGGGAACTGGAAAACTGGTCCCACATTTTTGAACAAATGTCTAGAAATTGCTGTTTATTCTCAGGTCGTGTTTTTGATTTGGGAAAGCTCCATTCATAAGAATCCGAATTGGATTTGAAATAGAAAGATCCTCTTATAATAGTGGTGGTGGTGCGTTTCTCTGTTTGACCTATTTCTACTTCTTCGGCGCTTGTGTTAATTCTGGAGTCCTCTCTGTCATTGCAATCGGTGGTAGGCTCAGACACCAGGCCATCATGATCTTGGGTTTGCTCAGGATTGCAGAAGGAGAAATAATCCTGCCGAGTAGACATTGGCTGTGATGTCAACGGAGCAAATCGGATTGATTTATCAGGGAAGACATCGGCCACATGGGGAGATTTGAGTGAGGAGGATAGAGAGGACGCTTCACTGGAGTTATTATCAGCTTTGTCCAAATCCATATCTTCATTTTCCGTACTACTCGCGTAATCATCTTCGCTGTCACATTGAGCACTTGAATATTTGCTTTCTGTCCTGTTGGTACCCGATTCCATGTATCCACGTTGTCTACGGGACATCTGTATCATTGCACTGCGCGGGACAGGAAGAGGCACATAGAAAGATCTTGGAATCTTTTGTGTCCATCGAGAAGACGGCCTGCTTTGTGGATGAGCAGCTCTATGGGGATAGTATGCAGCATGTTTTGTAGTTGTTGATGGAGGCAGTTGGGAGTGGAAATGACCCACGGGTCGAATTGGTGCAGAGAATATTGAGATTGAATCAGGGACTTGCCATCGATGACTGTTTTTCTCAGAAGCATTGGAGACTACTTTAAGAGGAGGTGGTATCAATCTTTGACCACAGTATCTTTTCCTTCTCCTCTCGTTGGACATGGCTGGTAAGCCATGTTGATCATAAGCTCTTTTCCTTTGCATTAGAGATGTAGTTTTTGTAAGCACACTTCGACGAGCGATGAGCCCTCGTTGTTGACGCTCAATTTCCCTGCTTGCGACCAAAGCCCTTTTCATCTCTGAGACCATTTCTCTTGGTAAACCTGGGGAAACACACTCCACGCCAAAGTCGAAATTGGTCTGTAGGCCGGATCTTGTGCCGGGACTTAAGCGAAAGGCAGGAGACACTGCGTCTGTGTTGGCATCGTTAGGCGAGTCTGAGGTAGTGATCAGACAAAGACGAGGCTCTGGGGTTTTATCAGTTGTTTGTTTGTGGGATTTGTCTGGGGTTGTTACGGTTTGGGTCTTGGAGACCATGTTTTGTACCGGCGACAGGAGACCCAACTCTGTTTGAACAGCGGTGGTGGTGGACATTATCATAGAAAACGAAGGATAGAAAGAAGAGGAGGAGGAGGAGGAGAATAAGGGGGGTCGAAACCGATAGCCGAAGGGATGACAAGAGATGATGAACCTGGGATGGAGAAGGAAGAGAAGCAGCAGGAGTTTTTCATTTTATAATAGCTTTCCCGAGATTTCTGAAACATGGAGACGCTGCCAAAGCGCAGATGCGGCGAAGTCTGTGACAGCTTGGCCAACCCTTCCTGGCCCCTTCGTGCACCCAGAAAACAGCCACGTCGTCCGAGCTGGCGCCGGCCGGTCGGAGAGCTCAGCTCGGCGAGAGCCGGTGTCGAGGTGCTGGAGTGCTGGAGTGCTGGAGTGCTGGAGTGTGCCAGACGAGCCAGCGGATTGTTTCAGGAGCCAGGGCTCAGGAGCCAGGGCTCTTGATCTCGCGGGCTGTTCGAGGAAGAAACGAGAAACGAGATGGAGACAATGGACGAGACAAGACGACGGTGCCTGCCCAGCTCCTGGTTTCACAACTGGGCAGGTCCGCAGAGAGGTGCCACCGAGCGGCCTGGGACTGGGTAGGGAGCGGATCCGATGTCTTCTCGCCTCGTTCTCGTTCTCGTTCTCTTCATCTTCAACTTCATTTTTGTCTTCTTCTTCTGCTTCTTCTTCTTCTCCTGTTTCTGTCCAGCGCTTCGACTCTCTGCGGGTCTCAGAGATAAGTAAACTGCCCCGGTCCTGCCCGGCCCCGACCGATCCCGCCCGCAGATGCGCCTTCCTCAATAGGAAGGCCCGGACGCATGCGCAGCTGGTTCGTGATCCAAATTGCCCTTCTGGGCGGCTAGCGGGACCCGGGGCGCGGTTTTTCGGGCACGGCGGATTTCTTTATCTGGGACCCGGGGGACTTATCTCCAAAAAGCTTCTCTCCTCCTCTTCTCCCCTTCTCTCTCTTCCTCTTCTCTTTTCCTCTCCCTCTCTCTTTATCTTCTGCCATTGATCGATCGATCGTGCTTCTCACGCCGCTGCCGACCCCGAATCCCACGATCCAACACACCTCGCACGCTTTAATTCGCTTCCTTGCTATCTAATGGGCTCCCACACGGCGTTTTCGGCCTCGCCCACCTCGCAGTACAACAATCAGCAGCAACAGTGGCCGAATCGTGGGAACAATCATCATCACCACCACAACCACAACCACAACCACAACCGCTCACATAGCCAGAATCAAAGCAACAGCAGCTCCACCGCCAGCTCTGGAAACCACCAAAATTCGTCTCAGACAAAAAGTATATTTACTTTCATGCATCTCTACAATTGCTCGTCTAATCTGCCTGACTCTCTAACCATCTTCTTATCTCTGTTGCACCCCTTTGTTAGATCTATCCCATGTGCCTTGCAAGTTTTTCCTACAAGGGTGCTGTCAAGCAGGAGACACCTGCATTTTTAGCCATAATCTAGATTACCAGATCCAGTGGGAGCAAAAACCGTGCAAATACTTTCAAAAAGGCCATTGCAAATTTGGTTTAAAATGCGCTTTGGCCCATGTTCTCCCCGATGGAACCATTGCAAACTCGAGAAAAAACATCAGTTTAATAGACGGAATGAATGAGCGATCATCTTCTACCAATACTACTGTTCAATCTACACAACAACAGCACATATCGCACCATCACCAAAGAGTGGGCTCTTTACCCATCGATAGCCGCCAGTATCTGAGAAGCTCTTCCTCATCCTCAAGTCCAGTCAGCAAATTTCCAAACCTTGGTCTTGGAGTTTCTGTTGCAGTTGCCAATAACTCTGCTTCTACCAATTCCGTCGGTGTAACCAGTGGGATTCGGGCGGGCAGTAACCCCAATAACGTTTGGTCACATTCCAAGTCGTCATCCCTGGCATTTCTTGGAATTGCGTCGCCAACCAATAACGAGTTCGCCATCGAGGATGAGTATGACGATGATGATAGCTTTGTGGGTGCCAATTATAACAAAACCAGCACGGTCAGCACGACTCCAACTGATGTTAGCGATGGCGTGCCCTATTCTCTTCCCAACAGTAGACTTGTTGTTCCTCTAGGGCCTACCGGTGATAACGATAGTGATAACGATAACGATAACGGTGATGATCAAGAAGACGTGAGGTTTGCTTATCAGGAAGAGCTTATTCCTTCTTCGTTATCCGATCTTCTCACGCCGCAGGAACTTAAGCGCAGAGACAGCAGAACTCCACGCAATTCTTTTTCCACAACCCCCGATATTTGGAGTGCCTCGCCACAGCACCCGACCCAAACAAGGCCCAGTCTGCTCCTTGGTCTCAGACATGGTGCTCTTGGCAATAACGTCAGCAACAACAACAACAACCCCATGTTTGATAATCATCACCAGCCGCAGAACCAGTATGATCAACAGACACAACTGCAGATGCACTCTTTTTCTTCCAGTAATCTTTTTGGTTCTTCTCTGAATACCGTCAACTCATCCTACTCCTCCTTGTCCTCACTTTCCTCTCCTTCGGCTTCCACCACCCCAGCACCTCTTTTCCTGCAGAATAATTCCCGTTCTAAACTGTTTCCCCAGATCATGACACAGCAACCAGGTTTCAAAAATTCCACCTTAACTCAGGGCCCGACCGGCGGCTCCGTCGGCTTTGAGGACACTCAATTTTTCATGGAAGAGGACTCGGTCACTCTTCGAGGCGGCTATTGTACTTGATAATGTATCAAGTATTCTGCTCTACTCTCAGGGAACAAAAGAAGTTTTCTCTGTGTTGTGGAAGCTTAAAGAATATAAAAAATAAAAAAGGGGGAAAACGAGAAAAAAAGTTTTGTATTGTCCTTTTTTTCCAAAACAAAAGATTTTTTTTTTATATCTACAGTATTTTATTGATATGATATGGGCTCTTGTTTTATATTTTTTGTTTGATAAAGAAAAAAAAAATGAAATGATAAGAAAAAGAATAAGAATAAGATAAAAAAAAAAAAAAGGAGAGAGATTGGCAATTAAAAATTCTGGAGAGAAAGGAATAAAGTAGGAAACGAAAAAGAATTCAAAGAATAATAGTGATATGATGATATTGGGCAATAATTTTATTAGGAATGGTTATTAAAAGAAAAAAAAAAAATGAAAGGACAAAAAAAAAATAATTGGTAATTAGAAGACACAAAAAAACAAAAAGAAACTGGGGAAAAAAAAAAGAGAATGCTAGAGACATTTAAGTAAACATATAATTGCTAAATATATTAACCAAGAAGATAAGTTATGTAACTGGATATAGTTATCGATCGATTGGCTAGAATGCAAAAAGAATATTCGTTTAATGTGAGAAGTTTATTTAAAAGGGAATGTTTATGATAGTTTTATATTGGAGAATATACAAACCACGGCGGCTATCATGATGAGGATATAGATTGTACTTTTTTTATGAAGAGAAAATTGACCCCCAGAAGCATATATTATCGCAAAATGAAAGGAGAATTGAGAGTAACAACTGTATATAACTAATTACTGGTGTACAAAATGTTTAGGTTCAGATTTCGCCAACTGTTACAATAAGAGCATTTCGTTTCTCTTATTCTCACTTGCCGCCATATATTTTTTTTATTATTATTATTGTTATTTTTTTTTCTTTTTTGATCTTTTCCAGATCCCTCCCTTTTATACTTCCATACAGTGGTAATAAATGAGACAGACAATACTGGTTAAAGCAAACAAGGTTTAAGCTTAATGGCGATTGAGTGATTAACGAAGATCTCAAATTAAAAATACCCTAGGGGGTGGGGACTGTTTGAAAATTGTGGATGGTGGATAATTACCTGGGTTCAAAACGCAGATATCGCAGATTGAATTCATGACATTAAAAGTGTAGTAAATGGCCGCTGTGGCTGTTCAGAATTTGGCGGGTAGAGAGAGTTTACAAGCAACATCGGCGTCTGGCGTCTGGCGTCTAGCTGTGCATTGTCCATACGAACACGAACATGAGCTTGGACTGGGACTTGTTGGTGAACTTGTACTGGAAGTAGGACATGGACATGGAGATAGAGATTTGGACTTGTTGGACATGACGAAATCGAATCACCGAAACGAAACGCCGACGATCCGGAACTCCACGTCCATGGTATACACGCCAGTGTGTGTAACACATGGGATGGGGCGCTGGCATGATTTTGCGAGAGGGCTTGTCAAACGCTTTGTGCGGGACAGCCCCCGCGTGCCTACAAAGTGGAGCAGAAATAAGACGTCATGGGCTCTCGTGGTCTCTGTCATAGTCTTTGGCCTTGCCAGCAGCTTTGGCATCTCCGTTCGCAAGACGAAACCCGGGGCTGGGGGTTCGGAGTTGAGGTCGGAGCTCGGAGTCGGAGCTCGAGTCGGAGCTCGAGTCGGAGTTGAAAGTCGGAACCAGAATCACCAGTTGCGACAAATGATTAGATAGAAATTGTGTCTCTGGAATAAAACAGACTGGCCATTGTGGACTCTTCTTATCTTCTATACATCTGTCCCGGCATCGTTTGGGGCATTGGGGATCGAAAATCCTCCAGATTTCAAACGATCGATCGATCGTTTGTTCATCTACACGATCTGATAAAATTCTAGACTAGGCTAGACCCAGATTTCGCGTTGCCTCTTTTTGGTCTCGCAGTGGGTGAAAATGCAAAGACTTGGGTATACCCGTTTTGTGTAGATCATTACAAGCGGTTTTATATTTGATATTAATTAGATCCTTGAAATGTGATGGTGCCTGTTACCAACCAGCGAGTGCTTGTACTGGTAGTTTCCCACCACATACAGCAGTGCAACAACTTTTGCGTTTCCATCCAAATCCGTTGCGGCATGGCCTGTGGGAGCTTTGGACACGTTTGATGTTATACATGTTTATATACGAAAGGTGGACTCATACCCCGAGAGGTGCAAGCCCGAATGTTGTGTCTGGTCTGGCCAGCTTTCAGCTTCCAGTTTTCAGCTATTCAGCTATTCAGACTGGCAAAGATGATGACAAGTAGCGCTTGAAAGAGGGGAAAACAGACACTTTTTACATTCTCGTTCTTGCTCTTGCTCTCATTCCCATTTCCATTCCCGTTCTCCTGTGTCCATCAGAGATGCAACCAACGTGATTCTGAGTGGTTCGTTTCGTTGTTTAACAGAACACTTGTCCGCTGGTAGAACCTTAGTAATCATATACCGAGCCCGTTGGAAACCTCCAAAATAATAAATAATAATCTTTCTGCATTACACTCTCACTTGTTCCGAATGCAAGATATTTGCAGTATCACCTTGTCTGGAAAATGCTCCTTATATTTTAATTCTCCCCCATTCTCCACGCTGTTTCTGGCTTTCAGTCACTCCGAACCTTTTCTCCAAAAGTGGGATCATTCCAGAATGTGATTGGTCGAAAAAGACATATTTTTTAAACATCCGATTTTACATAGGGAAAAGCGCCGGTATAAAAGATTTATAGTACAAAACATGACAAAAGAGATTAAAGAAAGTAAACACACATACATAAACGCATATATACACACATATATAGAGACTCACGTAAATAGGAAAAGACCAGTTAGAGCAGAATCCCTGTCTCAACTCATTTACTGTTTCATAAGCTTTCTTTGAAACAGCTGGGTGCATGGTACAAGGGAACTGGAGGAGAAAGTTCAAAAAAGAAGTATTTTCTGTGAAGAAGAAAAAAAAAATGTGGTTAAAAATGTGATGAATATTCCAGCTAGTTGTTGTTGGACGATTTTTTTCGACATGGGCAGGCAGGGGGTCTTTCAACTTTAGAGTGTAACTAGTTAGCAGTGGAGGGAAGGGAAGAACACAATAGCAAAAGCAAAAGCAAAAGCAAAAGCTAAAGCAGCAGGTTGGTGAGGAAGGTGGTTGTGTCTGATAAAGCCTACCCTGTTTAATAATCCCTCTTCAAAAGCATCCAATTATTCCTACCTCTTTTGCTTTTTTTTTAGATCTTTATTCTGCTCGATTTGTCAGGAGAATATGGATTATTGTATCTGCTAAAGAAACTGAATTACATATAGTGTCAGAAGAAAAAAAAAATACATGTTTGTGTTTCGTCCAATCATGATCCCATGAATATGGGAAACAGTACGAATTTGATTTAGGTAATTCAGAGGGAAAAGCAAAAAAAAATGAGGATGGATTATAGTACAAACGGGAAAATTGCCGCCCCGGCTCTTTCTCTCGTTCCCGTTCTCGCTTTCGTTCTCGCTCTCGCCTTTGCGCTGGCTGTCGCTGCTTGGTTCTAATCTATCTACCCATCACCATTTATCTACATTATCTTTCTTGCAGTGGATGCGTGTGATACTTGCAGTTCGTACAATCCGTACCCCACAAGCAGAGAGTTGAGCAAGAGGGTAGGAGAACCTCCATAAATCATGTGCTGCAGATGGCTTAGAATCGGTGATAAACCCATCCCGTCCAGCCCAGTTGTTTTTTTTTTGCTACTATTGTTGAACAATTTTCATACTTAGAGAAATAGAAGCTTGCTGACACCTTTGATCTCGATCTATCTATCTCAAATTTTTAAAGTATAGAGAACGGCACGTGGAAACAGCCCTAATCCAATTGCTCATATCTCGCTGGTTTTTTTAATCTTCTCTGTTATCATAATACGCAGAACCGAATATTATATCCTAAACACAAGGATGTGAGTGGATATCCATCGTCATCATAATCATCATCATCATCATCACCGCCATCATATTGGTCAGGCTTTCTGTTCTGGATGTCGGTTTGCTAGAAAACTTAATGCGGCCAAAAACAACTAATTAATTGGATTAAAACAACAACAAGAAATATGAAGACTACTCAAATGTCCAAAAACCGGTACTAAAATGGAGCTCATATTGCTGTGGCGTAGCGGCTAACCAAAAGCCCACAGTTGAGTCCAGGATACTACTGCTTTATGCACAGGTCTCTTAAATGGAAGTAATGCCCCAAAACGGAATCAATGAAGCATGCATTGGAAACATCGCATTGATACATCAAATTTCTCAACATCTGTCAGCTCAGTTTAATACTGCATTCGAGTAGAACCCATCTGCTTTGAGATATACTGAAGATGGCGGCGGGCGATGTAGTGCTTTGCTTCTTAATTCACACAGGGTCGCTGTCTCCAGCCATTCTATTACATTGGCAGCTAGTCAACCCTAGTCAACCCTCCCTGGCAGTTTCTACCACAAGAAAATGGGGGGAAAAGAATTCGCGGTGTTGGGTCTGCAGTCTATATAGGCAGAACACTCGTGCTTTAGCAGTATCATGCTTTGACTGGTTTGGCCTTGTTATAACAAAACATTTGTCATACAAGTACAAATGCATGTATAAGAATACAAATTAATCCTTTTTGCACTACCACGTTATTTGAGCTTTTACAATCGTAAAAAAAACTTGTCCTCGCAAACCATTGTGAGTTGTGATGAAATGCATTTCTAGAGGTTTCTAATTCCAGACGTTGCAAACTTGGAATTACCACAGTTTTTCTTCGAACAACACAATATGTATGAGGTTTTGTCGATATATAGACTTGATTGGAAAGAAAGCAAAGAGGAGATGTTTGAGTTTCAAGGTTTTATCTTGTTTCTTTGCATCTGGGTAAAATGTCCTTGAACACATTACATGGACTAGTTGAAGGTGAAAAAGGTACAGCCGTTTCTGACAAATTTCATTTTGGCTTTTTCGGTTTCACCTCTACTCAATCCATGAGGGTTAGTCGATGCTACATCTCAGCCGTCTTTCTCGGTTTTTTATCAGTTCTAGATAAGATACTATATAGGTTGGCACACGAACACGAAAGCAAAGGCTGAGAGCTCATTCATAAGGAATAGGAACACGTTTTTCCACACATCCATCCACACCCACCAATTCCTGCTCCTCTTGCTCCTTCTGCAGCGTCGTCCCTTCTATTTTCTCTCTGCTTTTCAAATCGATAGCATCTCCTCTCTCGCAGTCCCACAAGACATAATGTTGGAGAAAAGCGCTGCATGTAAATTTATTGGGAAGAAGCAAATGCAGCTAGCACGTTTCCGGTTTCTCGCGCTGCATGGTCGCATCTGCACATGCGCGCATGCATTCACACACAGTACCGTACACATTTTTATTTTTATTTTTATTTTTTGTCTCGTCTCCAAAGTCCTCCAGCAAAAGAAAAAACCACGAAATAATTGAGACAAGACCAATTTTCACACCCTCGCTTCTCTTTTATTTATACCCGCCGATCCCCCTCGTGTCGGCTTTCGATGCTCTGTTTGGCTTGGGATGACCCTTCTCTACTTGTCTTCCCAACGGCTATCCCCATCCACGTAGTTGAACTCCCCCCAGTGAAAGATTCCTGTCAGCCCGCGCGCTTCGCTCTGCTCTCAAACCATTTATCATGAACAATAGTCCTCTTCTTCATACTGGTACGTGTCCGATGTTTGCGTCCTCCCGTGTTGCTAATGCTGATGCTAACCCTTCACCTCTAGGAGAGTCCTTCTTTGATATCAGCCTTTCGTCCCCAGAAGATCTCAATAACCCCCAATCCTGCCAAATGGCTTCTTCCAACTCCTGCTCCAGCGTGCTCGCCCAAAACCAGCAACAGGTTATTTCAAAGCTCGCTGGTATCCAGTCCCATCCAAACCTTTATCACTACTTTGACTCTACAAATCACTCGTCCTACCACCATTCCAGGTTCCACTCAAGCTCCAGTTCTACCTCCCTTCAAAGCTCTCTGCATCCATCCCGTTCCATATCCTCTTTCACCTCCGCCACCTCAAATGAAGGATTAACCGCTCCATTTGCTCCGTACGGTGCCGACGAACCCATCACAACCGCCACAGCACATAACCAGACCCCAGTCCATCACCATTCCAGCCCGTCTTACTATGAGAATGGGAATAGCGAACTGCATTTCAAAAGCAAAGAGGAAGAACACCATCTCCTAAACCATCCCATGCCTTCCTTAAGCTCGGATTTTATGGTTGAACAGGATGACCTCCCAACAAACAACACCTCTTCTCTTTTCTCGAGAATCCCCGATTATATCTCTCATAATCAGCAAGGAGATAGCAGTCATGTGCAACACCGGTCATCGGCCGCTGGAATCAATCAGTCTGGCTTCTACCCCGGAAATAGTAGTAACAACCTGCAGCGACGATCGAGCTCTTCCAGTGATTGGTATCCTCATTCCCAGAGCCAGTTAAAGGTATCTTTAATCTCTTCAACTGTTCCCTCAAATGGCCAAATTTATCACCATGATGGCGAGGACAGAACTGTTCAAATCCCAATGCAAATGCCATTTGAGGATACCCATTCTTTGCAAGATACCAGAAGTGAAAACAGCGATTCTGATGATCTTGAACGGACACTTATCAAAGCTGAAAGCCCACGGTCTTCTATCTGTGAGCAAGACACTTCCCTTTATTCACATCGTGGTAGTGAAAGAGACTCAAAACCAAACTTTACAATGAGCACAATCAGAAGAATTGTGGATTTGTCTCCTTCTGAGACTAACCAAAGACGTTATGTCGATTCGACAGTTTCCAATTCACCACTAATAGTCACCTCCACAGCAACCATAAATAACAGTAACACGAACAACAACTCATACAGTGAAACAAACTCAAATCTTCCAAATATGGAGCTAACGGTCTTCCCCGTTAAAAGAACAAAATCTGGTAAACGTCGTGCCAATTGTCGAAAACGAAACATTTGTCAATACTGTTTGAAAGAGTTCAGTAGGCCTTCCTCTTTACAAACTCATATTTATACACATACGGGAGAAAAACCATTTGTATGCACATATAAAGGATGTGGTAAAAAGTTTTCAGTTCGTTCAAACTTGGTGAGACACATGAAGCTACACCAGTCTAAAGAAAAAGCTGCTGAATCCCAGGCTGCAAGTGCTCAGGAAAGGGCAGCTCTATCCCAAAGTCCATCGGAGACAAGCCCAATAGATGAAAACAGCTATTCCAATGCAAGAACTAACGACAACAAAGCTTCAGATACACAAAAGTTGCTTAAAAGATAGAAAGCGGTTATTTTGTGGGGAATATTGAGTCGGTTCATCTGGTGATAAAGCTTGGTTACTTTAAACTGCAAATTTATTAAAAACACACAAAAACGAGTGGAAATATGTAAGGAATAATCAATGTTTTTTTTTCTCTCTCAAAGCCAATGCCCTTTTTCCTTTTTTCCTTTTTTTGGCATTTTTGTTTTTTTCTCAACGTTTTATGGTTCTTCACTCGTTTTAAAGATGATCTTTTTTACTTGCCTCTTTTTAAAAAGGACATTACAAATTGCACACTTTGAAATTGAACTAATTCCTTGATTCCTATATAGTACTATTATATATTTATTTTTACCTTTTTTTTTCTTCTTTTTTCGACTTGATTATTTTTTTGTCTTTTATCTAGTTCAGAGTTTTAGCTACAGGTGTCAAATACAAAATGTCTAGGCAAATGGGATAGAGAAAAGAACCTACGTAATTACTTTGTGGTTTGTCAACAATGGATGCATTTTTTTTCTTTTCTTTTTCGACATCTTCATGTCTTTTTGTTTGATTCAATGATCTACATCAAATGTGCCAGATTAATCCGTATTATAAACTCCAGATCAGATTGTCTTGCAATAATGCCTATTAGTCTACATAAATATTGCCCTGTAACTTTCTGGGATTTTGCCTCTATTGGTTTTGGAAATGTTTTGTGGATCAGGAAGAGGTTATTTGTATTGCTTTTGATCAACTTCTTCGTTCACCTTGATTTACAGGGATATCTAAACCGTATAGGCTATTCTTAGTGGCAATTATTTCATTTCTTGTTTTGTGGATGAATATTGCAAACACTTTGATATTGTTTTTTCCTCATTTTTTAATAAAAGAAGCCTTTTTGAGAGTTATTGCCTCCTTGTAAAGTGCACCACAGAAGAACTGCCGACTTTAACACTTGTGCTGCTTTTTGATTACAAACATCAGTTATCAATTAACAGGCTATAGATCTATTGCTCTGTTTCCGCAGGTGTCTCTCCTTTTACCTGATAACTAAAAGGTGGTTGGCTGCGACTGTATCTTTTCTTATAGTTTCTAGAGAATAGCCTCTCCTTTACCACACCTTTTGTTGCTATCCTGGTACAAATTTATGGTTTTCCACTCCTCGCTGTTTACATTCCATCTATCGTAATTTAAAATCAATGTATTGGTAAATCCAAAGAGGCCGGGACCAGTTCGAGATTTCCAAGTACATTGATGATTTAGATTTCCGTTAGTTGGAGTATTAATGTAAACAAAAATGTGCGAATCATGGGCCTGTATACCCCAGAAGAGTTACATGAAGGCTGTTCCTCGTGCTCTTATAGGTTCTTCTACACTTTAATCTTTCTTCTCTCTTTAAGATCAGTATCAAATCCAAACCCACCGACCAGTCATTGAATGAAAAAAAAATCTTTTAAGAAGCCGATCAAAAGCTGGACTTGCGCGCTTTCGTCCTGCTCACCACGCTAAGCAATCTAAGAGATCGACTAGCTGTCAAACTCAACTGTTTTCCAAAGTAGGCTAGAAGTGTACAACCTTCTGGACTTCCCTGAACTTCCGTTTTCAGTGACACTGGGACTCTTTTCCTGGAAACAACACATAGCGTATTCAGCGGTTTGCTCATTGTACTTCAACACGTCAAAAAGCTGGTGTTGGTCGCACCTCATACCAACACCTAAGTCAAAGACATGAAGGATGCTATGGTCGTTGCGGGAAACATTACTGAAAACTTTTCTTACTCCTAGGCTAAAGATACCAACTGCGCTTGAAACCTGGCAGATGAAGTCACGCAAAAAATCTTGGAAGAGGGTATGGCTTCAAAACGGGGACCTGACCACACCAGAAGAATTAGATGAGATAGCTGTCGGTTTATGGGAACTGTGTGACCTAAGACAAGGTACAACTAAATAACTTATCCAAGCTTTTGCTATCATCAGGGCATATATTTTATTCCGGTAAGGAACGCGCAATAAACAGATTCGTTTACACTTTGTTGACCTTCTGTTCAGGATTAACAACTGGTGTAAGCGCGCTGATGCCCATTACTCAATCTTCCTCCGCTTTTATTGGTATATTCCAAACATTTAATTGGAGCATCTCATATTACAAAGATTTTTCGGGCCCTATCCAAGACACTCTATTAAGCGCTTGTTTGTGTGTACGAGGATACAAGCTTCAGCTCACACAAAACCAGCTATGGGCGTGACACTGATGTTCGGTAGTTTAACTGACACAAGATCTGGCTTCAAGAAGTTTTAGGGCAAAGTTTTAATACTAATGAGACTCGTAACTATTACCTAGTTCACTCATTTTACAAAAGTGTCAAGGGGCGAGAAAAAAGATACAGATACCGACACACATGCTTAATTACTAGGAGTGGATAATATTTTTTTAAAACTTTACTTCTAACTGTAACTGTAATCCGAGACAGGGACTTACAATATGGTTATGCTTAATGAGCGTCAAAAAAGCTTCTTTCTTATTGTCCGACCCGCTTGCTTTAACCGACGAGAAAGTTTAGGTACAACTTTCCGAGTGTGCTGTTTGTAAACGTTAGAACCAGAGTCTAACTTGCATCATTAAGAAAACAGGCTAAATTGGTTAGGAAAACAATTCTTCAGAATTGTTTGAAAATTATGGGGGTGCGGATTTTGAGCAGCATAATTCAATCCATCTACAAAAAAGATGAACCTCGAACAACTGCTCATTGGAATCTTCATAGTGTTGTCATTTGTGGTAGCATGAGTTAGCATCAATACATCAGATTATAAAGTAACCAAACTCGTTCGATACAGCACCTAATCCAACATGAATGTATACCCAACATTCAATTCTAATTAAACCTCATGTGGATCGGCAGAAGAGTTGAACAGAATCATCAAACACAATTCCAAATGTAAAAGTCTCTTTACAATTATAAGAGTTTCAGGAAAGCCCAGGGCTCTTTAATTCACTGTGGCAATTGTAGAATTGCTATAGGGGAATCTATTCTACTTGTTGTGAACTCGGGAACCTGACCTGACCCTAAGCGGAATCACCCGAATCATAACCACACACTTAAAGAATGAAATCTTGTGGGTATCACGATTTCTTCCTTTTCCCAAAAGGGTTATTTAACCAAAAAAAAAATAGAATTCCATTCGTTGAATATTTGTATTTCTAAATAAAAATAAAGAGTTCGTAGGTATTTTTGACCAAGAAGCTAAAATTTCATCTGTAAAGTATCAAGTTTAAAGAAAAATACTGATTCAAGCCAAGCATCCCAGCAGTAAATAAAAAAATTAAAGTCATTAAAGAGAAACATCCTAAAAATTCAAGACCCAAACAGTTTCCATGAAAATCCACAATGCATAGTAGTAGTAGTAATGGAATAAAAAGACAATCAATAAATGTAATTGTTTAACATTAAAGAACCAGAATCTTTGAAAGAAGACAAAAAGACCTTAGTTTCTCTTGGCCTTCTTTTGGGGGCTGTATTTATAGTCTGGATACAAAATTTTGTGAATGTTCTTCTCCCTGGTGGAGAATTCTTTAAAGTGCGCTTTCACGCTTTTATCTTCTGTCTGCCACATAATTCCAATCACTTGGGAAATATTCTGATGATTTATCCGTTGGAAAACGGAGTTGTTAGTTGCATTGATGATTGGTTCGTGTCTTGACAAAGACGAGCGTCTTCTTCTTGGCTTTGCCCCCATTCCATGTTGCTGAAGATCGTAAGGATTCAAAAGAACTTTGTCGTCAAACTTTTGCTGAAGAAACTCAACTTCCCTCCCATCAAGAATACCATTTTCAATCGCAAGGGCCAGCGTATAGCAGTTAGCAGCTTTTGTTTGTACCTTTCTGTAGAGCATGAAGGAGTTGAGTGGCCTCTTAATGTAGTCATCTCCTTTGCTCTTGTGTTTGCTTGCCTTTTCTTTGTAGTAGTCCATCAAGGCCTGAAACCGGGCTCCTCTTTCCATTTGTGTATCGAGAAAACTGGCTCTTGTGGTTGGCGCTTCCGTGGCAATGTAAGATGAACACACCTTGAGTTTACACTCGCCATTATCCAATTTGAGGCATGTCTCCACGCCATTCTTTCGGCAGACACCCTCAGATGGTTCAAGAGTGAAAATTTTCAAAACAGTTTCTAAGATCTGGGTATCAATATTTTTTTCAGCTGCAAAATGTCTAATCTTTGCCAATCTCTCTTCTGACAGGCTCGAAATTCCAATCCAGTTAAAGGAGTCTCTATATGGAATGGTTATGATGGTTCCTGGTGGTGTGGTTGGCATTTGAGGGGTGATAAGGGCATAGTGCCGCGTAGGGAAGCCCTCAGGATTGGGAAGTTGTGGAGGTGGTAGTTCCACTGTACCAGCAGGATGTTGTTGTTGTTGTTGTTGTTGTGAAGCATCAGCGAAGAGGACATCACTCTTTCTTTTCAACATCAGCATAGAAGTATCTGACATGGCTCTGGTGTTGCGTGAAATCTGACTTGCTCCTTGGGGGAAATCATTTCCAAACGACGTAAAATGTTGGGGTTCGTAAACCACTCCGTAATCCTCGTTAACATCACAGTTGTTTTGGTGGCTTCCACAGGCTCCCATCTCTTGATATTGGTAAGGACGATTTGAACAAGGAGTGATAGGCGATTGGTAGTCAATTCCCTCATCTCTTGCCTGGTTGAAACTCCACAAGCCAGAGCCAAAGTTTACATTTCCTCCATTGACAGAAGTAGAAGCCATAGGTTCTTGAGAAAGGTACTCCATGCTAGAGCTCTCACCAAATGAATAATTGTTAAATTTCACATTATTATTCAGTTTCTGATCCTCAGGAAGACAGACACCGCCATTACCTTCACCAAGGGTAAGCCCAAGGCCAACAACGGGTACAGAATCCACTGGATATGAATTAGGAAATTCAAAATCTGGCTCTTGCTTGGGCTCATGAGACTCGTCAAAACCTTGTAATGATGATAGTGTGTCTTCATAGCTAGGAGGGTATGACAATGTGGGCTTTCTATCTTGGGGAGTTATGATGGGAAATTGACTCTCTATAGAGGAAGATGATGCCTGTGATTTGACACTTCTTCCACACTCATCCATTGGAGACACTGGAAGATTGGTTTCAAAGTCTAGATCATTGTTAGAAAAGATTGGTGGATTGGGAAAGCTTTGTCCGTTGTTTAGAGAAGGGAAGGCCTGGCTGGCATGTGTGTAGTTTGGAACATTTTTATCGTATGTTATCATTTGGGATGGTTGTGATTCCAACAATTGTGTCTGTGCCTGTGTTGGAATTTGTTGCTGATGTTGTTGCTGTTGCTGTTGGGGCTCAAAGCCAAAGGTCTGAAATGTATCTTCTGGGGTGGTGTCAAGGGCTATGTTCAACGTTCTTGGACCACAACTGCTGGGCATTGAAGTAACCGGCTCCAGGCTAACAGTTGAGGGGCCAAAATCTGGTCCGTTTGTCAACCCGCTTGATCCAGGTTGGTTGAGATTCATCATGGATAAGTGAATACCACTTTCGTCTTCCTCTTCCATGATATCTTTACAACCGAAGATAGTTTCGTATTCCACTGTTGGATGCATATTTTGTAGACTATTGTTATAATGTTTGAGCCACAAATGAAGGTCGGAGACGTTTTAGCTGTCAAGAATAGTATTGTGCTAAGGGGATATAATAGTAAAAGCTGATCAGAGGGATAAAGTGCAATATAACGAAGAGGGGTGGGAAAGAGCACTACTTTATAGAAGCTTTGTGATATTAACCATCTGGATGTTTAACTTGGCAGTCCAAATAATTAATCTTATTCCCACAGAGTAGTCAGTTTCTAGGGATTAACGCATCTGGCGAAAGCGAATCTCCATCCTGGGATTCGGGAGGGAATCTGGTCGCTCAGCCTTGGCAACGTGTCATCCAACTGAGCGCTTCTTCTGCAACAAATCTGGCATGCTCATGTCCTTCGCTGCCATGTTCTGCTCCGATATGTGACTGCATCCGAGCGCTGATACCTGCTGGAGAAGGTTGTGTGTCTTCTAGATTCTTTCCCCCATCTCCAGCATATGCTCTTTGTCGTCGATTCGCGCTGCTATCATACCACGGGCAAACACCAAACCCCGAAAACGGAGTCCAGATCTTGTTATGTTCTGTTTCTTTTGCACTTTTCCTGGTCTATACTGATCCCCCAATTGACATCTGCGTAGCGCCGTTCCCAGGTTGGGGGACGAGAAGGTATATCTACACCATTACGTAGCAAGATTAGGACCAAAAGAGCTTGTCAAACTATCCAGGACGCATGCAAGTGCCATGTCGGATTTACTCCCGCCTATCTTGTCTTCGTTTTAGGTCTGCCTGGTTCTGATCCCCTCCTTTCCCTCGCGTTCTCTTCGGAGCAGTTCTTCTGAGATGAGAAAAGCATCAAAACTGCGCTATTGTGCCTGCTAGTGCAAGCCTTTGTAGAGATATGTTTGAGAACGTGTGAGGAAGAAGCAGCAATAGTCCTGCATAGCCAATCCAATTAAGTACCAAAACTTGGAGAAGAATCAAGATGTACTGCTCTAGTGGACAAAAGAATTCGACAGTTTTTTCCTTCCTCCCTGAAGATTGCATCACAGTTTGTTCAAAGTGGAGATGGTGGGAAGGAAAAAAAATATCCTTCATTAGCGGAGTATCTATCTATCTATCCACCTCCCACTAGACTCTATCAGAAGAAAAAGAAAAAAAGAAAAAAAAAACATGCACTTGGGCTTGGATCAAGATTAATCGGAGGCAACCCCTCCGAAAAACCAACGTGATTCGTGATATCTTTCTATTAAGACTCTACTACAGCGGAAAGTGTATCATTTGTACCAGTGTATGTATACCAGCCTTAGTCGTTTGTAAACACCTGATTGTAAAAACTTTTGAAGAGAATCCAATAAAGTTAGGGCTTGCCCCAAACTCCTATAACATTCGATTTGTGGTATGGCAAAGACTGTAACTGATTATTGATAAAATTTAGAAACCTATGTGCCGTCTGATAGATTTGATAGATCAATTAGTTTTCCGCTTTCGTCAATTTGTTTCTTTATAGTGGAAGGTGAAAAGCCTGAAATTTCTCATGCCCGCCAACATCAAACACATTGCATCACAATCCATAACAGGGCCAAGTCCGGTATACCTTCAGTACAGTGCCAGAATAGACTTGTCGTCTCCCATTTTCGGATTCCGTCCAGATCCTTTTTACTAGAACCGGCTAGATGGTTCTTAGCCAACATATTGGTGGACCTCGTATCTCACGTTTACAGAACGGCATCTCTAGCCTCATTTTCAAGATAAAATGGTTGTAAGCACCTAGAACAACAACGAAGTGGAGGCTAGGCCTGGTTAGACGTAGCTGGGAATGAAAGTATCAAACATCTCTACGTCAGAATTTTACATGCTTTCGCGAAATTATGGAACATAGATCAAAACCATCAGCAGTATGAGAATCCCAATATCTACTTTGGTACATAGATAATTGATAATCCAGACCTAGGAATACATGGAGCATGATGGGTAGGCGTGTCTACCTTTTTGCTGGGTATGGGGATTGTGTACGTCATATACATGTTCATCTACTCAATTACCGTCCAGCTTTTGGATATTTTTTTGCTCTTCACATAAGCAAACTACAAAATATAGAGGAAGGAGAAGGGGGGGAGGGGGTAATATATTCGATCAATACTGGATTCTCTCATCCTTGCTTGCTGTTCTGCATAGAAAATCTTCATTTCATGTTAAAAAAGAACATTTTAGAGATGCCTAAACCGTAACATTGATTGGGTTATATTTCTTTCCAAACAGGAAAAACATTGCAAGTATTATACAGATCGTACATTGCCATCTTGCGACACCGGATTTTCTAGAACTTCAGTATTCTTGATTTCTAGGAACTGGTGCTAAACTCCAGTTAGGATCGTTTCAGTACACAGTCCTTTGATCCAGTGTTTAAAAGACAAAAGACATAAGGATTGCAGCCCTCTCACCAAAGAGAGTATCTTGGCCTGTCCTGCTCTTCCCATCATAAGAATCCTTGGGTGTAGGCAGACCCAACCTTACTCTGCTTGCGCAAGTGCACTGGCAGTGTTGAGGATTAATAAGAGCTCTCTCTGAACTTGATTGGCAGTATATCTGCGGTAGTCAAGGGTTAGACCTACAAGAACAAGATACACACTCAGAAATCTTTTGAGGCTAATTCGAGCAGTGGCATGGGCTAAATGACTTGAATAAATAAACTTGGATAACCTTTTGAAAACAGACTCAGAAGGGGCTATATTATTTAGGTAGATTGAGCATCGATAAGGATTTTTCTTGATAGATGTTTACTGTGAAGAAAAGGAAATGGCTATAATCCGCGTTAACGTTCACTAGAAAACAAAAAAGCACCATCTACAAGTAGGAGTAGTGAGTCTACCAACATGTTATGCAAATGAAGGAAGTTTTGGACACAATAATGATAGTCCTAGACAGATGAATAATTCTGGCAGATTCTTTACCACTGGCCGCTCCTAGTCCAACTCAAGAAGTCCTACTTAACCATCTACCCCAAGCAAGTATTCTACATATGAATAACGCTTCACGATCGCTTACTACATATGTAGACAATATCCGTATTAATAATTGTTCACTGCATAGCTCTAGCATCCGAGAGAAGCAAAAGTAAACTCGGATGAGTAGCATCTTTGAGCATACCCAGGCCTGTTTCCACAGACTCTCCTGGTCTACCCATTGAGAGATCAGAACCTTTCGCGATAAGGTGAGAAGAGTGTCTATCCACATGTTGCTAACGCCAAGCCCAGGAACATGATGCAAAATGCAAGCGATATCTACACACAAGTTTTGATCTCCTACGCCTCCCCTACTCAAGTCGTGAGCACTTCATTTAACCAAAGAGGATACTTTTGAACTAAACTAGGTGTTCTTTGGAATAATATAGTAGATGCAGAAAAGCTTTCACGCTCACACTTTTTTGCACTCTAGTTTGATCTTGAACGCCCCCTCTTTGCACACCTTGGAGGTGGTGTTTTCTGCCTAAACCCACAGGCTTTGGACATGATTTGATAAAAAGCTTTTGAAAAAAACACGAGATCTCTTGAGTATCGCGTCTTACAGTCACTGAGAGGTATTTGATAAATATAGCTCAAAAGTTGTCTTGAAATGTCATAACTAAGACCAATTACTCATACAGTTGCCAATATTCTTTAGATCAGATAAGTAGCTGGCGATAATCGAGGCCCAATATTGCTGTTCATAAGGCAAGGCTGTGCTTTCCAAAGGTCTCGCTAAACCACACCCAAATTGGGCGTAAATTTGAAGAAGACAATTGTGTGGTCTACAGGCTTGTGCAGGACAGAAAACATCATAAACATGTTCTCGCCTTTGCAGTGCCTTAAATCGCATTTCATAACCAACAGTTCTATATCTATCAAATACTGCTTAACATCGGCCATTGGGATATTCATCAATGTGGTTAATGCACAGATATTAGATTAATATAGAGTTATTTATTCACTTACAGTTTTCATGGCTATCTGTAAGGGTTCTCTTTTCATTTTGATAATCTATTATTTTGAAGGTTCTATTGTCGCATAGATTCATAGTTCCGATTATTCAATTTCAATAATAACTCTGAAATAAAACCTGACCGTTAAAAATGCACGCAAGGTTTTAATTCTGAAACCAGTTTTCGAATAACAATCTATGATAGGATCTCTTAGATTACTTATTCAGTAAGTTCCAAAAAAATATGCTTTTGCTCTCAGATCAAGACTCAATCCAAGTCCCAGGATCAAGGTACCTATTTTTTCGGTATTTTAATTAATTAGAAGAATATCTACCTGTATCAGCCTGCCAAAAGTTAAGAACGCCTCGCATATTTCCAGAACATGTGAAGACTTTTTTAGACCCATCTACACCTTTCTGTGAAAACTTCCAAATGGTGTTTCTGTTTAGCGCTCGAAGTGAAATGGTTGAAGAGAAGTT
This sequence comes from Alloascoidea africana, assembly GCA_030581615.1. Lineage (NCBI taxonomy): Eukaryota > Fungi > Ascomycota > Alloascoideomycetes > Alloascoideales > Alloascoideaceae > Alloascoidea > Alloascoidea africana. The sequence continues at coordinate 53,889 of JAKTTT010000007.1, forward strand.
ACAGTTGAAAATGTGCATCGAACAATCAGAAGTCGTATCTGAAAGTGACGAAATGGTGGAGGACAAGTGAGTCATACTCCGAGCCTACTCTTTCATTGATACCCAAAAAGGTAAGCTGTAATTTGTAACCATTTTTTAACGGTATTAATTTCTTGGAAAGTCATAATAACAAATAAATTATCTTCACCATTAAAAGACAAAACACAGGTGAATCTCTTTCATCTTCTCTACTTCAAATTCGACATTTGTGCACACATCACGTACCTTAAGCTTCTATTTCCAGAAGCACCCCGCTTATACCAGAGGAACAGTGGGTAATGCTTAGGCACACTGCTAATTAATCAATTGTCCCTTATATTTCTTTCATTTATGTAATGGCTAATTGGTTCTACCAGTTTTAGTATTGTAGAGTCAGACCACCTTGAATCTGGACACTGACATGCTTTGAAGTGATGTGAACGTGGAGCTTGATCTCCAATTTCCGCCAAAGACGTCACTCTTTGATCTCATGGAGACTTTTATTATTATCTAGTCTCACTTTTTGGCCTGCTGTGTACTATCATATTTTTGATGTATGCATAGATTAAATCCAAGGGTGCATTGCCGCTATATCTTTCTATTAAGCAAGTATGAAGGTCGACATAACCAGATCCTACTCAAAAAGAAGGGCATGCCACGAGTGCTTTCCACTTACTGTGGTTTATCTGGCACCGTCAAAAGCAGAACATTGATTAAATAGATACACGGCGCTTCTTGACACCTTCTGAACTTTTTAGATTTATTTTCTGGATCATGGTTGTCAAAACATTATTCGCTTAATGGAAAAATGCGTACTCTGTCATTCTTTGTTATTCACGACTGCGTATTCTAAATCACTGGTCAGTTGGTTTCTCTAGTTTGAATGGTTCCAGTTATTGGATCAAGAAATACAGATTTCCGATAACGGCCAACTGCGAGCAAAGCAACCGGTGTTCCAGCATAGAATAGCTCTCTATTTCAGCTTTTCTCATCACGAAAGTCCATCAAGATCTGGAACAAGCCTAATGACGAAATGTCTATTCTTTTTTTGCATGCGATTAGAGACTACCTTAGTGACCTATTCGTTTCACACTTTTTTAGTAAACTGATCTCATTTGCTCACATCTGCTTGGCGCTTGGAAACCCAGAAAACGCTTCAACTTCTATAATTCCAGTTAGGAGTTCCACTATGTACGTTGTATATATAAAATAATTTATGGGGTCAAATCGATTAGAGAGCAAAGAAAGATATATATATAACACTGGCAGTGTAGAAAAGGGGAAAGTGCACAGTAGTTTACTTGTCTGTATCAATTTGACCTCTTGCTTGCTTGCGTTCGTGAGTCTCTTTGCTCTGTGTCTGTTAACTGGGATGTATTGAGGAGATGGAGAAATAAATCAAGTAAAAATGTCTTTTTTGCATTATTAGTTTAAAGGGTTCAAGGTTGTCTTCACTCAAATAATTTCTCAATGTGGTTAAAAAAAGAAAGACACACCTGGATATGAGTGATCCGTTAAAATAGCAACTTGAATATTTGAAGCTGCACTTGTTCATTACTTTTCGCAATATATGAAATCGAAAACAAAATACTTTTGCTCGCCCATGTTCTATAACTTCACTGGCGTTTCAAACATGCCATAAGGTATGCAAACACTCTAGTTCTGGTTGTAGTATGCAACCAGGAAAATATACAGTACAATGGTTTAGTTGACCTCGAGATTCTATAGACATGGGGTTTAGAGCTCCAACTACTCACTCTGGTAATACAGTCTTAAAGTTGTTTCAAATGGTCTTGTACAACTCATGTTTGTGGCAGCTTTTCTTGCAGAATAGATTGTCGTATACCATGTTGTGTCCATCTGCTCTTCTTGTGTGATCTTAGAATCAACAAGATCTATATGCATCTTTATGAACAACAGGGAAGCTCAGATATACGATGAGGGCAGTGAATAAGGGGTTGTAGCTCTGACAATCTCCAAGCTCATCCTACCACGAAAACGAAACGCCCATACATTTCTTTGGAGACTCAGGAATAACTTCTAGGGTTCTATGCTTGGAAATCTGGGGTCCCCTTCCCAGCCCACGATTCTCAGCAATATTGAAATTTGAGACCATGGCAAGAACATGGGTAAACCAGAATACCTAGTGATCTTATAGAAACAATTATTTATCCTCAAGAAATAAAACTATTCAATCTATCAGTACATAACCTGCCTCACGACAACTTTCCACTTTTAAATAGATATGTTGGTCTAACTTCTCCATCGTAGTTGAAGTCACCTTCAACCAGGTTCATGTGTTTCACAAACACACGAATAGCCCAAGTGATGAGTGCGGAAGTTAACGACGGAAACGAATTGCTACAAGGGAAGGAATCTGGATCCTTAATCATCTCGACAGGCATTAGACGTGCTGGTTTTTATACAATTTGTTTCTGCAAGAACAATATGCGAAACTGATCTCACCCAGTCTGTTTACTCCGGTCCACTACGGTCATTAATATTTTTTTTTGGCACTTTCCAGCGGGAAGAAGCATAGCTATGATTCTCATTGTTTGGAATGCCTCTTCAGCTATGCAGAAGAGTACTCTAGAAATGAGACTCTTTGTTTCCAAGTGGAGGGCATAACTGCTGAGACAGCATTGAAGCCGTCGGAATATTGATCCACTGTTCTGTATACTGCATTATCATCTAGAATACTCGAAATGCCGGTGGTGTATGGGCAAGCTTCTACGAAACTAAGACAGCATTGGCATTGTCAATGTATACATTATGGTTGCGAGCTGGTGATGGTGGTGACGAATTGGGGATATATGGGACCAGTTTATCATCTTAAACCTGAGTTCGGATATCAAGTTTGTAAGCCGAAGATAAACTGAAAAGTGTATCCTTTATAACTGTGATGTAGCCTACAACTGAAGTTTTACTATACTGCCTCTGCTTCAAGTACTGGGACTTCGTGAGCCAGAAAAGCTAAAAGTGAACATTATATTTTGTATAAATACAAAGATGACCTTATATTGGATTGATCAGTTGACCTGGTTCGAGTTAAACAGTATTCTTTAACGTTGAGGAACCGCTGAATTAACCTCTCTTTTAGATTATGATGTTGTGCTTTTGAATTTTATTATATCGATGACTTTTGCATTAATCCTCAATAACAGTGGTATGTAGGCCCTTGGGGTTTGCAATATTCACAATTTCAACATAAGAAAACAGCTTCTCTTTTGCGTTTTCCTCTTCATTTCTCTTTCTTGAAATTCGGATCCGCAGTCTCGTGGGGACGCCCTGGACACCTCTTGACCATATTCCTGCGTTCAACTTGGGATCAACACGGACGTCAGAAGTTCCCATGTGCAGCTTTGCAAATGACTTGATGGCCTTGATTGCCTTTGGTGCCTTCTTCTTGAATTGTGTTCCATGGAGCTAGAGAACAATACTCTTAATTAGTCTAATCAGTCCTGTTGTACAATTATCTACAGTCATTGTTCATGATCGCTGTAGTCTTCGTTCCGGCTTTGTACATACCCTCTTGTGTAGGTTTATGGTATATTCACGAGTGATAACCTCGTTCAGAGCATTTTTCCCAGCCATTTCGTATGTATATTTGCTTTCACCAAAGTAGATCCAAGTCTCATTTACCACTAAACGTTGGGAACTTCACCAAAAGTGTCAGCGTTCTGAAATTTACCACATAATTTCCTTTTGAGAACATCAGGTCCCACCAGCCCTAACCACCACACGTGATTCAAACTTTATCGGAACCCTATTCTCTAATTATAATCGACCTTTCACAAAAATGAACAAGTTTCCAGTCCAAGGGGCGAAAAGAGCCAGACCACGAACGATGATTACATTGTTTACAAACCGTCGATTTGATTATTTTATGGCGGGCTTGCTCCGCTTCTCTCAACCATCTTCCTCCCGGAGGCTAGCACTCTTGCACCTCGCACTCACCTCATCAGTCCCAGACTCGAAAGACTGATATCCCATGCCCGAATCCAACATCGATTCACACAATCCGGCCGGCTCTTTTACGAGGGATACGACAACTTCTGGAGGAGGTGGTACTCATATCCCATCTTTAACCGACAGTCTTACTGCCAATCCCAGCGCAATCTATGGCATCAGATTGCCCCCGATATCTTCAATATCTTCCTCCCTGGCCCTCCCAAAGTCTGCTGGAGACTCAACAGGTACGCACCAGGCAGCGGCGGGATATACAACCTCTGCTGGGAACAAGACGAGCTCCAGCTCGAGCCCGAGCTTCAGTTCAACTAGGACCTCTTTACCCCTTCCAGGATCCGCTTCTACAAGTTATCTTCCCCGAAACAGCACACAATGTTCAATTTCACCTTCGTCTCCCCTGTCTTTACCTAGTCAGGCTAGATTACTCCACATTACGCCATCATCTTCGTCCTCACCTATGGCAAACGTCAGTCCAATTTCGAGTTTGGTAAACAATAATATACATGGAATACCTTTTTCTATGCAGACAACTCCGGCCCATGCTTTTCTCAACCAAGTGAGCGGTCATGCGACAGGGACACACTTTATTGACCCTAGAATTAAGGCTTCGTACTCTCATCCAACGGGAACCATGGATACACAATCATCTTCATCCAGAGCGAAAGAGGTAGAAGAACGTGCAGTTCCGAGGACACAATCGCCATCTCTTATCTCTACGCAACAGGAGGAGAATACTGCTGGGAAGAACAAAGACAAGGACAAAGCAGTTACTCCACAGCAAAAGACCAAACGTCCTACAAAGTTGAAAAGGGCGGGACAAGAGCAATCGGGACAGAAAGGAAGCCCCTTGACATCTTCTCTGTCGCAAAATTCGAATCTTTCGTATATTGCTCCAAGTTGCAAGCGAACAGACAAGGAGCAGACTCCATCTTCATCAAACAGTAATTCTATCACCTCACAGGCAAAGACATCGAAAAAGAAAGTGCCTGCAGTAGTTGTCAATAACGACAATGTTCTTGAAGCACTTAGAAAGATTCCCAAGTATCATCTGGGATCAATCCGGTACACACCGTATCCAACAAGAACACAATACTACCAGCATGAACATCCAGATTACGTTGATGCTTCAACCAAACATCTTCTCTATTCTCCAGTGCCAGTAAGAAAACCTACTCAATTGCTTGGATATCTCGATAACAAGATAAACGGACTGTTAGCGATTCGGATCCAGAAAAAGTTTCTTGCAACTGACAATGTGCATGTAAGAAAGAGAGAACTCTGGGGCACTGATATTTATACCGATGATAGTGATGTCGTCGCTGTTCTGTTCCACTGTGGGATGCTGTGGAATAATAGTGCTCTTCCTATCGATGAGGAAGAGGAAGACGACGAGGACAAGGACGCAACCAAGGACCGAGAACAAGACTTTAACAACAACCAGGGACAGGGGAACCTCAGAGCTTCCCAGGAACAGCTGCCCAAGGTCAAAGGCGAGCAATACAGGTTTAGTGGAGACTGCGTGGTGACCATTCAGATTCTCCCCAGGCTCGTGCGATACTGTGGCTGCTACCGCCATGGCATCAACTCCCGGAGCTGGTTCATGAGCCACGACGGCGTTTCCTTCCGGCTCCATACTGTGGAGTTTCTGCCCAGAGAGAAAAGCAAAGGCATCGGCGAGGGCCACGAGGTGAAGCGGCAGCGGCTGAGGGAAGAGTATCTGATGCGGAAGAAGACGGAGGAGTGCGAACAGGAGCTTCTACGGGAAGGACGAGGATGGATCTTTGGAGCCGAGTACTGGCGGGCCAGGCTACGAAAGGACAGGACAGACGAAGACTAGTGTATAGAGTCCGAAACTAGTATAGCGATGATATTCCGGCGTATCTTGTAGAGTGCTGCTGCCTCGCTCCCTCCTTGCGCGGTCTCCGGAACAGGCCAAACACCGGGCTATTGCTTGGTCTATTGCTTGGTCATCGTGCGAACTGGAGCCCATTTGACACGGTTCTTGGGCGATGGAGCACAATAGTCTCGGTTTGGTCCGATCGGAGACGCCATCTGTTGCGAGTGCAAATAATCCGAAGTGAGAAATGGGGATTCCACGGTACTAAAACCCCCCCACCATCCCATCTCGTTCGCTAGCTCCCCACCTCTTTTCTTCCCATCCTCATCTGATCCCACTCCAGGTGGCCTACAATGCACCGACGGCTTTCTTCTACTCTGTACCGGTTTCTTTTAATATGATCAGACCCTCAGAAGGCTACTCTCATCCACCTCCAAGACTCAAATCAGCCATGCGCAAGCTCTTTGACAAGCCCTCCAGGGCCTTCAAAACACTAAAGCTCAAAATGGCACCCTCTATGGACTCAGACGAGATACTAAACGAACTTTTCCACAATCCCGATGAGTCCTCATCGAGCCTCTCCAGTAGCCTGCTTGAAGTCTCGCAGCCGCCATTGACAGTGTTACCGGTTGTGATCACGGAGCATGTTCGCCCAGGCTCACACCATGGAGATGGACCTGCTGAGCAGGACAGTAAACCGCCAAATGTCGGCGTAATTAACAGTGAAGCGGCATCCGCTCACACTCAGCCTAGCTCTCTGACAGAAGGAAGCTCGGCCATCTCTGGAGCGCCCTCGTCGCCTACCACGAACTCAACCTCCTTAACGTCCCCAACCTCAATAGAGCAGCCCCCTAGGAATTCGGAGTTTTACATGATCACAGCGGAGAGCGAGATGCTTGACGTCCGCCAGTCTCCAGACGGAGGTCTCAGTATCTGGGAGAAGCGAAGGAGACTGTGGCTTGGTCTAGATGCTGAAAGCACATCATCGCAGGGGAAGATAAGCGCTGACCAGTCTACTCAAGCACTGCCTCAGGCTAGCACTTTTACAGGCAAAGAGCGTACGAACAATAAAAAGGTTTCTTTGAAGCAGCAGGCCAAGAGAACCAAAAGCAGAATGTCGGAAAACCCTATGAGTAGGGTTTCGCAAAACCATTACTACCTGATATACAACGAAGTGGTGAACAAGAACCGCAGGCTGAAAAAACAGATTAATCTAAAAGACTTTCTACGGGTGATGCAACAGGGCTGGCTTAGAAATACTCTGTATCGAGTTCATCAGTGAAAAGAGTACAATAATAATATGTTTAGCATTTCTAAGAGCCCTTAATGAACATCTGATTTGAGCAGCTTCCACTATTTCTAGTAATAAACGACCCTCCCCCCTAAACTTGGTAATTGGCGTTTAGATTATCCTCAAGGTTCCGCTGGGGGACGTTATCTGGAACGGCTGAACCATCACCGTAGAATCTTATATTCCGGTGGTCCAGAATCCCCAAAAGCTGTCAGCAGTGAGTAGACGGATCTTTCCATATCTACATTGTGCTATTCAGTCCAAGTCTCAGTGCGAGCAATTATCTTTCGGCCCATCTTTACCCATGCCAATGCTATGCCTGGAGGACTCCGGTAGGGGTTTGATGAAGACGATATTAGAGTTGGACCAACCAAATCTCCTTGCTCGTGTCTCCCTTGCAGTTGCTGATTTTACGCGCTGAATGGTGCCACTTTCAGCGAGAGGGGAGACTCTTATACGGTCGTCTCTATGCGCCCTAGACCGTGATGAGCGTGAAAAACAAGATAAGGAGACGATCAAAACAACGGCAAAGGGAGTTTCAGAAGCAGAGTTGAGGATCGAAAAGCTTGGCTCACAGGCGCATAAACGTATTACGCCATTCTCGCTCTGTATTCTTTTTTTGTAGGCAGCAAGCACGAGAACATGACTATGGACAAAAAGAACCAGGAGGAAAAAAATGCAAGCTTTCATATTACATCTATAAACATCCGTCTATTTTTTTTATTATTATTTATATCTACTCGAATAGGTCGACTTTGATCGTTTTCCTGAAACCTGTTTCTGTGTAGTAATTCTTGCCTGGATCCTCTCCAAGCTCATCTTCACATCCCCTTTTTTGAACCCACTAAGGTCGTAATAAGCAGGGGCCAGTTCGAACAGCCACTCGGGCTTAATTGCAGTCACCGTCCTGATGTAGTTCTTTGAGGTGAGTACAAACTCATTGTAAATCACCCATTCACTCTCCTGACCCAATACTGTGCTTGGGTGGAGTAAAACCTCTTGGTTGTCCTTAACTGTTAGATAACCCTTTCGAGTGCTCGATTTTTTGGCAACCTGCATAAAGAATCCCGAGGCAAGTGCTTTTCTGATATTTGTGTAATAGTTTCTATCCTCATACGATGTTGAAACTAACTCGATATTCAAGTTTTGCATTATTCTTTTCAACTGAGTTCGCACATTATCTGCACTTTGAAGTGACCTATAGGATAGAAAATGGTCTCTGCACCACTGTTGTGGAGACTCTTGTGCTTCTGGACTTCTGAAAGCGTGATACACGTTTAGCAATGTCAAATGGTCCCCATCAGGATGTGCAAACAACTTCTTCATCTCATCTGCTTTCTTTCTTGCATTCGCAGGTCGTACAAACACATTTGGAACGGATAGTAATGATGTAAGAGTCAACAACTCGTTGGAACAGTAAAACTCGGGTGAGCTGATGAGCATGACTGCAAGCATGGGATCCAGTGGGAAATGCGAAACCATTCGACCCAGTTCTGTAAGATTTCCATCTTCATCCAGGCAAGCCAGGTAGTACAATTCTTCCAATGCTCTCATCATTGTTTCTGGAGCAGGAGGATCCATAAAATCAAAATGAACAAGATCATCAATCCCCAATTTCTTCAACTCCAAAACTGTACTTGCTAAATTACTTCTCAAAATCTCGGGATAACTCTGCTCGTTTAGTTCTTTCTTGTATGCATCCTCTGTGTAAAGCCGAAAACATTTACCGGGCCTCGTTCGGCCTGCTCTACCTGATCTCTGTTGAGCAGACGCTTTGGAAATCGGAGAAACAAGTAAAGACTCAACTCTGATTCTTGGATTGTACACCTTTTGTTTTGAAAAACCAGGGTCAACAACATACACAATGCCATCTATAGTCAAAGACGTTTCTGCAATGTTTGTAGCCACAACCACTTTCCTACCAGCGGGCCCACCTTTTGTAAGAGGTTCTGGTGCTGGTTCAAATATACGTTGTTGTTGATACGGTGGTAGTGATCCATAGAGTGGGTACACTTTTAACGGACCACATCGCTTTTCGCGTACCATTTCGTCTCCTTCCAGAGACAACTTTCTGCAAGTGTCTTCAATCTCTTCTTCTCCTGTTAAAAACACCAAGATGTCGCCTGGCGCCTCTGTAGCGTGTATTTGAAGAACGGTTTTGACAGCAGACTCTAAGTAATCCTTTTGGTACTCTGGAGTGTAAAATATTTCAACAGGGAAGGTTCGTCCAGGTACTTTCAACAACGGCGATCCGTTGAAATATTTTTGAAATTTCTCTGCGTCCAGTGTTGCAGACATGATAATGATCTTTAGATCTGGTCGTCTTTCTGCAATTTGCTTCAACAAACCCATAAGGATATCTGTAGCCAGTGTTCGCTCGTGTGCCTCATCCAAGATTATACAACTGTACCGTGATAAATCATGATCATCCATAGCTTCTCGAAGAAGCATTCCATCAGTCATATACTTTAATATAGTGCTTCTACTCGTGTTGTTTTCGAATCGGATACTATAGCCAACTTGTTCTCCAAGGTTCACATCCATCTCATCAGCAACTCTTTGCGCCACAGACATTGCAGCCACACGACGCGGTTGCGTACAGGCAATCTGTTTACCATATAACTGGGGAAGATCATCATAGAGTACAAACTGAGGGATTTGGGTTGTTTTTCCTGATCCTGTTTCACCAACGAAAACCATGATCTGGGTACTGTGAAACATTTCTAGAAACTCTTCTCTTTGTGCATGAACAGGTAGCTCTCGTCGCGTTTTCAAAATATCGAAATATTTTTGGGAAAAAGTGTTCCCTGTGAATGGGTTTTCCGATCCAGATTCCAAATGTTGTGCTTCTTTCGATGTGGTTGCATGTCTTTTTGATTTATCAAATAAAGAAGATGATGACGATGCTGGGGCATTTGGAAACCTTGAACTCTCACTTTCCTGTTCCTGTTCCTCTTCCTCATACATATGAGCCAAATAAGGATTTCTTTTTTCTTCCGTCTCTGTCTTGGTTTCGGACAGCTTGACCCGTTTCCTATCCCGTTCTTCAGACATTGTACAATAGATATACACTGTGATGCTACAATCTCATAGTTTGCAACTTTCAAAGTAAAAGATGTGTTCTCAGATATACCCTTGTAATAAGCTTTGTACGGGTACGTGTCAGTACAACACAGAATTATTATTGGATAGCAAATCAGAGCATGAAAGTATTGTTTCGTTTTTGGATCTAGATTATCTTATAATCAGAGCAGTTTGTTATATAAACTGTGTCGTGAAAACATGGTGGAATAGTGCTTGAGCAATTGTCAGAAATTTAGCAACAGTACAAATTCTTAATGACCAGTCTCAATAAAACTTGTCTCTGAATAGTTTTTACATACATTATAAATATGAGAATGGGATTACACTCCATTAGACAAAAGCCATACTTGTGGCGTGCTATAGGTTACGGACAGACAGATAGATAAGCAAACAACAAAAGAAATGAACAAAAGCCGAGTCAATAATCAAACAGATATCTCCAGTCGATCTGTTTTTTTATAGCAGGAAAGTAAGAGCAGTTCCAAAGATTCCAGTAAGTCCCAAAACGAGGTATCCGGTTCTATATACGCCCTTAAGAGTCAGCTCTTTGGCAAAATCCCATACCAAATGTCTCACACCGTTAAAAGAATGGAAGGCGAACGGGAAGGCAAGAGCACCTTTGGCACCGAGCTTGACCAGGAACGGCAGAGCGCCAAAGGCTCCAGCAATCGTAGCGACGTCGATATTATAACCCAGAATCGAGCCGGCAGCGTAGACACATGTAACGCCGTAAAAGACGCCGGCCAAAATGACACCAGTGACTCTGTGAAAACCAGACAGCACCCACGTCAGCTGGGGCTGGTAAATGTCCAGATGTGGCGAAGTGGGTCTGTTTTTTCTCTGCTCGACGAGGATTTGCTGTTGCTCCGTCGCAGATGTTTTCACCGTCACGATTGGTCTACAAGAGCGTTAGCCAATAATAATTGAAACGATGGCACAAAAATGCCTCTTTCCATACCTATAGGCGGTCAAAATGGCCCGTCTGGCACAGACGTTTAGAGATGGTCTAGATAAGGCTGTTTGAGAAAGGTTATTTGGTTAGCTGGGATTCGCATTCTAGGATTTTCGCACGTTGGTCTTGTTTGGGGTATCACCATCCTTGAGAGCTCCGAAGTATCGGAGCCGAAGGGTGTGTGTGGGGTCAACGGCTGGTTGTGCTTACCTCTGAGACCGGTGGCAGCGTATGGGCGCAAGGACATCATCTTTCTTGATAAGCTGGAGTGTGGTGAATATCGTCTGAGGGAGTATATACCGAATGGAGCGGGAGACTTGGAGAAGAAAGCTGGGGAGAAAGTGAAGCAGAAAAAGCTTTTTATTTTGGCCGCGAGCAGCAAAAGTTGGGGCAGCCCTTTCGGATTACACCAGCTAAACGATACTGGCCAATCACACTGGCGCAATCTCCAATTACCGCGATCGGACTCCGCGCCAATTCTTTTTGACCACACAATTTTCAACTGGAGTTTTCATTAAAGGCATCATCATTAGTACTAGTTAGATATAGACAGATAGAGACAAAAATATATAGAGCAAACTGCAAAAAAAAAAACATATAACGACACAGACCACGGGGGCAGGCTATGAGGACCGAAGGCCCACCTTGGCCGTGGCATTTTTCACTCGAGTCGAGAAAGACGGCGATGCCTCCTGCTTCTGCTTTTCTTCCTCCGCAATATCCTTGAGTCCGTCTTCGGCCCTGAGAGAGGATCTTTCGCCGCTGGGCCCTGGCATGCGGGTATCTCGAGGAACTCGGCTGGAATCAGAGACTATACCACTACTGGTGCCGGCATAGTCATCATCGGTATGGGAGCCAGTTTGCATGGGAGACCCATACTTTTCACGGACTGCTCTGGTCGTAGTACCCAAGTCCGAGCCGCCATAGTCCTCGGAGTGCTTTTGTTTGTGAAACTGACCAAGAGGGGATTCGGGACCGCTGTTATAGTGATCGTCCTGAGTGCTGCGGACAGCTCCCTCTTGCTCGGTCTGATGGGAGCCTGCGATGGCAGCACCACCACCAGTGGAGGTGCGATCATGGCTGTGATCGCGATCACTTCCACTGGACATGGACTTGTTTCTCCTCTTTCTAAAGATGGACATCACCTTCTGCTTTGTGCTCACATTTCCGGTACTTGTGTCCTCGACAGCGGCATCAGAAGGTGATTGTTTCCTCGCAATCTGGCCATGTTCATTGGGCTCTTCCATCTCGGAGACGCCCTTGGAACCACGGCGTTTGAAAAAAGACCCATAACTACTTCTTCGACGACGCTGACTACCAAGGGGTTCTCCTGTTTTCACATCAGACTCCGTGACTGGTTCCACAAGAACGTATTCCTTATTAGGAGACTCGCTGTTTCTACCGGCATCAGTTCCCTTTCTCGCTGCAGGAATTGTAGGAGACTCGTTGCTTGTATCGGCATCAGGACCTTTTCTCGCTGTAGGTGTTGTAGGAGACTCTTCTTCCGCTTGATGAGCTATAGTGGAAGGTTCCTGTTCAACGGGCCGCTCGAACAAAGTTCCTCCAGAGGATACATTCTTGACCGGCTTGGCCTTTGATCCTAGCGCTTGTCGTATATTTCGAACAATAGGAATATCAAGACTACTTCGTCTTCGTCCTTTCGAGGCCTTGGCCCTCTCGTCACTTTCCTCATCAACAATGCCAGACTTGGGCTCTTGAGGCGAATGGCTCTGGCGCTTAGTATCAGATGCGCCCACTGGAGAATCAAGGTCAGCGTCTGTCTTAGTAAAAGGACGTCCAATCACTGTTGGTAATGGATCTTGGGCATCGGGGATCTGTTGGCTAGGCTTTGTTTTACTCTTTGGAGATTTCTTTCCTTTAACTTTAGAAGGCGAACTGTCCCCAGCTCCAGCAAGGTCTGGCTCAGAATAGTTAGAGGAACCACTTAGCGACTCAGATGGAGCACTATTATTAATCACAGGCTTCCTATGCTTGGACTTGGCTTGAGGTTGGAAAGGCTCATCCAAAGTCTTTTGTTGTTGCTTTCTGGGAACCTCATCTGTAGCTAAACCTTCAGAAGGATCAACATGTCTTGACATATCTTTTGGAGTTTCACCATACTCTCCAGCTCGGGTTTCAGGCTTTTGGTCTTCTCCAGATACAGCACCATATCCCATTAAGGCAGCGGCTCCAGTGGCTCCAGTCCCCACAAGAGCCATTGCTTTATCTTTTAATCCCCAGCCGGCATTCTGATCTTGTTCAGGAATGTTCTGGCCTGAAACCTCCTGCCCAAGACCAGTCTTTCCGCCCATTTCAGGCTGTTCACCAGAGTTCGAACCCTTTGCCATGAACCCTGTTCTGGGAGCGCTGCTTTTCCAATCATCTGAGTTTGTATTCACTGTAGGCTGTCTTGAACTTTGCAACAAAGGCTCTCTCTCCTCCGGCAAAGCTTGAGCGGTTTGTGCGGGGACGCTGCTCGAATTGAATCCCGTTCTGGGAGCAGAGTCTTTCCAATTTGAATCCATTCGACTTGAATCTGGTAATGTAGAGCCCTTCGTCATGTTGTCATCGCCAATTGCAGTACCTTCTGGTAGCTGTGGTTCACTTTGTTGCCATGTTTCGGTCTTGTTAGAGTGATCTCGATACTGCTGCTGCTTCTGTTGGCCCATTAGATCAGGTCTGTCAACATCACTGGGTTTCATGCTTGTTGGATCGTCAAGCGTTCTATGGTCCTGCCCGTAATCTCCAGCGCCAGTGCCAGAAGGTCTTTGCATTTGATCTGTCCTTCTAGCTTGAGCATCATACTCTGACAAATCTGAATCTTTTCCTTTCGCTTTCGAAGCAGCTCCAATTGCTGCAGCACCACCGCCTAAGCCCAAGGCCGCAGTAGCCTTTTCCGTCCAGCTTGGCGAGTGTTTATCGACTCTGTTGGTGCTAGGCTCTTGACCCGAATCAGAAACGTCTTGAAAGCCACCCACAGAGTCTTCACCAGCAGCACCATATCTATCTTGTGCTTTGTTTCTGTTCGAATCGGCAATTTTAGTGGCAATAGGAGAGGAATCTTGTCCCTGAGGAACAGAATCGTCAAAATTTCTATAATCCTGTCCGTAATCTCCAGTACCAGTACCAGAAGGTCTTTGCATTTGACTGGTCTCTCTAGGTTCACCATCATACTCTGAGAAACTACCAGAATCTTTTCCTTTCGCTTTCGAAGCGGCTCCAACGGCAGCACCACCACCGCCTAAGCCCAAGGCCGCAGTAGCCTTTTCCGTCCAACTTGGTGAGCGTTTATCGATTTTATTGGTGCCAGGTTCTTGCCCGGAATTAGAAACATCTTTGAGACCGCTCATAGAGTCTTCACCAGAAACAGCTTTGTTTCTATCGGAATCAGCAAATTCAGAGGCCATAGGAGAGGATTCCTGTCCCTGAGGAATAGTTCTGCGATTCATAGAGGTGGTTGGCTCTCTCATCGCTTCTAGTTCTTCATTTTGAGCTCTCTTTTCTTCTCCTTTGGTCAAGACGTCAGTCAACGGACGATTAACTGTTTGCTTATTTGTAGTCGTTTTGATATCGTCGTAATCAGTCATAGGACCTTTAACATTTGGCGTTTGAGAAGAAGAAGTCATAATTCCTCCAGCTTTCTTCGACCCTGAAGGATTAGCTTCCCTTGCAAGACCTCTTTGCATCTTCATATCGCTTGGCTTGTCACTGATACCGGGCCCCGAAGGAGAAGGGTACTCAGGATTGGGGGCAAGCATTGAAGTTCCAGCAACTTGAGTGCTTTCAGAGACTGGCTGTGGAGCAACACCTCTGGATCTCAACTCTTCAGACTCCCGATCTGCTTGCACTTTTTCTTCCTTGGTCAAAACATCAGTCATCATCGATGGTTTGGACGCACCATGTCCACCATATGCCTGATCTGAAGGAGACTTTTGCTGGGAAGATGGACCCAGTCCAATGGCTGCAGCTGCTCTGGCAGCCCAACTGCTTTCACCATTGTCTTCTGCTTCTCCACTTCTTTCCTTGAGAGGATCTTTAGTGTATTCATCTGGAGACGCAGCACTTGCAAAGTTGCGCTGCATCGGGTCAACGGTATCTGGATATTGATTGATTCCAGATGCAAACTCGTTCCCACCTCTTGAAGACCCCAAAGCAGGTTGTTCCTCTTGGGTCATACCGTAGTCTGCTCGGTCCAAAGCGGGATCCTGGCTGATTTTCGCGATTCCAACCTTAGTATCATTCTTTGAGGATGTTTGCTGACGGCTGTCTTGTTCATCAACAAGTGCCTGCTTGGGACTTTCCACAGCGTCTGCTCTATCATCATGTCCATTTTTAAACAAAACATTAGGATCTTGATGATCGGTTTGAGCATTTGGGCGCATAATATCCGCACTTTCATCTTGGTGTCTCAAGGGCTGTTCTGGAGATGCCAAAACAGGAGCAGGGACAGGGGAGCCTTGATCATCAAGTCGTTCATATCCTCGTTCTTCGGCTCCCGGTGTAAGACTTTCGTTTTCTTCAGATGATGTCTTACTAGCAGATCCAACCGATCTCCGTTTTTTCAAAAATTTTGAAGCTTTCTTTCTCCATCCTGGCTTTGACGCTTTGGGAGCAATAGCTGTTCTTTCTGAATCTGCAAAAGTGGCTGCTTGGACCGCCGACTCTGGATGTGGAACTGGGATTTGCTCCTGGTCTTTCAATTTTGGATCTTTTCCAATATTACGTGTTCCAGAATGGAGGTGGGATCCTGGCTGCGAAGATTCGACCCAAGATTTGTTTGAAGTTGGAGAGTGATGAGCACCACCATGCCCATGAGAATCAATGCTCTTCTCCACTGTTCTTGTCTTTCCTTCTGGACTTGAAGCTGGATCTGGATCTGTAACCTGAACCCTTTGCAATCCCTGCTTGGTAGGAACAAATTTGGAAGGGTTACTAACCGGGTGATCTCTCGAATGATGACCATGGCCTTTACCCATAGCAGCACTCGCACCAGCAACAGCCGCTGGGCTAAAGTTCGAACCTTGGCCCGTGGAATCTCCAGGAAGAGGATGCGATTCTGCTCTTGGACGAGATTTTTTCCTATCTCGAGAAGAAGCAAGCGCAGGGTCATGTGGTTTTGGAGTTTCGTACTGGGACTCAGATTTGTTCTGGGGCATGCCTCCAACAATATTGGGCTTTTGATCAGTATTGAAACCTCCTGGGTGTTGGGCTAGTTTCGAATCCCATCTTGCAGGATCAACATTTGCGCCTCTTCCCGTTCCAATTTCTGTTTCGTCTTCCTCGGTTTTACCAGATCCATACCAAATACTTCCCAAAGTACCAAGAATTCCTTTCCCACCAGAAGAATTTTCTGATTTTTCCTTCTCTTCAATTGCAATAGGTTCTTCCTCATGAACAAGGCGAGAAGGTTGCATTTTTCTTTCAGCGCTTTGGCCTTCTAAACCAGTTGATTCATCTTCATGAGCATGGTTGTACACGCTCCCAAAATATCCAACGGTGAACTTGGGGTCTGATCCTTTGCTCATACCTGCGCTTTCATGCCTAAAATATGCCAAGTTAGCAATTGAGTTTTACCATTCATGTCATAATGTGGATCTAACATACGATTCAGGCATTTCCTGTTTTTCTCTCATTTTCGAAACTCGGTCCTGTTGTATTTCCGAAGGTATAGTTCTCGGTACAGCTTCATCTTCACCTGTTTCTTGTTGTTGCTGCGCTGAAACAGGTATGGCCGAGTCTTGAACAATATGGGCATTTCTATTTCTATCTTCGGTTTCGTTATCACCCAGAAAGCCCTGGAGACTTTTCACAACCATGACGATTGAAATGTGATAATATTACCAATTAAAGAAAATTAGTGATTCAGATTTGAACGGTTGGAGATATATTGACACAAAAACGATTAAAAGTGAAATGATATTGTGGAGAGAGAAAGAGAAGAAGGGAATAACTGTTTTTAGAAGGGCAGCAGTTGATCAATTTATTTGTCTTTTATGAACCGGGTAGGTATTCAAATGTACAGGAAGGCTGTCAGCCCATTGTCGCAACGCACTTTTGAGGAGTTTATCCTGCAAACTGACCGATTCCAGAATGGAACAAGTGACAGAATTCTTTTTTTGTTGTTGTTTGATTGATTGAGTCTCGGGAAAGAAGCATCTTGACAAACAGCAAGCGACAGGAGAATACCTGCTTGGTCCAGGTAGACTCAGACTCAGAGAGTCACACATTTCATCCATGTCAAGCCAATTTTTTTACGAATATCAAGATTCTAGTGGTGAAGCAATCAAAAGGAGGAAATGTGAGAGGTCCAATACCCTAATCTAAATTATATCCATCTCTAACATCCTCTCTGATTTGATTATAAGCAGCCGTTAGAATACCGGACCGGGGAGAAGATGAGATGGGCCATAGAGATGATGGGGATAAAAAAAAAGTCTAATCATAATATTGCTGCCTGTGCAAGTACGATGATGACCATGGCAAACAAAAACGAAAAGAAAAGAACCAATGTAATTTCCATTGCTCTTTACCCACGCCCTATTAACCTTTTTCTTGTTTCCTTCATCATCATCATGGGTAAGTTAGCCTAAAGAATATCTGCAACTCTACATTTTCTTTTTTCTAGCTCTTGCCTGGTTTGACGATTGCTTGAAATGTCCGGTTTTGGCAGTTGCATCAAAGGAACGCGCGAATGAGTTGATAGATCGAGACAGACAGAAACAAGCTTTGCATTTTCTACAGTTCTCTATAGCTTGTATTATCTTGCTCAGCTTGGCACGAGCGTTGTCAATGTGTGGTGAACATTACTCTGATATATTTACGAAATGTATATATCATTCGTGAGAGAGATCCACAAAAAAAAAAATAAAGAGGGTCGGGAAAGAATCTGGACGTGAAATGCGTGGGTACTTTTCTTCTTTTCTTTGTCATGTAAACCTGGAGCATCATTGATGTCCTGTGTTGATTGATGGAACAGGAGTTGCTTTTTCATTCCATCTCGCGTAGGTAACAATAACCAAGTTAAGGCATTCCAAGAATCTACTACAGCAGTAGTATGCAATATGCAATTTGTAGATTATTGTTTCCCGTTTTACCAGTTTCATGTTACGATGACAAGGGAAAGAGGTAATACGAGAAGCATTTAACCGATTTCTATACATTTAATCTCTTGGATATCTTTTCAAATAACTTGTATTATTATTAGTGAGGTTTTTCACTCTTGTATAATGGTTCAAAAACTGGGTAAGATATATATACACAGATATATATGTCAAGTAAAGAAAAAAAAATAGGAAAAAAAAAAATAAAGTAGTTAGATTATTAAGTCAAGAGATTTGCAATTTCCACTTGACATTTCTCATGCTTTTGCATTTCTGGATTAACATGTAATAAAAAAAATATTATGATTATGATCATGATCAGGATGATTATGAAAAATGACGATAATGGTAATTGTAATGATGAGAGCAAGAAAAGCAAGTACCAAGAACTTGGAATTTGGAACTCGAACAAGATGAAATTGCATAGAGTCTTGGTTTTACATTTTTTTTTGACTTATTCCCTTGACTCCCAAAATTATAACAAAAGGTATCAAAACAAAACAAAAACCAACAAAATTCAATTAACATGAGTGAGAATTTTTTTTAAAAAAAACGCAGCGTTAGACTTTTTTTCTTTCTTCTAGGCTTTTCAACTTAGGTGATACTAGCATCATAACAATGTCATCTCTTTTGCAACAAAGTCTGCAGTCTCGCCGAATTTTTCACCCGCGTATTTGATTTCATCATTGGTTAGTCCCGTATTAACAAACATTTTAAGCTGAGGAATAAATTCAATTTGTTCTTGATGAGGGATTCTTGCCGCTTGACAGATTAAAACGTTATATTTATCCAACAAATGATCAACGTATTGTTGTAACAGTTTGGATTCTGCATTGAAAATCGGAGAATACACAATCAATTCTTTTGTATTCGTGGTTGTGCGCTTTCGTTGTGTAACTCTTGGTGATTTTCCATAAACTTCGGGGAATCCAAGTTTTGTCCTTAGACTTTGTTTCATTGCAAGATGGATAACGGGACTCGAATCACTGGAAACAATATCAAAATAACGAAGAACGGATCCTTTTGAAAGCACAGTTCTTAAAAGTGTAGCTTTCCCATGCAAATCCGCCAAACTTTGAATCCCGCCTTGTTCTTGCAAAAACTTGATTGTGGCGGATCCCGTATGGGCAAGATATCCAGGTAAAGTTGCAGAAAAAGTGTAAGCGCTACCAGCGATTCTCTGATGATGGACCATGTTGGTGGAGCCTGCACAGAAACCTCCAGCTCCGGAAAACACATTTGTAAAAGTTCCGATTGTAATTTCAACCTCGTCGCGAGAAATGTTGAGAGCTTCGGGTAATCCTCTACCTGTGGCGCCCAGCACACCTATACTCAAGCCCTCATCCAATAACAATCTATACTTGAATTTTTTCTTCAACTGGATGATTCTGTGCAAATCGGGAGAATCACCTGTATTTTCAAAAAGCCCTTCCGTGACAATGAATCTGCTTGTAAGTGGGCCTCTTGCCAAGGGGACACTTAGTTCCTGCAATACACGTTCCAAATCCGCCATATCGTTATGTTTGTAAAAACGGAGTTTACATCTAGAGATTTGCAAACCTTTTTGAATTGCCACATTGACTTGATCATCAGCAACAACAAGATCACCTCTTTTCAAAAATGCAGGAATAACAGATGAAGGTGTACATAGATATTGGGAATAAAGAATACAGGCCTTTGTGCCGAGGAAATTAGCCATGTCCTGTTCCAACTTTGTGTGCACGTCCTGATTACCGTAAAAACCGGCAGGACCACAGGATCCAACACCGTACTTTCGAATAGTCTCGATCGCTTCTTCCTTGAGTTGTTCACTCGAAATGTAATCAAGAAAATTCGGGGACGCAAAGTTGAGAGCCTCTTGGTCTCGGTCAACAAGCTTGACGTGGGCGCGAACTGGTCCGTCAACAACAGGGATCGCATCCAATTTCCACAGTTCCTCCTGTTTCAAAGGTTCAACCAGCGGTTCCGGATGCCAGTCCTCGACCAACTCATCGATTTCATCCTCGGTCAATCTCACGTAGTTCTGTTTTGAGTAGGAATACTTGGAGGCCAAAAAATACCGCGCTGCGAAAACGGCGAGACACAGCTCAAACACAGACCGGATCGGATCGTCCTGGTATGAAGACTTGATGTACCGCGCAACAATGTCCGCGCCTGGGACTTTGAGTAAAAGACTCCCAAACTGCGAAAAAGTGTCACTTACGTGGCCGATCGCCTCGGATATTGCGCTGCTTGATTCATTCATGTCGTGGATGGGATCTCTATGTTCTATCAATGTATCAAAGCTATCCTGTGTGTCAGCAAAACAATAAAATGCCCAAACAACTGGTTTTCTTCGGGAGTTTCGATTCTGTTTTGTTTCCACCTCTGTACTTTATTATAAGGACCAAGAAGGTTGGAACCGGATCGTTTTAAAACTGGGCTTGTAGTAGAAGTCTCAAAAAGGACCAAAATCTCCAGCGTTGAGGATTCAGGCGTGTGGTGTATGGGTGTATGGGTGTTTACCACAAATAGTGGGAGGAGTGTGCTGGAATGTACCGTATCGGTCCCAGATCTACACATGATTTAACCACCAAAGCGAAACTTGAAAATGAGTTAGTTGATTTGATTTGATGCAAAACAGGGGTAAACGGGAATATATATATATAAATATATATACTAGTTGGAAAGTGTCCCCGTCGTGAAGTGCCGATGCAAAACAAGGTCTGCTTTGAAGTCCTTAACAATCTGCCAAGGTTTGTGGACGAGCTGTTGTTGCAATTCAAGTCCTAATTATTTTTTGATATGGAGATTTTGAACCACCAGTGAGAAGTAGAGCAGTTGAAGTTGAAGTCACACATAATACAATTTCTCCCTGAGACCTGCTGTAGTTTAGTTCACGCATAGAATTTTCCAGAGAAACTTGTTTCCAGCAAGTTTTTCATTCGAATCTGTTGAAGCCATGATGAATGTGTTTAATGTTGTACATCGAAGTCCAAAGAAAAACAAACACATTAAAGTGCAAAAACAAAAAAGAAAATCCGGACTTTTTTCTTATACAAATTGTAACATACAGACATGATGATGACGACATCTAAAAAGAGGAAATTTGATAAAGAAATTTCTTTCCTGTTGCTACATAACGTTCTTTGCTTTTTTTTTTTTTGTATATACTTAAGGAGAATAGGATATGATGCGATGGGAAAGGATGAAGAGAGAAATGTATATAAGTGCTATAAGTTATGTTAAATATCAAATCACTTTTTAATCTTTTTCTGGGGGTTTTTTTGTGAATCAAGATAAAAGGTATTTTATTTTGTATCCCCACCAATTATATGAGCCAACAAAAAAAAAAAAAAGAAGACAGGAAACAGGAAAATGAAAATGAATATGAATATGAATATGGACTTGTCATGAATGAATCAATGTGAAAATCCCATGTGACCAAAAAAAAAATAAAAGATACTCAAATCGTAATAAATCAAATGATGATGATGATGAATTGTAACAATGCAAAAACAGGACATCAAACGAAAAGAATAATAATAATAATAATAAGAAAAAGAAAAAAAAAATGATGTGAAAATGTGTGTGCGTGTTGTGTGGTATGGAAGGTTTAATCTCTTGCATAAAGATCCAAAACTGATTTGCTATATTCTTCAATTGACAAATCTGTAAGATCATGTTTAACCTCGAGCTTTAATTTTTGTTTCTGTTTCTGTTTCTGTTTCTGTTTTAGCGTTTGCTTTTGCTTTTGACTTTTGGGTTTGTTTTCATAATGCTGTGAATCTTTCTCATTGTTGTTCCCATTCAAATCCAGATGATTCTCATCTACAGAATGATGATATCCATTACCAGTACTATTCACAAGGTTTTGATTGATGTCATTTTCAACCTGATCTTCAAGATCAAT
This sequence comes from Alloascoidea africana, assembly GCA_030581615.1. Classification (NCBI taxonomy): domain Eukaryota; kingdom Fungi; phylum Ascomycota; class Alloascoideomycetes; order Alloascoideales; family Alloascoideaceae; genus Alloascoidea; species Alloascoidea africana. The sequence continues at coordinate 76,032 of JAKTTT010000007.1, forward strand.
GTCTCCATCGGTATCAAGACCATCGATTTGTTCCGGTTTTGGATCCATTTCAGATTCCAAATCGCTATTTACAGGATCCAGAAGCATATCGTTTTGTTGCTGTTTCTGTTTTTGCGATTTCCTCTTTAATTTTTGCATCCTTTGTCGTCGATTTTGACCTTGTAAATCAGATGGACTTTGACTTTGACTTTGACTTTGAGTCTGATTCTGATTCTGATTCTGATTCTGATTCTGATTCTGATTCTGACTTTGGCTCTGGGTTTGCAATTTTTGCCTACCATGAAGTTTACTCAATTCACCAACTTTTTGTACAACTCTTTCAGGATTAAACGAAGGACCCAATTCATTTGAAATCCGTTTCCATCGATTTGCCCAATCTTTTCCAATAATCTCATACAATTTTGTGATTTGGGAATCATGCCAAGGATCATTTCGACATTTGAGATTTCGTAAATATCGCATTTGAACAGCTTGCCATGTATGTCTACCCGTTAATAACGAACTTATTTCTTTCCATGTCTTGTCATGATTCTCTTTGTAATCTATAATCTGTTCATCTTCTTCTTTTGTCCAGCGGTTAAATATTTGATATGGACTGTTTTTACTACGTGGTTTTGTATTTTCACGTTTTGGAGTTCGAGTAATTTGTTGGGATTGAGTAGAGGGACTCACGAGTGAAATTGATTTTTTCTTGCGACCAGATACAGAGGAAGGAGTGGTTGAGGTTGAGTTTGAGGTTGAGGCTCTGCTTCGGTGTTTATGCGCGAGACCATTTGTGGAACCATTTGATCCGTTTGAACCATTCCCAGGGGGGATTTGGGATTGAAGTTGGAGTTGGATTTCGAGCTGAGGCGGTGAAGTAAACGACTCGTTGGCAGTGGCAGTGGCAGTGGCAGTGGCAGCAGCACCAAAATGGGAGTTTTGTACAGGTCCTGGGGAAAAGATTGAAAGTCTACGCTTTTTCAGTGCCGGGGGTGGAGTGCTCGTGAGATTCCCTTGGGGCATTGTGGCATCCTGGGGCAAGTTCTGGGACAAGTTCTGGGACGCAAAGGGCGATTGCAACAGGCCGGAGCCCGATCTTGGGCGTATGCCAGCACCAGCACCAGCACCAGCACCAGCACCAGTGCCATTGCCAGCACTATTGCCAGGGGTATAGGACAGCGGCGTGGGCGTGTTGAAGTGCTGCACCTGCGATGGTGGAATCGCGGCTGGCGTCGTTGTGAAAAAAGACGTTGCAGAGTACCTGGCAGGTGCTAAACCAGGGACCAGGGCCATTCCAGGCACTGCTACTGCTGCTGTTGCTGCTGTCACAGCCATTGCCGAGGTGGAACCTGAAGCTGAAGCTGATCTGGTTGCTGAGTCCACGGTATCTGGGTCTTCTTCGTCGTCATCGCTGATTCTTGTGAGCTGCTCGCGGGGGGTGTGAGTGCCCGAGCCCGGCACGGAATGGGACTGACGACGGCCCAGCGGCTGGGGCGAGAGCAGTTGGGCATGAGCTGGGTTATCTCGCAGGTTCAGGTTCAGGTTCAGGTTCAGGCCCAGGTTCGGGCTTTCTTTGGGCAGGTCGGGTGCGAGCTGGGGGAAATCGGACACGGACACGGACACGGTGCTGGGTTTGAGAGCGAGAACCTGGCGCGGCGGCAGGGAAAAGGACTGCGAGTGGGAATGGGAGTAGGGTGAGGGCTGGGGCTGGAAGGCCAGCTGGGTGTCCATGGAGCCCTGTCTTTGATGTTGATGTTGATGTTGATGTTGATGTTGATGTTGGAGCGATATCGGCGCGGACAGGGGCTGCGGGAAGGGCAAGTTCGAGTTGGAGCTCGAGTTCGAGTTCCAGTTGGAGGTTGCGAGGGAGCTGGGGCTGGGGCTGGAGCGAGAGCTGGGAGATCCGCCCAGGACGGGCAGTGAGGGCTGTAATGGGGCCGGGGCCGCTGGTCTGGGCGGTCTGAAGGACGAGAAGCTGGGGATGGAGGGCAGCGAGTGCGAGTGGGCGTGGTGAGCGTGGTGGAAGCGACGAGACGGGCCCCACGAGCTGGATCCAGCTCCAGAGGAGCTCGTTCTGGAGCTGGCACTGGCAGTTGCACTGGCAGTTGCGCTGGCAGACGAGGACGAGGACGAGGACGAGGACGAACTCGCTGCAGTCGCCAGGGCCATTCCGTGGTCGTCGTGGGCATTGAGCACGCTGTGGATGGAGGCCTTGCCCGGCGGAATAGGGGCACGGCCAGCCGGCGAGCTGGGCCCGGGCAGCAGCGACGAGGACGAGGGCGACAGCAGCGGCAGGGGCAATTGCGGATGGGGCCACGGGGCCCACGGCAGAGGCAGCGGCAGGCCCGTGGCGAGTGCGGTGGATGGAGCTGCTGTTGTTGGTGGTGTTGTTGTTGATGTTGATGTTGGAGCTGGTACTGGTACTGGTACTGGAACTGGAACTGTTGGAAGTGCTGGAGGAGCTAGTGGAGGAGGGTGGGGCCGTGGAGCAGGCGTGGGCATCGCGAGGGCTGGGCAGCAGAGACACGGGCCGGGCAGGACGGCTCGGGCTGGGGACTGGGGACTGGGAGCTGTTGGAAGAGCTGTGCTGGAGGAGCTGTGCTGGTGAAGCTGGGGCTGGAGATGGAGATGGTGGTGGAGCTGGAGACGAGGCTGGCATTATATAGGACAGCCCTCTCCAGCCAGCACGACTGGATTCACTATGGAGCTATTCGGGAGCTATTCGGGAGCTATTCAGAAGAGCTATGGAGCTATGGTCTGCCGTCTCGTCTCGTCTCTGCCGTCTCGAGCTCACGTCCGCCGGCCCCAGGTCGCCCTGGTCGAGCCTGCTCCAGCTCCCGGGGCTGCTCCAGAGCCGTTGCCTCGCCGTAGCCGCTCCTTCAGACTCATCCCGGCCACCGCTCCTCCAGCTGCTCCAGCTGTTGCTCCAGCTGTTGCTCCAGATCCTGATCCCGGTGCTGCTGCTGCTGCTGCTGCCGGTCTGCGGTTGTAAATGTCCTGGAGGTTCGACGGCCGTCGCTCGATCCGCGGGTTCCCCTGGGAGTGGTAGGAGCTGCTGCTGTTGCTGTTGCTATTACTGTTGCTGGCGTTGAGGCGAGATTCGTACCTCGCCTGCTGGTACACGTTTCCTCGCGACTGGGACTGTCCCTGCCCCTGTTGTTGTTGCTGCTGTTGCTGCTGTTGTGGAACAAGCCACTCGGGCACGTATCCCGAGCTGTTCTCGCCCTGTTTCTGGTAGAACTTGACGAGGGCGTTGTGCACGACCGTGTCGTCCGGTGTGTTGCCATCAGAGTCCTTGCCGTGGAGGTTCAGCGACGACAGCTGCGAGTTGAGCGACTTGAGGTTGCGAAAGCGGTTCCAGACCCCGGATTGCGAGGACTGCGAGGACTGCGAGGACTGCGATGTCTGTGATTGCAAAGGTGCTGTTCCGTAGGACATGTCTGGTGAAGAAGAAAGAGTCCAGAGGCACGAGAACCAAGAAATGAGAAACGAGAAAGGGCGTTTGGAATGCGAATGGGCGTTTCTGACACCGCCCAGCACTGCAAACAAGAACAAGAATAAGAATATTTGTATTTGTATTTGTATTTGTATTTGTATTTACTATTTATATTTGTCTACTCGAAATTGCAACCTGCAATTAGGCTACTCCACGGTCTTCTCGACCAGGAAAATGCCGTACTCGTCCTTCAGCGTCTTGATCAACGGATCGTTGATTCTCGGGCTCATGGGCGCCACGAGTCCCACGTCCGCAATCGTGCCGTCCAGCACTTGCAACGTGGCGACCGCACAGGGCACGCCGACCAGCTTGGCCATCGACGAGTATCCGCCGGGCTCGCCGTAGTCCACGAGCGTGGCCGTTCTGGTCTCGCGGCGTCCGTCGGCCCATTCGATGCCAAACTTGTGCTGCAAACAAACGAGATCCCGCTCAGAGGGCCCAAACTGCATCAACTGCTCCAGAGTCGCACACAGTGTGTCCAGAGGATTGCCCCGGGGAGTGATGGGCGTGTCCGAGAACAGCCCCAGCCAGCGAAGCCCGCTCAGAATCCGTGCCTTGTCCTCCGTGGACTTGAACTGCGCCTTGGACAAAATGGCCCACTCCAGATCCTTCTCGCTGCTGGATGAAGACCCCAACAACGTCGCAAGTGCCTGTTTCCAGGGAACGGGCTGCTTCCAGATCTCGGACTCGTCGTCTTTCAAAAGCCCAAGGTCCACAAGCACCTTGACAAACTCGGGGAACCCTTGGAATCGCAACGTGCCCCGAATAACTGTTTCGGCCTCAGGGATATGATACAACTCCTTGTACAGAGTCGAATCTCTGTTGGGATACGCAACGAACGAAAACCCAGGGTAAATAAAGTAAGGCTGGGCACTTGCCATCAAATCCTCGCTCTCAATCTTCTCAACCTTGCCATCTTTCCAATATTGGGCACTGTTACGTAGCGCCAACAACACTCCACGAGAAGACCACGAAAACTTGTAACCCAAAGGATTGTCCGACGCCTCGGGTGCAGGCAATCCACCACAGTAAGACAAGAATGATTTGATCTTGCCACCTTCTCGATGAACCTCGTCAATCGTCTTGACCGCATACAAATGGTCAATACCAGGATCCAACCCAATTTCGTTCATCACCGTGATTCCGGCTTTTTTAATCTCCGGTTCCAATGCCCTCAACGTTGGGTTGATATACGACGTCGTGACAACATTTGTCTTGTTGCGAATCGCACTCTCAACAACAGTCGCATGGTAAATGTAAGGAATCAAACTGATCACAACATCACTCTTGCCAACCTGTTCATCAAGGGCTTGGGAATCCGTAACGTCCAATGAAATCGCCTTGGCCTTGTCTCCGGCCAAAGCCTGAGCCTTTTCCAAAGTACGACATGCTACCACCAATTTCCAAAGTTAGTAGTGATGTCACACATTTGCTTGTGCCAGTTGTTGCTATTACGTACCAACTGTAACCTCAACTCCAGGTGTCGCTGCCAAAATATCAACAGTGGGCTTGGCTACAAAGCCTGATCCAAGAAGCAAAACTGATCTATCAATTAAATTAAATTGTCAATTGTTAATAAAATCTTGTATGGCTTTATTCATTATTCAACAGAAACCAGAAACCAGGAACCAACAAACAAACAAACAAACAAACAGTCAATCAATCAATCAATCACAGATCAAAGACTCTCTTCCTGTGCAATTGGCCCATCCAGTCACTTTCACTATCACTGTTACACTTACTTGACCATTTCCAACTGATTTTCTCGTTACCGTGTTCTGTGGAAGGGAGTGGAAGAAACAAACCCTCTCCTCCACCCAATATTTATCCCCCACCCTTTGACTCATCGCACTCCTCCTCTAAATTACACCCATACGCCCGCTCCACTGGTGGCGGTTCCGGCCCGGCCGAGTTGAAACAAGCCACAAATCCAAAATCTCAAAAATCTCAAAAATCTCAAAAAATCTTCTGTACAAGTACATCAACGTTAGTGCTATGTATATAAAATCATGAAATAATGATGATGAAATTGGCCTATAAACAGATACAGATATACACATTCATTGCTCAAGTGTAACCAATAATGACCCAAACATGTTCTCAATCTCCGGTGACGTTTTCGTAAACTCCAATTGGAAAAAACTATACTCGGCATTTTGCAAAAGTTCTTTGAAAACTATTGTTATCCCCCATGGATGAGGCTTGTTACAAATAACCCGCTCCAATAGAACCCTCGTCACAAGTTGTTGAATATCCACCCGGTGATTTGCCCACAAACTGGTGGACTTGAAAAATTCCAATATTGCCCGAATAAACCACAATGTATGCCTATTGGGATACCGAATCTGATCCGCCATAGCTTGTAAAATCATATACTTGCCCTCGACTGAACACTCCTGTAACAATCCTGACAAAAGTTGTGCATGATTCGACCCAACAACACTTTTCTGAACTACCTCATCATTCTCACTCTTGGATTTGTTATTGTTTTTGCCCTCGGTCTCATCCTCGATTGTAACTGCGGATATCCCTGTATACAATACCAACGCCTCAATCGCTCGTACATTGTAAGACACTTGCGAAAATCCAAACCCTGCTTCCTCTTTTTTACTTGAAAGCTTTAGCGCTTGTGCAATGCTCTTAACAATGCCATTAGAAGGCGACTTGAAATAATTATCAACAAGTTTCTTGATTCCAAACTGTAATAAATCTTCCTTCGGTTGCGCTGCAATGACAGGACTCTCCTTGATTCCAGCAGTATCCGACAACTTGGCCACTGTTAACCCTCTTGTATAAGGATCAGGCATGGCAAAATTCGATGGGAATGCACTTAAAATCACATTTCGAAGTTGAATAAATGATGGTGGAATCACCGTACAAAGCGGATAATGGAACCGTACCAATAGCTCAGGATAATCATGGAAAAGTAACAAGAAAATTCGAATCGTACCTTTGTAAATCACACTCATAACCTCCGTATGATCTTTCCCCTTAATATGCGTTCTTTGGAATTTCAAAAGAGATGTAAGAAGATCGGTGAAAACTGGCCATCCTCGCTCTTTTGGTAAATCCAAAACCATTGGTAAAAACATTCGGTGAGAAATCAACGTTATCCATGCAAAGATAAATCCGGGGAATGCCAATGGTTGTAAAACATTTAGATATTGGGCAAAAAATTTGTAAAACTCTTCATCCAATTTCGAAAACTTGACTTCTTCTTCTTCTTCTTCATCATCATCATTATCCTTGTCTTCCGAATCATTACAAGAAAAGTTATTCCATTCACAAAGAATGCTGGAAAACAGCCTAAAATAGGGCTTTTCATTAAACTCTCCACCAAGCTTTTCATACTCTGATGCCAAAACCAACGCCACAATAGAGAGTATTTGACGCAGGTACGAAATCTTCTTCTTGACATCCGCCCCATCCTGTATACGCACAAGTAAAACTATAAGCTTTGCAAGAGCATCCACTGTAGCGTAAACATCAATATCATTCTTCTTCTGAACTTCCGGATTACCTGTATCGATATACGACTTGATAGCAACCTCCACCGATGTTCGGAAAAAGTCTCCAAAAATTCCAGAATCCGTCAAAATTCCTTGCTTGCTAAGCTGATAGATAAATGCCAACAACAACTTGTTCGACCGACCTGGGTGTTGCGTCAACTTGACCCATTCAACAAAAATCGCAAGCATTTGCGAATTAATATCCTTTGATAACTTGTCTCCAAATAATGGTCCACTCTGCTCAAATTCTTCAAGCAATTCTTTTACCAAAGGATAAACTTCTGCTCGAGACTCGTCAACTGACTTTAGTGCATCCAACCCAACCGCAAAATCTGCACGGAATGCACAAGGAGTCGATCCCAAAACACATTCTTTTATAAGGTTGATTGAAAATTTGGTTACAACGTCCGATCCTGTTCGAATATTTTTCTCAAGATTCAAATCAAGCTCAGGTGCGGATATTAGACCAACTCGGATCAAGGTTGCCATAACTGGTGCGTTAAACTTTCTCTCATCTTCAGAGTGAACCAACCACCAAATCACTTCCTTGTTCGTAGCAGGAGAAATGCTGCAAAGTTTTTCTAACAAATATGATAATGTTTCTTGTGTTAGTTGGGATTCGGAATTTGTGAAAAGAACATTCACAGTGGACTGTGCAGCTCTTAAAGCAACCTGATCTCGGAACTCGGATCGGCTGCAATAATTCACAATCTGAACCAATCCCACGTTAATCTGATGATCGCGCTCAATTTCCATCAAACTTCTCTCTGGGGAACTTAACGTCAATCTAACCAAGCTGTCAATCATTTTTTGAGTCACTGCAACATTTTGTTCAAACACTAGCGAGGCAGATGATCCCGGGAAAGCACTGTTTGGTTGTTGTTGTTGCGGCTGTTGTTGTTGTTGTTGTTGTTGCTGTTGCTGTTGTTGCGGCTGTTGTTGTTGTTGTTGTTGTTGTTGTTGCTGCTGCTGCTGTTGCTGTTGCTGTAAGTAATTGTTTGCAATGGCTATGGAATTTGAAGAGTTCAATTCGGACTGTTGTCCACCAGAATAACCATTGGCATTTACTCTGTCTCTGCCAAAGCTCTGGTACAACAATGACTGTCTTGGTGTTAAACCTCCAACTTTCAAGCCAAGAGGATCAAGAAGTTGTAATGGGTACTTGGAATTTAGTTGAGGGCTGTAGAATGGTTGCGTAGGTTGAGTCTCTTTATGGCGCCTGCGAATAGCAATTGCCGGTAGTAAACTCTCGTCTAGTTCTTGAATTGCCTTATCTGAAGCAGCTTTTTCAATCACAGACGATATAATGTCGATATTATCATTAATGGCCAATGAGATATCCTCTATAAGCACATTTTGCTCAGAAAATCCATGCGAAATCATTGCCGATCTAAGATTGAGCATGATAGTTTCCTTTAGAGGATCCTTAGAAGTAGCCAAAGCCAAACTTTCTGATAAACCTTTGACAAAATGGGCAGCTGATGACCTTAACTTCACATCATCTACTTCCAGGGCAAAATCTTTCAAAATAAGACTTTTCGCTGATATAACAGCAATGCTAACCGAACGCTCAACAGCCAAGGGAAGAATCTCTCTAACAGATTTGATAATAGACAGTTGGAAAATCCTTTTTAATGATGGATTGGTAACAAAAGGAGAAATCCCAACCAAGTTGGAAAAAGGAACTTCCTGCTCAGAGGCAATTGGCGCCTGCTTCTCCATGCTTTGGATCTGGGTTTGGGGTGGAAGAGGAACTGTTGCTTGCGAAACTTGCTGAGGAACCTGTTGAGTAGTTGGCGCAACAACTATCTGCTGAGATCCAGAATGGGCTTGATGAACTTGTTGTTGTTGTTGTTGTCTCAACAGGTCTTCTTCTGGAGTGGCTCTAGCACCGACTACCGTAGTAGGCGGTACATTTTCATCAACAGTTAATCTGGCCAGATCGTCCACAATGCTCGAGTTGTTGAGAACTTCCGAAGCTTCGATGTCACTAAGTTCCACTTTCAATGCATTGCATAGGACTTCAATCTCAAACCTTAGGTTAAGTTTTAGGTCCGCATTATCATACAATTCTTTCAAAACCTGGAGAATTCCTTGAAGCCATGGGTTAGGAGGTCGGAAAACTTTGGATTCTGCGCAATGATTGAGAATCTTGCAAACAAACGGGATTACAGTCACCAGCTTCGATGAGAGGTATGCTTCGACCAATAACTGCTTTATAGCAATGTTCCTATACTTGATCGGTTTGTCTCTGGCCAAAGTCAAGTTTCCTAACCAAGAGCCAAGGTTCTTCAAGTGGTTTCTTTCGATAGCTGAATCCGCCAAATCCTCTTTACTCAAGAGATGAATAATTTGACGATAAGTCACGTTCAAAATGTGCTGTTCCAGCAAATTGCTTTGAATCCCTTCAATTGTCTGTACATATAATTCGTGGAAATTTGGTTCTAGCTTTGCTCGTTGTCCAACAAGATACAGTGCAAACCATCTAAAGAATTGTTTACTCAACAACTCTCTCATTTCTTGTGAACGTGAAATCACATTGTCTAATGACATGTTATTAACTAGAAACAGAACCCTATCACTGATATCTTCTGGTGGGTCTTCCTGAGGAACGTTATTGTAAATGATATTGCTCACAAATAGAGATTTGAAAGGGTTGGTAAGAGGTGCCTCCCTATTTTGATCAGAACTTGGCGCATTGTCGCCTGTCTTATTCAACTCGCCCGTAGCCTCTCCAGATATAACGTCTTTAACAACCTGATAGATATGGGGATGCGTAGGTAGTGAAGGGATGTCAAGAAGTATAGAGCAATACTTGGGGAATTCATAAAGACGCAATCTGAATGCATAAAGAGACTGTACAGCAAACTTGAACATATTAGAATCAGGGGGTTGCCGACAAGACTCAAGAATAAACTGTAATGCGAGTGAGAGCGCTGTTCCTTGGATTAATTTGTAAGAAATAAGAGATCCAAACAATACAGAAGTAGTTGCAAGTGCGTCAATGGGGTACTCGGGGAAAAATTTGTACTCATCCAATAAAGAATGAATCATGCAAGCAAATAGATCTTGCTCGTTGGGGTTATCGGAATCCTTGAGTGTTTGGAGCATTGAAATAACCTCTCTTATATCAAGCTCTCGGTTATACATTTTCTGATAGTATAATTTCATTTGACGCTCGACTTCTGGAGCAAATGTGCTAACATCACCATGTGCCAGAATCGCTTCATCATGGCCATAGCCAAAGTTGATTAATCTTGGATAAGCCTGAAGGCATTCATGTTGGACAACTTTAAATTTCTCGGTCTCTTCAACGGATAGTTGTTGCTCCGCTAATACTTTGATAATGGTGAAAACTGTTTGTAAATTGAGAGAAACGTTTGGTACTCCTCCGCCTTGGTTCTGGTTATAATCCATTGAAGCTTTGGTCTTTAAAAACAGGATAACAGAAGACGCAGCGGGTAGCCCGATCCTCTCAAAGGAACGTCTCAAATAATTCTCCAATCCTTCCCAACTAACCTTGTTTGACTTGCCTGACGGGTCTGAATAATTTTGCAAAACACCAATTTTAGATGCTTGCGTAGCAACGTCGATCGCAACCCCAAAATTGGTACAGTGTTCCAAAAAGCTGTCGACGACTTCACTTTCTACTAAAATTGAAGCAAGTTTGAAAACATTGTTAGGATCTCTGGAGTGAATTCGTGTAAAGTAAAAGGCTAAAATTGCAGGATCAATTTGAGAAATTCTGTAAAAAACCACTTGAAAATTTGCCTGACCAAAAGCAAAAATATCAAGCAAAGTGATCACAATTCGTTCGATTATTGGTTGCCAAGGCTTAGGCATTTGAATGGCACCTAAAAGCATCAATTCGGGATAAATCTTGAGTACATTCTCTAAAAGATCCTTCTGTTCTAAACTGTCTGCCCCATCCATCAAGGCAGTATCATAGACGTAGTTGTTGAAGGAGCGAATATTCAAAACATTCTTCTCAATCTCAGTAATATAGGGTAAAAATCTAGGTACCTTCTGAAAATTTTCTCTTGAAACAATCTTCTCGATGTTGACAGAAGAGATGTCAAAATGGTCGAGAGGAATTCGAAGGGACTCTCTAAATATGCGGAATCCAATTGGGGGAGGCCATCTCTTTGAAAATAGGGCATCTAATAATTTTCCAGAAGTATCAATAGTTGTGAGCACATTATAAAGGATTCCTAGTCCAACATTGTTGGGTGTGATCTGCACACCTCCTGTGTTATAGAACTGATCCGCAAAGAAATCTATGACTGAATTCCAATCTGTTTTGGTGAAAACAGTGCCAAGGGCTTCGCCAATGACGGCACCATTTAGTGGCGGTGGTGCATTACTTTCTTTAGATTCTAGTGTGCAAATGTTGTTGAACAGTCGGACAAAGTCGCTCTCAGTAGTCTGGTTTTCTGTTTTAATAATGTCAACCAGCTGAGGGACACTAATATTGGCGTCTTTATTGTGAGACAAGAGAATTAACGTGGAGATATCTGTTACAGTAGAGTTCATTTTTTTGAATGATTCGATAAATGTGTCCGTATCCTTAGAGGAGATTGAAATTGAGTTGTGAATCGTCAAAATTTGCTGGTATGGAACTCCAGAAGACAATAATAGGCGAATTAAAGAGACTGCTTCTGAGGTATCAAAATTATGGGAGTTGAATTGTAAGAAATTTATAACCTCCAGAGTAGAAGACTGAACAATAGATGAAGCTAGATGAGATGTTAGCATTACAGAAACAGCCGCCCAGTAATGTCAAATTATTACTAACCTTGAGCTCTGTGAAGTGAATTTGGTTGGGTTAAAACACACAAAGAAGAAATGTAGCGCTGAAGGGGGTTTAACTCAAAGTGTCCAAAAAAGGCTTCCAAACTAAATCCTTTTCCTAGTTCGGATTCTGTCGTATTAATTGCCTCCGCAAACTTATAACAACTAGAAGGGCTGTTCGATACGGTGTGTATTTCTTCAGACAGAAGACGCTCGGAAGTCGAAAACTCTTGTTGGTGAGGAGGAACAGTAAATATGGAAGAATAGTTGGATAAAATTAGCCTCCTGAGAAATTTTATATATACTTCAGGTGGATTTTGGTCACAAAGCTAGGAATCGTGTTCTTGTTAGGGTAATTGCCCTGGTATGCAAAATCAAAAAATGACACACATACCTGGTGGATCTGATCGACAGTAGCCTCCCACTTATCTGCTTTTATAGTAGTAGCCAGAACAAAGATTTGAGCTACAACGATCCTCGTTAATTCGGGTTTATTCACTGATATATTATTGCCTAGTCCGGGGCTGCTGCCGCCCGGAGGCGTTTGTGATTGAGATGAAGGCTGCAACTGGTAAGTAGAGAGTCTATTGGACACGAATGAGTTTCCGTTTTGGAAAGAGCGCGAAGAGTTGTTAGAAGAAACAGATGAGGAATTGTAAGCGTTGGTTGAAATTTTTGAAAGCTTGCTTCTTGCGCTTGGTTTGGTATAGTCGGTCGGACGCGATTCTTTGTCCGATAAAGCGATTATTGATGCGTGAAAAGGTTCGTGACTATTGCAAGAACGCTCATACAATGCTCAATGATCCCTGATAATGATTATTTTGTAAAAGCAACCAGAAGAATCAAGATATCACGTCGAAAATATGATATTTTTCTCTCTTAGTTCCTTGTTTTTTCGGAAGGTGATTTTCTGTAACTAAGTGAATAAAATAGGGGGGAAAAAGAGAGAGGATCCAAAGTGTTAGTCAATCTGGTCACCAGACACACTGAACCCCTGTACCATAAAACAAACACCATTAAATGTTCAAAAGCCTCCGATGCGGATGCCCCAACACAGAGCTAGAGCATGCAATGGTGAACTACCAAATAGAGTCGTCATCGACAAGCAACTTACAACGGGCCAGACGAAATCGCCACGTAAACAGATATTGTCAAGTAAGGGGATACCCGGTAGGTAGATCTGATATAATTGGATGAGTAGACAATTGGGAAACAAGTCCACCTTCAAAATATTCTCAGGCGAGAAAGGTGAAAAGTTCGAGAGGTGGTGGCGGGTGAAAGGGCAAATTTGTGCTACTGAACGAGTGTGAGGAAATGGTCGAAGGAGGGTGGGTGTGCTGAAATTTACACACGGACCGAAAGTCACTCCCGTAGATTAATTAATGGTCTTCTAATTGATCAGACAGAGATTATCCGATGAGAGTTACAAAAAGCGTTAAACTACTACACTACTTGAGATGTACTAGAGAAACAAAAATGTTTCGTGTTTTACAACTGTCGATTTTTTCAGTCATGAAGTTTCGCGTATCCCTTGACAATCACTTCCTCCACACCCATTCTATGAGAGTCAAGGGCTGCAAGAATATCCCTAACCGCTAGAGTAGTTTCTTCTCTTGCTTCCCTGTATCGTATTCCGCCATCGGCTCTAGAGCTGGAACTCAGGGGGCTAGGGATAGGTTTGTGTGTGGGCGGGCTACTAGATCCTGTCATCCAGCTGTACTTCTTCTTTCCAGATGTCATCATGGCAGCAGTCGCATTTGCAGCTCTATGTTGTTGATCTTCAGCTCCAGCTTTCTTCTCCTCTGCTTCAGCAGCTGTATCTAGCTTCAATTCGACACGTCTTGAAATACGTTCCTGCTCTCTTGCCCGATGGTTGAAAGCAAGCTCATGTAGGGCTTTTGCAATGTCGCTCCTCATGTAATTGCGTGCTCTTCTCCTATGCTTAGAATACAGAATAGCAGATGTTAATATGTTTGACATCCACTCTTCACATGCATGAGAGACAAGCGCCAATATGTCGGATTCTCGATCAAAACTCTGCCTTATTCCATACTCGCTAACAGTTTTCCTCAGAAACGCGTCCAGAGGTCGACTATCCAAGAATGGGGTTGACGAAACAGTGTGTTGCGTGATAGAAGTGTTCGGATTGAGCTTAACGTCTTGGGCTGCGCCTGGAAATGTTTGCGAAAGCAAGCTTTCTTCCCGCTTTAAATCTACTCCTGCCGACAGAACTGCATCTGATAATGATTCTGGGTCAACCTGTTGCGTAGGGTTGGGAGCTGCAGTGCCTCCCACCGAAGCTATGGCTGGAGATGAAGTATTTGGCGCCGAGTAAGGCTGTATTACGTGATTGTTTGGAAGCGCAAAAGACACGCTGTTGCTTTTCTGTAGATTGGTAGAAGAAGGAGTGGTCAGGGCCGGCCTGTTTGTTTGAAGGTTGTATTGTGTGGGAGGTATTTGTGAAAGGTTGGTAGCGGAAAAGCTTGGTCTGAGCCTTTTTGCCTGGTTGCCCGCATCCTCTGGAGGAGACGATTGGCGTTTTTGTGCCGGATTCCCTGAAGGTGATGATATATCTGACATCAAAGTTATTGGTACAATGAGGTGCTTTTGCTCTATCGAGAGATGCTGCTGAAGTGAAGAGAGATGAAGGTTGCCGCGAGCGTGCTGAAATGTACACACCGTGTAGAAGACGGAAATTGGGAGCGTTTGAATGGCGATATTTCTATCCCCAGGTCCTATCACTTCAAATTATGTAGCTACTGTATAGCCCAAGAAAAGGCTTTTCTTTATAGAAAAAATATTTGTAGGGGGCATTCTATATGCTTTCTTCAACCGAAACCAAATATGTGATTGAGGTGTAAAGCCTATCTGGTAACTCCGGGTAACTCATAAGAATCAAATCTTGTCAAAGAATATTTTTCAACTATCGCAAGTTAGCCAGCTGAAAATGATAACTTTTCAAGGTCAGCGAAACTTTCGATTACGGCTTGCTCTTGCGACACTGTCCGGGAAGCCAGTCAAAATCTCTGGCATTCGATCTGACAATGCTGAACCTGGGTTAAGAGGTATGCACTCCTGTCCAAGGGTGATCGATGAGATGATGCTAACTTCACTTTCCAGACTATGAGATTTCATTTCTCCGATTATTGGAGTCCATTACAAATGGAAGCATAATAGAAATATCGTATACAGGAACCACGGTTACTTATCGCCCGGGAATTATTATTGGGGGAACATTCACACATCACTGTCCACTTACACGAGGAATAGGGTACTTTATCGAACCGCTCCTCTATCTAAGTCCCTTTGCGAAAAAGAAGCTTCTCATAACGTTTACCGGAATTACAACGAATGATGTGGACATAGGTGTAGAAGCGATTCGTACGTCGTTGTTCCCAATCTGCGAAAAGTTTGGAATCTACAACCAAGAAATCACAGTCGCTAAAAGAGGTTCAGCACCAAAAGGTGGAGGAGAAGTTCTCCTATCCCTATCGCATTTAATCGCAACTCCTAAAACAATTCATGCACTTGAAACGCCCAAAGTGTTTAAGATCCTAGGTGTTGCCTATTCTACAAGAGTGAGTCCAGGCAGCGTGAACAGAATGATTGATTCGGCGAGAGATGTGCTGCGGTCAACAAATGTGGAAGTTCAGATACATAGCGATGTGGCAAGAGGTGAAGAGTCTGGACTGAGCCCAGGATTTGGTATTACTCTTGTTGGAGAAACGAAGGCAGGGTGGTGCTACTTTGCCGAAGGAGTTGGCGGCGCAGGAATAGTTCCAGACGACGTTGGAGCCACTGTTGCGAAAAAACTGTTGGACGAGATTGCAAAAGGAGGTGTTGTGGGCAGAAACCAGCTGGTTCCAGCCTTAATTTTCATGATCCTTGGCAGAGAAGATATAGGACGGCTAAGGATTGGGAAACAATGTATTGACGAAAGATTAATTTACATTCTCCGAGATATCAAGTCCGTCTTCGATACAGAGGTTAGGCTGAATCCAACAGATGACAACGAAGACGAATTTCTAATGATAGCCAGAGGTGTCGGGTTTGTTAGCGCCAGCAAGAAAATTGCCTAGTTTCCACAAGAACATTAATGTATGGGGTTTTGTAGATGGTCTATAGAAAATAGCCTTTTATCTAAATAAATTTCATCTACTAAAAGATTTTAAAGGAAAGGATTCAAGGCGCCCAAAAGCTTCCTTGAAAGCTGAAAATACCAGAAGTCGCTGTAGGTTTGATTCAGTACATAAAAATAATGCGCCAATTGAGGGTCTTGATCGTGGAAGACATTCATTGGACAAAAAGCCCTTACCTTGATCAGCCGTTTTCAGGGGCCTTTTGGTCTCTGCGAGGTGCCCACCGTTCCTTTTCATGATAACAGTTTCTGAACAGCCTCTGACGCACAAGCCGTTTACGCATTCTCCAAAAACAGTTGCGAATAGCATATGGAACCCCATAATTCTTCCGGTTATCATACCACATTTAGTCAAAAACGACATTTTTTCATTTGTTTTGTAAAAATCCCTAATTCCAAACTCTGAAAGCCCACTTATTAAAATGCTATAGTCTACAAAAATACATCATTCTTCTTTTTCAGGTACATTGGTCTCTAGTTCTTCTCTTTTCCGTTTCTTCTTCTCACCTAGTCGTCCGGCTCCTTCCTCAGATTTAACCTCATCTTTGGCAAATGGAGGAGGCACAAACCACGGGATTTTCCCTCGGTTGAAATCATTCAATACCTGTTTTGCGATCCCCGCCTCATCAGGCTCGCCTCCCTTCAGTAATCTTCCTTGCTTTCTTGCCAGTTTCTCTAAGAATTCAGCAGAGTCCGACCAACCACTAATCTCATACGTCCTCTCCAAATGCTGGGTTTTACACTTGGAAAGTAATGCCGGGATAAACTGTTCTGGGTGCGAGACATGCTCAACTCTGACAACACCTCTGAACAGAATGTCCGTTTCTGAGTCACTTGCGCTAGGAGGAACAATTCCAGGACAATCAATCAGGAATATTTTCTTCATTAAAGTGATGTATTGCCATACTTTTGTTTCTCCAGGTATAGGCGCAACATTGCATACCTTCTTCCTCTTTAAAGTGTTGATAATTGAGGATTTGCCAGTGTTTGGATATCCAATGAATCCAACAGATATTTGCTTTCGATCTTTATGAAGAATTTGAAACTGTCTCAGAAGCTCAATCAGGCTTCCCTTTCCGAAGGAGTTGGTTATCGAAGCGTGGAAAGCAATAGTTGGATAATCTTTGGACAAGTATTTTATCCAAGCAGCAGCAACCCAGGTAGGAACGAGATCGCATTTGTTTAAAACAAATATGAGATGCTTGTGTGGAGTTTCTTTCTTCATATACTGCTCAACAGATGCACATCGGGTGCCCATAGGATCTCTAGCATCTAAAACTTGAACAACAACGTCGGAAGAATCAATAACTTTGTACAATTCATTCCAAATACGTTTGGATTGTCCCTTTGAAAAAATGTATTCTTTTGCTTCGTTCTTTGTCCAGTCTTCCTCGAGATTAAGCATTTTCCGTCTGTCCTCTTTATCTTCATACTGTGACAGCGAGTCTTCTGAACCTTTCATCAGCTCTTCAAAGCTAGACACAGCGAGTTTGGGCTTTTTCCTTTGGGCTGAAGGACCAAACGTATGAGAGTAGCTTTCTGTCTCGAGTATTTTCACAGTCGGAACTTTGGTATTCTCTTCCAACAATGACATTGGAAGTTTGTTACGTTTTAAGAGAACTTGATAAGAGTCTTTAGACTTGTCACCCAAAGCCTCTCGAAAATGTGTCAGGGCATCTTGAGCAATCACTCGTGTATTCCCGAACCACCGTCTATTGGGATCAATTCTAGCATTAGGGATATCTGTGGACTGGAAGCTTGCGGCTTTAATGATTTCACCCTTAGCATTCCGGACAGCCCTGCCCTCTTTATACATGCTCAACTTTTTCACCTTATTTGCATCTCTATGAAGGATAGTTGCGTTGGTTAGACCCAAAATATGCATTGTATGGACGTGAAAGGTCATGCTCCGCACGATATACTACTATCACATACCTGTAAAAATTTTCACCTTTTAATCTGAGATTACCATCTCTGAGGTCTCCTTCTCTGGCCCTTCGGCCCTTTTCGGTTTTGCCTGTTCCCATTGCTAAAACAAAAGTTGATAATGTATGAAGTAACAATCACTACCAGTAAAAAAAAAAATTCTGATGTGGGATGCTAACGTGCTGTGGTATACACATGTGCTCATATGTACCACAAAAATGCACCTTGACAGAATAGGCAACTCCACTGCTGTGCATAGCATTGTCTCACATTCTGTTTGGGATCACCGGCTTGTTCGCTTTTAAATCTTCTTCATGATCCTTAGATTTCTGGCAGGCTGTGCCTCTTTAGATCTGTATGTTGTTTAATTATAATTCGTGGCACATTCCAGAATAGTTCATTCTTTATTCTATTCTGGTATGTGACCGAAACTGATTTTGTTTTCGAGAATTTTTACATTAAAAGGACAGAAGAAACCGTTTTTTTGCACTTTCAAAGGCATTAGAGAGGGAATCTTAATTCTGTGTTTGCCGCATCGGTCTAGAATACCATGAGTTGGAACTCTCAAGGCGACGATAGGTTTTATCGAAGAAGGTCGAATGCCGATGATGACGCCCGTTCAACAATATCCTCTTTCTCCATGAAGTCCTCGGACTCTCGTTCTTCTCGAATCTTTGCTGGCGTTTACAACAGATTCAGAATAGTTCGAGCATCCGGTTCCTCAAATCATGGCCTTTTGTCAGACAAGTCGAGTAACAG
Source organism: Alloascoidea africana (assembly GCA_030581615.1). Lineage (NCBI taxonomy): Eukaryota > Fungi > Ascomycota > Alloascoideomycetes > Alloascoideales > Alloascoideaceae > Alloascoidea > Alloascoidea africana. The sequence continues at coordinate 94,633 of JAKTTT010000007.1, forward strand.
GTATTCGAGCGCCCTCCTGCCTACGTCGTCATCCTCATCAATGTCGTGTGAAGAGCTCCCCGAGCACTCCGCCGTGAATCATCAGGAACACTACACCAAGCACAGCACTGCATCATCGTCAAATCCCAATATCCAGCCCATACCCAGCGGCAGTAACCGGATCCGCACTGGCAAAAATACCTTGCCTAATCAGCGGAACGGGGACGACAGTAGCTCGATGACGCCCGAAATTTCTGTCAGCAGCTCCAACTCTAAAGTTAAGTCTTCCAGACGGTATCGGTCATCTTCACCTTCCAACTCTAAAGCGACCCACATCCTTTCATCAGATCCTCCTAACACCAGCGTGAAATCCAATTCTGGGTCAGCTTCAACCTCTGATGCTCACTCAAGAGCCTCGCATAGAGATTCTTCGATATCGTCCGCAGTATCAGCAAGTGTCCAAGAACCGACATCTGTAGTTGCAGGTAACACCACATCGAAATCCGCCTTAATCACAGGCGACCAAGATAGCAATTGCTCCTCTTCCTCTTCCTCCTCTCAACTTAAACCTGAAAACTCCCAATCCACTCCTCCAAATATTCCTCTTCCTGCTAACCCTTCCTCCACAGATTTCAGGAAGAAGCAAATGTCAAGACCGAGTAATACAGGCCCTAATCCTCACCCTTCTGCAACGATGAGCAATCGGTCAACAACAGGAAGTAATTCTGTCTTCTCTGGAACTGCCTATCGTGTTTCAGAAACAAGCAACACTCCTCAGTGGGGCGGCTCAACTTCATCTAATACCTCGTCGGCCCCCAGCGTTCGAAGTTATCAAACACAAGTGACCACCGATTCATCTCTAAAGTTCTCTTCTGCGCCAGATACCAACACTCAAAGAAAAGCTTATGAGTCTGCCTCAGAGAAAGGAAGAATGCCAGCTGCTTCTCTTGCAAACTCTGCTGCCTCCATAGCGTCGGGAACTGGTCAAAATTCCTGGACCACATTCTACAACTTCACGTCTAATAGCAAACTGGCAGATGCTTTAATCTATGGAACAACGAGGCGAGAGGCTTGGACTCAGTATCTCAAGACCCATGAGCCGGGAAAAGAGGCAGACATTATTGAGCTTTGGGTAATAATGGCTCTTCGATTCATGTTGAAGGGTCAGCTACTTTTTTCGCCTGAGATGCGCAAGCTTGTGAAATCAGGGACCACCTCTCCAATTTTGGATTTCCAAGGAATTGTCAAGGACCAGTGGTCTTGGCAAATGGCAATGGACTACCCGAACGCTCTGATTTACGGGTACAAACCCATGCTGAACGGACTTCAGATTCATTATGACGGAAATTACGAGGGTCCTCCGAATTTCATACCTTTTGTTGGGAAAACGGTAACTTCAATCCCATTTGAAGATTGCTTTTTCCAAGCGGTCTGCGCGAAATCTTTCTGGTATTTTTTGAAATCGCATGAATGGGAGACGACTTTGGCTCAGATACACAGAGTCTTGAAACCTGGTGGTTGGGTAGAGCTAATTTTCTCCGATTTTGAAACTTTAAATGTGTCGCCTGAGTTCCAAAAAATTTGGAGTAGGCTTCAAGACGGGGTTAGAAGAAGAGGGATGGACGTAAGGCCCAGCGATAAGATCGTTTCAAGGCTTCACGCCGCCGGGTTTGTTAATGTTCACACAAGCTACATCGTTTTGCCCAAGGCCTGGGGCGGGCCCATTGGACAAGTCACCGACCTGCTTGCCATGTACTACGTCCAAGCAGTGCTGCTTGCATATGGAGACTTTACTGAAGCTGAGAAGGAGGAGATTCTGAAAGTCCACATGCCGGCGGCCTATCACAAGCGTTCCCTCAGCGCTAACTATTTGTTCTTTTGCTATGCTCAGAAACCCTCCGATGAGTCCTCCAGCGGGAGTAATAGTGAAGACTCTTCACCAGAAGACCATGACGACCATCCTAAACATTGATTGCTCTTTTTGTCCTTTCGACTTATGAACGTTTGTGCATTGCCCTTTTCATCTTTATCCATTTTCTGCTGTTTTCATGCCACCTTCAATTTGAAAAATTTCAGCTGCTCTCTACCATGCTGGACATTTCTCAAAAAGATTCTGTATGTCTCTGGACTGTTCTTATGAATTTATGTGTATCGCATTAAGAATGGGGTACGATATAACTAGTTAATTTGCTTTCTATGTAAAGCCTGAGAATCCTAAACCAAAAGTTATATTATTAATAGGAGGTGTATGGCAATCTTCAGGCTTTTTAGCTTCAAGTTTCGCGATGACTAGCAATCGTTTGTCAGAAAAGGATTAGTCATCCGTTACGCAACCTCGCGTTTGCAACACAAAATGGCCCCTGGTCTCTCCACCATTGTCGCTGGCCCTGGGGTTTGTGCCCTTTACCTTCCCCAGCCTCAAAAGCCTAAACTGTCGCGATGGCTCTATTGTCTGAATAGGGAAATTCAATCTGCAATCTGTATTTTCATTCAGAAACAAAACATGCTTTGGTGCAACGGATCAAAAAAATAATAACACCATATTTTCTTCTTATGATGCCATGGTAGGTCACCACGAAGTCCTGTTTCTGGCAGTTTGCACTAGAGCTGTTAAACAAGGAAACTACCAAGGTATTTGTCTGATTTTCTTTCGGAACGCTCGAGGCAACAAGTCTTGTTGGCCGGGTGCAAATTGTTCTCTGCAAGCGACATTGCTTTACAATCTGAGAGCTATACCGTAAACAGATAAACGTTCAATTAGATGGCAAATTTCAGTTTCAACACATGTGTCATTTTGCGTAGCTGAGTCTGCTCAATGACATTGAATGTTGACTAAAGATTAAAAATTGTCGTGGGTTAATCAAAAGGAATACGTGCAGTATCCTGGTATCTCAACAGTAAAACTATCTCCAAGCCTCGGGAACCGCTTATAATCTGTCAAGATAGCATAATTATTTGCCATCACTGTTTATAAATAGAGATGTCTGCGAGAACGTTGACAATTAAAAGTTTTCTAGTTAGTATAGTTTTGACAGAATGTATGGTTTTACGAGATATTTCAGTCCAACCGAACCCTACGCATTTTCAAATTAAAAACGCTACAAACGCTACAAACGCTCTCATCATAAACAAATGGAAAATATGCCAGCAACCTGGACTAAGCCTCGTGTGATCATGGGATTACCAACCCCAAAGATTATCTTCTGCTTGCATGGTATCGTTCCAACCAGGGACCAGCAATGAGATATCTGTCATTCCAAGGAAATCCATAGAGCATATCGAGTCATCCTCGGCGCTGTTCGTGAAAGTCGGTTCATAGATATTTAAACTGGGATCTTTCTTATCTTCGCCTAACAAAGGAGAAGCACTCGGCAAGGAATTTTCCTCTGTGATTGACGATATCTTCATGATCAATAGACTGGCCCGTCGATTAGAGTCTTTAGAGGGATCATCCTTACTGGTGCCTTGTTGATCCGCGTCGTGGATTTCACCGTCTCCATAGTCCTGCATCGCATGTATAAGGACATCAGATCTGACAGAAAAGTCTTTCTCGAGCAGTTTTGGAAATATTTCTTTCATCTTATAAGACAGTTCAAGCCAAGTATTGGCAATACACCATACTTCACTCCATGATTTCAAAAGCCGGATATTCTGTAGGGCTATTTCGTTATGCTCAGATTTCAGTTCCTGAATTGACTTGTATAGCTCTTCGCCGTGTTCCCTATTCATTGGAAAGTCATGGTAGTGCTTTGCGAGCACCAATGTTGGGAAAGCGCAAAAGTAAAGGTTTGCACCAGCCAGCGTAAACAATTGGAATCCAGTAAAAGGAGCTATCACCATCTTTTTAATAGAGGTCAGTATCGCGATCAATTCCGAGCACTTTTTGATGGTCTCAAGGAGTTGCTTTGTCGTTTTCGACCACCAACCTTTTGGAGACGACTCGGGACTTAGAAAAAAGTACTCGCGATTCAAGAATATCCTACATAATAGCAACAGACAGTGAAGATAGCCAAAACTGGCTGCAGTTCCTTGACCAATGTGGGAATCCAGATTCAACGGGTTGTAGATGAAATGAACAGGCAAAGAATTTTCAAAGCTGTCCAATTGTCGGGATAGTTTGTAATAGGTTGATGATGGATTCCAAGGTGCAAGAGGCTCCTTTCTTGCGCCAACCTCTCCAACCCATTTTGCAATCTTGGACCAGATTTCAAAGAGGATGATCTCAAAGCTGTAAATGCTGGTATTCGGTATAGGCTCGGACTTATCCATCAATTCCATTGCTTGGGTATATGAAGGGCAATTGACCTGATGTCCATAGGTAAAATTCACCTCTGGACATGGCATGGGAATCTTAATGTTTTCAATTTTCAATGCTGGGGATCGGTTACGACCACTAGAATTGCACCGATCCATCATATAAACTGCCCACATAGTTCTGCGTTTGGCTTCATTGGCATTGAAGGCCTCGGTTGTTTTTTCGTCTTTTAAGTAGCAAGGACCAGCGTCTGATCCTAAACCAAGAATCATAGCCATCCTCGCTGCGATTCCAACATACATGTAGCTTCTGGCTGCGTTGGCTTCCCCCCATTCATGGCTGCTTAGAATCACAAGCGCTTGTATTCTTTGCAAGCTGGGACAGTCAAAATTATCCTTTAGCATGTTTCTCGCGTGCCATCCAAAGTATCTAGATGCCTGCGATGGTGTTCGAATAGCACTACCTGTATCATTTGGGGATGGGACATAAAGCTCTGGGGAGGAATCTTCTGAGAAAGACCCATAATGGGAGACAACAGTCGGGTGGAACCTCGCACAGAGGGCTAACACTGCCAAGAGCACCACCATGTCTAGACGTTCGTCAAATTTTCCAAGCCTGCGTTTTGTATCTACATTTTTCAACCATACAATAAACGAAGGCTTGTGAACAAAGGGGAAAATTCCCTGGTACTGGATTTCAAAAAACGTTTCCACCACCTGAAGTAGAACATCCTTATCTGGTAGAATGCACCCTACAGGCTCATTTTCCCTGTTTATGTTATCGGTTTCGCCAACGGCTTGAGTAGTAGCATTCTGGTCTCTGTTGACATTTGTTTTCAGTAATTTCTTTCTCGTTTTCAAGCTTCGTAATTGAGATTTGCGTGGAGTATAGACACAGCTGAACTCTAGTAGCGCACATCGTTCACACGGCTTGCTGATAGATCCGTCATTACGACACTTTATCTTCCCTCGGCGACAGATGTCACAAGCTAGAGCCGTTCTCATCATAGCGGCATTGCGGGTGTTAGGCCAAGTTCAGAATTTTGAGTAGCAGCCAGAATTGCTAAGGAAGAGAGATCACCCAGAAATTTGGTCAGCCGTTGGAGGTTCAAGGCAGTACGCTATCGGTTTATCCGCGCGGTTTTGTCGTTGTTTGGTTATATTCGGGCCTGATGGCGTCATGAATCGTGAAAAATGTGTGTGTGGCTGGTGGTAGCGTGGAGAGGTGGAGCAGGTAGTTTAGACCCTGAATATCAGATCGATCGGATCGAGATAACAGGGAGCTTTTTCGTAGGTCCAGGACGTTTTTCTGCAATTTACTCCAGTAGATTCCGGAAACATTCGACAAGATTTTTTAGAATGGGACATCAGACCTTGCAAACGTAGTACTTGGTTGATACAAGCAAACGGAGTTATTCTCCGTAAACCACTTTGGGTATTAAGTAGCTTAGCGCAAAACGAGGGACAAATAACCGAATAGATCTCCTTTCATTCTGAGGCAGACGCATTTTAGAAACCATGGCATCCCTACGCAGAACGCAGCGACACCTTGCAAGAAGTGGATATCGGTCCGATCTTAGGAACCCATGTTTCTCCAATCCTTCATTTCATGAGGCCAGATCGTCGCCAGCCGGTCTATGCTTCTTCAATAAGCACCAGAGACAGAAGACGTTCAATCTGTTTCCCAAACTCATACTAGTCTATTCCCATAAATTTTCTCCCTCAACGAAGCTCTGTTGTGGTTGCATATAGCCATGGGTTAGCTTGAACAGGATCCTCCCAAGGTTAGGACATTGTAATAAAAGTATGGATGTCGTAGTCATGCGATAATTGAACGGGTTAAAAGAATAACTTTGGATGTTAACCCATTAGTTAATCATTATTATCTACTGTTTCAACCAAATGTTGCAGATACGGCTATAAAAGACTGGTCATAGTCTGTCGTACATAATGCCCTTGCTGATTTTTTCAGGTTTAGGAGTGACAAAAAAGGAAGGTTTCATGCCATTCTGCAGATCAAACATTGAAATAAGCCTTGTCCAAGCAGAAAAGCGTTAGTGTTTATATTATTTCCATTGTCTTCATTGGACAACTGGCCAAGTCATAAGCTTTTATCTGCACCCTTGCTCTGTTTTCCACCGGAACAACCTTGGAATTGATATCTTATCCCCAAACTTAATGTATTTATTCCCCAAACTAAAAGAAAAGGGAAAGACTTTGGATCTGTATACAGAATCCATGTAAACAAAATTTTTCTCATACCTGCTTCCGCTGTAGGCTTTTCAGGCTGTCTTCATTCGTTTTAAAGGCCAACTGTGCCGTAGTTTTTTCCCATACCCATTGATTTCCATCCAAACAATCATTCAAGGGAAAAATGGTCAACGTTTTTTCGCCTACCATCTTTTTTATTGTCTTCAGAGAGGCCCTGGAAGCAGGTGTCGTTATTTCCGTTCTCCTCGCATTTTTAAAGAAAGGAATTGGTAGTTCCACTGCCGAAGGAAACAAAAAGCTCTACAAAAAACTGATATGGCAAGTATGGGTTGGTGCTATACTTGGTCTCGTCATCTGTTTTATCATCGGTGGCACGTTTATAGGAGTCTTTTATAGCTTGGGAAAAGACTTGTGGTCAAAATCAGAGGATCTCTGGGAGGGCATCTTTTGTCTCATTGCAACACTTTTGATCAGTGTGATGGGATTGGCAATGTTAAGAATCAACAAAATGAAAGAGAAATGGAGAGTCAAGCTAGCTCAGCAACTGCTGGACAATTCAGACAAAGATCGTAAGAAGAAGTTTAGCATGGGCGAGTTTACAACCAAGTACTCCATGTTCATTCTTCCTTTTATCACAACTCTGAGAGAGGGTCTTGAATGTGTTGTATTTGTAGGCGGTGTCGGTCTGCAAACTCCTGCTACTGCTTTTCCTGTTCCTGTTATTTGTGGTTTAATTGCTGGAATAGCTGTTGGTCTGCTTCTTTTCTACGGAGGTTCCAACTTTTCGATGCAAATCTTTTTGATCATATCCACGAGTATTCTATATCTGATTGCTGCAGGTCTATTTTCAAGAGGCATTTGGTTTTTTGAAAACTATGTTTTTAGTCAGAAAACCGGAGGAGACGCTGCGGAATCGGGATCTGGAAACGGTTCATATGATATCTCAAAAGCAGTCTGGCATGTTAACTGCTGCAACCCACTAATTGACAACGGTTGGGATGTCTTTAATGCTTTGCTTGGATGGCAGAATACTGCAACCTATGGCTCAGTTATCAGCTATAATCTATATTGGCTCGCCATGATTTCTGTGATTTCTCTGTTGCTCTTCCAAGAGAAAAAGGGTCATCTACCCTTCATGAAGAGGAATTTGGATTCGATTCAGCTGAATCCACTGAAGAAAAAGAAGCAGATGACAGCTCTAGAACAAGACGATTTAATTAGAAGAGCAGAGCATGCAAACATTTTTGATGATATTACAAAAAGTCAACCCGCTGTTCAAGCCTCAGAAAGAACAAGCAGCTCCAGTGCCAGGAATTAGTAGTTTTAACGCATTTAATAATTGATGATAATTACAAGGAAACAAACCAAACCCATAGTAATCTATATGGCCAAAAGGCTGTACATAAGTAACTCAATGATCTTTTTGATCGGTTGAACTTTTCGTTAGTCTTGCTGTTCTTTATCTTTCCCATTAGACTCAAGTTTTGGGGTATTCTTAGTTGCCTTCTGAGGCTTGCCTTTAGTTTGAGAATCGTAACCATATAGCTCACAATATTCTTTATAGGTTACAAGCTTGTAGGATTCTGGCATGAACGATTCCCCCCAGAAAGCACATAATCCTTTGAGACCGCCGTTTAAATACATATATGAGATACGGCATTTTTCTGTGGAGGCCGTTATGATTGCAATCTTTCGAATTCATGTTAGCCGATTTGAGAAAAGTAAGGCTACTCTCTTAGACATACCTGCTCTAAATTTGAATTTCTGGGAAGGAACATTACAACATTAGGTGATATGTGTTTGCAGAATTCCAAAAGCTCAGCACTTGCATAACAATACTGTTAGTAAGAAAAGTAATGCTTTTGAAGATATAGCAAATTCATACATTGTATAAGGCATTCCTGAATTTAGATCAAAAGTGTTGTTCGAGTTGTAGTTAGGTCCTCCCCAAGGTGGACTTATAAACACTGCATCAGCCTTTACAAAACAAAAAGTCAGAAAGAATGATGGTTGATAGTAAGAATCGGATTTTGTTTAGAACGTACTGTGAATTGTCCAGAGAGACTTTTGAAGTCACCTAGTTTCGTTTCTATGTTATCCACATTATAGACCTGTGCATTGTGCTTCACGCATGCAATTGCGGATTCTTCGATATCGATTCCAATCACTATAGAAATAAGCAAATGGTTGGTTTAGACTAAGACTTTTGTTAGAAAGTGGAGCTCACCTTTATCAAAGAATTGGGCAAACTGAATTGAGTTTCCTCCGGCCCCGCAAAACCCATCAACAATAGTTTTAGCATTTGGCAAGCAATCCTTCATAAACGTGGCAATGGAGCTGTAGAGAATTACAAACATTTGTTAATCTTCTTTAACCATTTTTTAAAAAAAGTTCCTTAGAAGGGTCTTACTATGCAATATACTCTGGAGTTACACTATACCACAACTCTTCAGTCAAGTATATCCCTTCATCAAACCGCGAAAACAAATTATATCTCTTGAGCCAATATCTACAGAACCATACAGATTAATTAGGTTCAGAATGAGTACTAAATGCTCTTCCTGTTGGGCATACAAAAATGGCAGTTAGATACTCACTTTCGTAGCTTTGGAGGAAGGGCTTGATAAGTTAACTGATATTTAGAATCAGGCAATTCTTCCTCTTGTGCAGTTTTCTTGTTGTCATTGGAAGTGAGCAAAGAGCCTTTCCGCTTTCTGCCCATAGCTATTGGCTCCAGGCTGACACTTGAAACTTTTGATGCCTCTAATAGTGTCTAGATCTCTCGTTTAAAAGAGGAGGCCTGTCAGTGCTCAAAACTACTCTGAAAATGATCATATTTACACGTGCTCATCAAATAATCTACCAGTTGTATCCATGAACTATACTCTAGAAAGCTATTTACAATTGGGAATAACCTATGACATGTCCCATCTCAAAGCATTATCTATAAAACGTTATCAATTCTCCCTGAGCTTGGCAAGCCCGTTATAAGTAAGACCAAGATCCATACAATGAACAGGCAAGGAAAAAAGGAAGATGCATGAGTTTTTGTATGTCTATTACACATGAGACAATTCTCCGTTTTCCACAGTTGGTCATTTACCTATTTCTCGCCCTGTAGAATTCATCCTGCAATCCTTTCTTCAGACTAGCCGAATTAGGAACCACTGATACATGTATTGCTTTCGCAGGTCTCTTTTTTCATTTTGGAAGAGAACTGACCAGCATGAAATAAAGTTGTTTCGCCTTTTCTATTTCTTATTGAAGAAGTAAGAATTTCAAAACATTCACCAATGCTTGCTAATAATGTGCTGCCTGTCATTTCCATCTCTACACTTTGAACCTTCCGTAGGACAATTCAAGCAAAAAAAAGACCCTCAATTGTCTTTCAGTAAGACCATATCTATTGGCGCCCGTTTTGTAATCATTCCCTCGGAATACAAATAAGCGCTGAGTTTGAATCTCTAAGACGCAAATTGAGGAGATATGGATCATAGGGCAACGACGTTACTGGTTATAAACAACGTTGCAAGCAGCTTGTAAAAGAGAAATCTGAAAAAATAATGAGGTTCAATCTAATAGAAATTGAGGACTCTGATTGCTCTGGTCACTAGCTGAGGGATAAGAACACTACTTAAGTAGTTCTAGGTATGTGAAAGATGAATTATTCAGGAAGATCTTTCAAGAAGCTGCTGTCTAAAGCTTTGAGAATAAAAAAGAACAAGGCATATAAGAGATGCGACTCGCCAGTCAGGTTGCATCCAGAATTTTTATTTCATCTTGAATGGTACTTGTCAGGGCGTGCCTACTTCTATTATTAAAGAAAAGATCACAAGCACTACCCATCTGAATTTTATTATGTTCTACATTGCGGATTCAAGTCAACTAAACTCTGTACCAGTTTCTTGTAAATAGATCTCTTAGCACAAAAGAAATGTAAATGCGCCCTTCAGCACTTATTGAACATGTTGAATTAACTTTATAAAAATAATTATCAGTAGTAGTATCATTTTGGTCATCTGAATTGCGAAAGATATGGTCCTAATAATCATTCTGTCAAGTTGACTCAACGCGCTCTAGGTGTGCATGAGGATACATTCACTGCCTTTAACGACGCCAATGATTCAAAAACGATGTCTCTTGAACTTAAAGATCTATTTGCCAGAAATATAGGCGTGGATCATGTTTCTAACTCATGGTTAATGGGAATTGAGAAGCTTTTACTTTAACGGGATGTGATTTGGTACTTTCCTTAAGCTAATGGTTACCCCGCCATGGCCATTTTTAGAAGAGCTAAAATTGCAGGTACCTAGTCTGATGAGAGTACCAAGAAACTAATGCATTGTTTCAGTTTTAAACCAGAGATCTGAGCAGAGCTCAGAACTAATAAAAAATCTTTTCTGCCACGTGTTGTGTGCTTGACCCTGACGTAATGGCAACCCTGATTTTCTTTCCGCACTGTTTAGAGGAGCAAATACATCATTAAAGAAGGAAACACGAAAAGTCTTGGCAGATCAACTCTCCACATCTCAACAAAGCGCTACCATTAGATGAGGATTTTGTTAAAAGGTGAAGCTAATTTAATGAATATGGGAAACATTCTTTGAGATTGGGTACTGCCGCTTGCCTTTTTCTGGATTAGAAGAAGTTTTGTAGGTTCCGTAAGGATTAATCATTTCCGAAGACTTTTTCTTGTCATTAATGAGTATCATGAAGGATTAGAACATTTTAGTACTGTAGAAAAAGCCTAATAAGTTTGAGAGGTTTAATCGTCAAGATACTGCCCACAAGTCTCGAGGGATATGAATATAGCAGATAAAGTCGAATTGTTGGAATGCAATTACAGCTAAACAGGAACAAGAGCTGCCAAGGCGCTTCTTATTGTCCTTAGCATAATTGGAGAGCTGATTTACTGTGAGGTTGCGAGTTATCACACAGAAGCAAATTGGTGCTTTTCCGGTATACTGAAGACTTAACATCAAAGATAGCGAATAATATTAGCGGAGGAATTGCGAACGATTTTAGTAATTAAGCATTAGTTAATGTCCGTTTACAATGTATACAAGTTCGGTGAGAACGGAAAAGCTCCTGAATGCTAAGTAGTATGAAATAAACAGTTAATCCCTTCACAACCAGAATTCAATTAACTTGGGATATTGACACATGTGATCCAGAAAAAGAAGCATATTAAATCAAACAAATTCTAATCAATTGTTTGATAAATAGAATGTCTAAACGTCAGTCTTGCAAGTTGCCTTTCAAAGTAATAGAAATGATTTTCAAAATTAGAACCTCTACACAACTTCAAGGAACAACAGCGTTTTCTTTTCTTTTTCTAAGGCGGTTTTATTTATATACTAGCTTTAACAAAATTAGATTGTAAACGATTTCAATCACATTTTTTAGAAATTCAGGTGTTTGGGATGAAAAATGTTCTACACACAACTACAAGTATTGTCCAACAAGCATAGAATTAATAGAAATTCAAAACAATCTTTATTTCAAGTCAATAGTTGGTAAATATTAAGCCTTCCCTTCATAGATGATTCAAGAACATTAAGATGAATGATTTAGTAGTACACTTGGCGAGCACACTTCAAACAAGAACCAAAGTGGTAATAACTGCTTCGGGTCTTTTAATTAAAGAAGGTAAGCAACAAGAGCAGCCATGCCAAAGACACCGGACAAGGCTGAATTGGAGTTGAAAGCAGCACCAACATTGCTGGAAGAGGCATTTCCAGATTCCTCGGCGCTTCCAGATTTCTCCGAACCACTAGAGCTAGCTGAACCACTCTCTTCAGAATCGCCGGATTTTGTCTCAGAAGCAGACTCAGAAGAGTCACCAGATTTAGAAGAATCGCCGGATTCAGTTGACTCAGAATCGGAAGCAGAATCTGTGGCAGAAGCAGACTCTTCAGAGGATTCAGTTGCGTCGGACTCAGATGCAGAATCTGTGGCAGAGGCAGATTCGCTACCGTCAGCAGTTTCGGATGCTGAAGCTTCGGATTCAGTGGCAGAAGCAACTTCTTCTGATGAGGATTCGGTTTCGTCAGCAGCAATGGCGGCAGAAGCAGCAAACAGGAGGAGGACAGTTGACAATTTCATTGCTAATTTAGGTGGATAATATGTCGGTACTTAAACTGATTCTCGAGTCAAGGACTGTTTAATTCAAGCGAGGAAGCTGATGGGATCTATGTTCTGGAAAAGAGGATATTCTTCTACTTTATATAGAAAGAGAGATGCATAATCTAGACCCGTGAAACACATAATTTCGGAGGAACATATCCAGGAGAAGCAACCAATATCTCCTTTCTCACCCCACGACATTCTGCCCCAACATAATCCAAGGTGGTGACAGAAGTATGTGTTTTAGATATAAAGAGTTTCCTGTACAGATGCTACGCAAAACGTGATTTTTCATGCCTTTTCCACAGGCCCACGTGTTTCATTTCAGCCTATCTATAGTTACCAGGCGAATGAGATATTGCAGTTAAATTAGGAAACAGGAATTGATACAGCAATCAACGTCATTCTACTACCATCGAAAGCAAAAAGAAACAAAACTGGCGCGTAGTAAAATCAGGGCTTGGTTTGTTTGGGCGTTTGGAAGGCTTGGGGGACATCGGCACGCATCTCCAAGCCCATCTATCCTGTAATTTCAACCCAGAGTGCCATTGGCCAAGATTCTATTTTATTCTATAGTTCATTTACTCAACAAATTCTTTCATTATCATTTATTTTAGGTAGCTTTCATTTTTGGGTGGTGGGGCCTTCGAAACAAGGCATTGGTGACCGGAGAACCCTCAGAAAGTGGGAGTCAAAAGCTCAACCTATTGAACAGTTTCACTTTGGGCAAGTTAACTCTTGTACTGCCCATAACCTTAATTGCCGAATCTAGGAAAAGGGACGTTCGAGTTAAGTTTCTGATGAAAACGGTGTTCACTCAAATTATTAGGTCACTTGAATTCGTACCTTTCCACAGTCTGTCCCAAAAATAAATAAAGAAAAAAAGAAAAAAAAAATTAAGGAAACCATTTACATCTTCGGCCGTTTTACCATCTCGATCTTATCATTCCCTAAACCGCAAGTCAAAGACTGGAAACAATTCTGAAGCTTTGTTTCAAAAACTCCTCGACGTTGCTTCTTTACCTTTCCCCGCTTAAACTTGATCCACACGTGGAAATTAAATATTAGCCGGTGAGATTAGATGAGTGCACTATATTTTTCAGAAGTGAGATTCAGTAGAAAGCCCAACATTTCTACACGCGATCATGTATTTGAGTCTCATTAAGGGGTGCATACTTCAGGAGTTTAAAGAAAAAAGACTATTGCTCAGGAGAGTCTGTAATATGCTTCGGAGCACAAGATAGAAACATTTACGATTAGCAATTGGAAGATAAAAAAGCTTCAATGATTAAACACAACGCGTGCTCGTACTCGATCGTTACGTACGAGAGTGCTGCTTGCCTCCTTTTCTAGAAAATCGGGCATAAAGATTCTGCGTGTTTTCCACCATGTTGTCAACCAGAACAACTCTCACATGAATGCTCCAAACATAACACACATTCCGGACTTTTCATCAAAACTGTAGTGATTCTTATTCCCGAGCCAATTAAGCTCGAGAGATCGGATTGGCCCGAGAACAAGAAAAGCTATCCAGCGTATTTTCCTCAATTGCTGTAAGGGCATATGCTTCTGTTAATCCAAGCACGCAACCTTCTTTTATGATTTACTCAGTGCCCTAGTCCGAAAGCGCATTATCACCACCATCCTGAAAGCGATTTGGATGGCGCACACTGTGGAAACAAACCCGTTCTTTGGAAAGTTGGCAAACCCGTAAAGTTCAATCGCCCTGAAACTCTCACTCATACGGGAATAGACAAGCAACCATCTTTTCAGCAAGACCAAAATACGCAGACCGTATTGGTGCACATACAGGGCTATGTGTAATTGTCAGAACAGAGCATCACCAGAAACCTTCAACATCCAAACGCACTGAAGAGAGATCTGGTACTTCAAATACATAGCAGCATGACCGATAGAGGCCCCAAGATCAAGAATAAAGCCGCTGCTCAGCTTCAAATAACAGCCGAGCAGATTCTGCTTGAGGCTTATGAACGAAAGGAACAACCCTTGGAGATACCCCACCAGAATATTGCAGATTTAGAGGAACTACATGAATACCAAGGAAGAAAGAGAAAGGAATATGAAGATGCGCTCCGTAGGAATCGCTTGAATATAGGGCAATGGATGAGATATGCCAAATGGGAACTTGAACAGCAGGAGTATGAAAGAGCCAGATCTGTGTTTGAACGAGCATTACAAGTGGACCATGAGAACGTGCCACTATGGGTTCGATATATCCAGAGCGAGATGAAGTCCAGAAACATTAATCATGCCAGAAATTTACTTGACCGAGCAGTTGTATTACTTCCCCGTGTTGACAAGTTTTGGTACATGTATACCTCTATGGAGGAAACGCTTTCTAATGTTGAAGGAGCACGAACAATATTTGAACGATGGATGTCGTTTGAGCCTGCCCCACCAGCTTGGTATGCATTCATTGCTATGGAAAAGCGATACGGCGAATATGGAAATGTCAGAGAGATATATAAACGCTTTGTTAAAATTCATGGGACGTCTGAAGTATGGATCGGATGGGCCAAGTTCGAAGGTGAATATGAGAGCATAGATGACGCCAGAGATGTTTTCACTCTAGCAGTAGACAATGCACTGTCATATGGTGATGACTACCTGGACGAAAAAATACTCGCTGCCTGGGCAAAGTTTGAAACGAGCGAAAAAGAATGGGAGAGAGCACGAGCTATTTACAAGTTTGGGTTGGAAAAGTTACCAAAGGACAAATCATTTCTCTTAAGGAAGAGCTACAGTGCATTGGAAAAGCAATATGGAACAAAGGAAGGCATAGAAGAGGTGATATTTGACAAAAGACGGGCAAAATATGAACAACTTGTAAAGGAAGAGCCATACAGTTACGACACGTGGTTTTCATATCTGGCATTGATGGAAGAGTCGTCTTCAAGCAACGAGGATGTTCGATCAGTGTATGAGCGTGCACTCTCATTCTCCCCCCAAAATAAGGAAGAAAAAGCAGGATGGAGACGATACATATTTTTATGGATCAGGTACGCGATATGGGAGGAGCTGACCGCGAAGAACACTGAAAATTCAAGAAGCATTTACAAAAGATGCATAGCACTTATACCGCATAAAAAATTTACGTTTTCGAAGATTTGGGTACTATACGCCAAGTTTGAGATCCGTCAAGGAAACTTGACCACTGCAAGAAAGACGCTAGGCCGAGCGCTCGGGATTGCTCCCAAGCCGAAGGTGTACAAGGAGTATATCGACCTGGAGATCAAGCTGAAGGAGTTTGATCGGGTAAGGAAGCTCTATGAAAAGTTTATCGAAAATTATTCATATCTTCCTCAAGTATGGATAGGGTTTGCCGAGCTTGAACATCAATTAGGAGACATTGAACGTGCAGTTGCAATATTCGAGCTGGCTATTGAGCAACCAGACATTGAGATGCCGGAGCTGATATGGAAAGCACACATTGAGCTCCAGGTGGATGAGCTGAATTACGATGCTGCACGGAAGTTATATGAAGATCTGATCGAGAGATCCCATCATGTTAAGGTTTGGATATCCTATGCTCTCTTCGAGATATCGATTCTGAGTCCAGAGCAAGTGGAAAATTATGATGAAAATGAAGAAGACGAGGTTGAAGTGGAAATTACAGAAGAGGCGAAGGAGAGATCCCGGAAAATTTTTAGACGTGCTCATGACTACTTCAGGGATAATGATCAGAAAGAAGAAAGAGTGCTTGTATTGCAGGCCTGGAAGGAATTCGAAACAGTCCATGGCACGGAAGAACAGGTACAGAAGGTCAACGAGATTTTCCCGACTGTTGTCAAGAAGAAGAGGAAGTTGAGCGACGGGACTATGGAGGAATACTTTGACTATGTGTTTCCCAATGACCAATCAGACATTGGATTTGCAAAGTTCTTTGCGAACGCCAAAAAGTGGAAAGAAATGCAAGAAAAGGCCGCGTCGAGTTCGTAATCTGTATATAACCAAATATATCTCTGTACTCTGTAATTTCTCCATTGATGGGAGTTTTCCCCGAATGCGTTTTTCGCGTGGTTTGCGGCGGTGGTGCGAAACAAGCGCTCAGAGGAAGGTTCGGTGGGATATGTCCAATGGCTGGAAACCTGCCATTCCTCCTCCACTTCATTTATCCCACCCATCTAATCTTCATTTTGCCAAACACATTTCCTCACTCGCCTCTACCCCAGCCATCCAGAATCCTTTATATGACCAGATTCTCATTTGTCAATCTTGTCAATAATGCCGCCTTCAAACTCGAGCTCGAGGCCACAAGCTCATTCTTTCTCAAATTCGCACCTCCCCCATCAAGCACATAGTATCTCACAAACACAAGCAAGCCCATCTGGCAGACGGACGTTATTAACTCCGTCCAATACAGGCCCCAATAGATCTTTAAAGACCCTGAATCCACGGGATGACTTGATGACTAGAAGATACCAGCTCACAGAGCCAACGAGCGTCTATCCTTTGGACGGTAGCAGCAAGAAAACCACAAGCAAAAGTATGCCCGCTATCTACTATTTTTTTTTTGTTGACTAGCAACACTGCTTGTTGCAGCGATATATTCTAACAAAATGAGGACTAGAAACGTATCCGGACTTTTTCCCATGGCAGCATACAAAGGAAGAGGATATTGTCGCCATCAAACACCTACAAAAGGGATATTCAGAACCATCCCGTGTATCTGTAAGTACCTAACAATCTCACATCGCCCAGCGTCACTCTAGAGTCTATGGCAAGGACATGAATTAACAACATGAAACAAAATCGATCTTGAACAGAACGAACTGATATCTGCTAGGAATATTATGCACCAACTGCTTCGGCAAAAGAATAGCATGACTGACCTGTCCCGTCATATGCTAAACACCATCGCGTCTAGAGAAACAAGCAATCGGATCAAAACATCTTCAACCTATAAACCCCCTCCCAGAGTAACCTTGACAGACCAGAAAAAAGAGGCCTGGCTTCGAGATCTCGCTTCGTCTGATGTGCCTCTCCGGCGACTGTCGAGGACGATCCCACACGGTGTACGAAATAGAGTTTTGTTGGAACAGTGCTGCAACAAGTCTATACCTATACCGAGGGCTATATGGTTTGCCAGATGTGTCGGGACCAACGAATTACGAGGACTGAAAAGAAAGGGCAACCATAACGGCGGGTATATGACTGAAAAGATTTGGATCCAGGAGTGGACTGAACAGGTGACTGACTTTATGGAAAAGGTTGCTCATGAGTGGAAACAGCACAATAACGTCACCAAGAATCAAGCGACGACTAGCACGACGAAGAAAGCAAAGGGGAACGACAGGAAAACGGCCTCAAGTTCGTCGTCCGCAGCGCAGACGTGGAAACAGCGGATGGACTATGTCATACGACTGGCTACAAACCTGTTTATGGAGGACCTTGTTGATAGGGGTCAGTTTTTATCTTGGTGTACGCAATTCCTATACAACCGACCGGTACAGGAACTTCCAATTGCGCTGATGATAGTGAAATTGTTTTGGGGAGAAATATTAGCATCTGAGCATCTAGCCAAATGCCTGGCTGAGGGATTGCTTCACCAACTAACGATTCTCAAAAGCGAGACCTATGCTAATAATCCATTGTACAGAGTTGTGACCGAAAAGCTAAAGACATTTATCGATTATCTGTTTCTGACAAACTCGGTGGCATTTGTTCTTCCCAGGATATGGAATGACATCTCAAGTACCCTTGAGGAGGCTCTACCAATGTCGAACCCCGGAGTTTCGGAAATGTTCCATTCGATAAAGTCCAGGAATCAATCACTTATGATTCAACCAGTACAGAAACGATTCGAATCCTCGATATTAGCAATTCTGGATAAAGCAGGTTTAGCCACTGATATGGCAGACTTGTCCAAAAAGATTGTTTCAAGTTATGAAGACGCCTGCGATAACAAGTCAATGACCGACACGATAAAGGTTTTGTTAGAGTGGGCTACAACAATTTATAGAAATGACGTGCGAAGCTCTTTTCTGACGGTGAAACTCCTACAACATTGGTCTGAAGCCAATAACATTCGACAATGTGTTCTCGATTTTCTATTCAACCATATTACTCTATCGAATTTTTCAACATTTGACGAAGACAGAATTATAAACCTCCTGGCAGAGCTAATGCGTGCCGGGTTATTTGAGATTTCGAGCTATATTAGACGTTATGTGGGAACCGGCATATCATATGTGAGCCGATACCACCAGTTGGCCAAGTTTCATCTCCGAATCATGTCCCAGTTTCCTGATAACCTATCACAATGTAGAATGATAATGAGAGATTTGGCAGAAAAGAAGGACATACTGCGATTACAAATGCAACCCAAGTTACTGAGCGATTTACAATCAGAGATACTATCCAAGCTCCAACAAACCTCTTGCATTGATGAAAGGGCCAAAACAATAGGCGAGATCAGCGATTACGAACAACTTCTTGCAGCATCTGAACGTGCGCAATTAGCCCAGATGTCAAAGGGATACCAGTTGACACTGACCTCATGGCTCGTCAAACAGATTACAGAAAATGATTCTGTTAAAGTCACCATACTTAATTTTTCCTATATCCATGAGCTATTATCACTAGCGCAAGACTTTACAAGCCTATTTCAAATATGTCTGCATACGTTGAAAGGAATATCGATTGATGAATGTGTTGAGAACTATGACGAAAAAGATGAAGCTCGGCTCTTGCTTATCTATACCATCTCAAGCACCGTTTGGCTCTATGCGGACATTTTCCGTCTTTATAACGACCTTTCTGAATTTGCTAGTATGGCTTGTAGCAAGTATCAACTGTTACAACAGAAGCAAAGCAAATCAAGGGCAAAAACCAAGCTTCATATACCCAAATCCTTTAAGTACTTTTTGGACTGTTTTGACAATGATGATGGACAACGTGCGGTAAAATTAGAAGCTGGAGATGATTATGATGGTTCTCAAAAGTTGAAAGATCGTGATACAAAGTTGCAATTTTTAAGGTCGGTACAAAGTCCTCAATTCCTTGAATTTTCCAGCCTTAGTCCTATATCAGATGGAGCTTCAGTTGATGGGCTTTTCGAAACTGGCAACAGTGATTTACTGGATTCAACAACAATACCCAAGCACTTTGAATCTGCTATATCAACAATAATGTGTAAAGCTAGGCTATCACAATCAGCAACAGGTTCACAAGCACAGGTGGAGTTTCGGCATGCTTTCAAATTTTTACAACTAATGAAAGAGACCGATCCTGAACAATTTCAAGCGCTTGTATCTAAATGGATTTTGGAAGAAGTGGAGCCTTCTTTAGGAATGGATTATGAACTTTATTTGACTGTGCTTTGTTTTGCAGTCGTGTTTGAGCTTGTTTCTTTGGATTCAATCGCAGAGGTTTTGCTCCATGGCAAAGAGATCAATCTGAAGATGCCTGGGTCTTCTTATAGAAGCAAAGTCATCATTGATCTTGTTGACACTTTAAAGAACAAGACTGGGCTAAAGGAGTCACCAAAAAGCTCCCCAGATTTGATTTCAATGACTACATTTGAAAAGCTTCAATTCAGATTTCACCAGCATCATTTCGAAACGAATTTTAAATCTCTTTTTTTGGAAAGTGTAGTGCAGCATATTTTGGACAGTTCTGGTATTTTGTCTGGTAGCATGAAGGTGGAGGGAGAAGAGGCAACAGCCATGTCCATTGATACCATAACGCAAGATCCACAAGGGCAACTTGATGTAAGTTTTCAACACCATGTTTCCAACACGGAAAAGTCGATTGAGGAAATTGATTCCTTTTTGTTGCACATGATCATAACAGACGCTGAAGTGACAGTTACGGTTGTTGACAATATTCTCAGTACTGAAAACTATGGTGCTATTTCCAGTCTTTTAACAATTCTTAAAAGACTGTTGAAGTGTGATGGAAACACGGAGGAGGACGAAATGTCACAGATAATATCCAAGGTGAACGATTTCAACATGCCTTTGTGTCGGATATTGGTTCGTGTATTGCTCTCTACCGCTGGAAGAGGGACAGGAGCAGGCTCTGTTTCTAATGAAGCGTCCATGAGCATAAGTTCGGCTGGCGTGATAAACGAAGGCCAGTTCAATACAGAAGGTATAGAATGCAGTGAAACAAGTTTAACCAAATGGTTGATTTGTGGCCATGTTCACTCTGTGCCTGGAGTATTATTTGGAGAATTATTAAGTGCTTTAAGCCCTGAACTAAAGACCAAATTACTTTGTCTATGTGAAGAGTTATTCATAAAGTCGCCACACTTGCCTAAAGTAATGCTCAAGGCTGGGGATAACAAGATATTTAATGCGACGAGTTATATTCTCCAGATTACACTGTCGGTGACTGATTCTGCAGACAAGGGGATCTCGGAACAGCTTGCCTATCAATATTTGGCCCAGCTAGATACGCTTATAATGTGTTGTGAACGTCCATTACACCAACAACATGGTACCTTAACCAACGATGAGAACAGCAGTAACAATGATTCTGACACTATAATGGTTGATAGTGGCGATAACGACTATGAAAATGTGCTTAGGAACGACATGCATGACGGGATAATGCTCTACATTCGAATCATCCTGATTCACAAGCACATATTTATCGAACTGAACGAGATGAACAGTTTTAGAGAACGTTTAATCGACGGATTAACCAGATTGTTGGAAACGAACTTTGTGATCTCGTGCCCTGATATACAAGGGTTTCTATTCGATAGTCTCATGTCAATCCAACCCCAACTTTCTGGGCATGGTGGTGCTGATAGTAGTGGAAGCAGTGGCAACAACAACAGATCATGGGCCACGAATATGAAGGCAGCCATGATTGGGAGTAATTTGCCCTCATCAAGTGGCAGTTTTGCTTTTAAAGTGGGTCCCAATCGAGCATCTTCATCACTTTCATATTTTCAATTCCCAGGTGCATTTGGGAACAATGGCGGTGGTGGTGGTGGTGGTGTAACAAAACATGCCTCGTTGATATCGGGAGACCCCATTGGACCAATATCATGTCGTGGGTATTTTTCACTTGATGACGAGGCTATCATATGTTCTGGATTTGATACGTTTGTTGATCAAAGGCATCAGGATAATTTGAGTGAAACTGTTCTTTCGGATCTTTCACTTTTCAACTTTGCAAATGATGAATATATGGAATTGCGAGCGAGACCCTTTGATTTTTTGGAAGATAGTAATCCAACCATGAGCATTAACGATGTTGCTTTAAATCTTCAATTGTTTGATACCAGCATCGAGAGAAAAAACCCTAGATAGTTTTTTCAATCAGTTTTTTTGTATCTCTCTTTTATTTTATCTAGTTATCTATCTATATTCATGTCATGTAGAAAAAAACAAAATTTGTACTTGTAATGTTTATATACTCAAATGGCACGGTCTTGGAAATGACTGATTAGTGAAAACTTGTTCATCGTATTAGAAAGATGGTGAACCCCCTCCTTATATTTCTGCGTAACAGGGGCAGTTGTAGTAGTACATTATGCTATACGTAGAGTCGATAAAAAAAGGCTCTACATATGAAGGGTAACAAGATAAAGGAGATGGTTGCCAAAAAAAAAACTGAAATAAAATAAAATAAAACTAGAAAAAATGTAAAACAAAAGTACTCTTCATATCCAAATAATCACCTTAAATTTCCTCTTTTTTATTATTGTTTTTTTCTTTTTTCTTTTCTCTGTTCACCAACAACATTTTCTCTTGTCTATAAAATCTCTCGAGTACTATCATTTCCAAACGATAGATAAGCATGATCACCCAATTTTCTCGGACTCACCAAATGCTTAATCAATAGAATAAGACCCAAAAGTGCACTGACAATGGCAACGATCAAGTAACAAATCCCCAGTGCCAAATTTCTACTTCCTATAAGAGTTTCCGTGGTTAATACAACGAATTTTTTACCCTTGTAAATAGAAACGGGATAATTAAGTTCAATATCCAATTCGTATTGACCACTGGCCATTGTTTCATTGTCATTTCTCAATGCAAGCTTTTCAAATGAGGGTAAACCCGAGGTTCTCATCCAATTTAAAAATGCCTCATCTTCGATAAGATCGGTCAAGTTTTGCTCTGAGTAACCATCGGGATATCGCTCAACCCAGTTTGGTGGAGGAACAATTTCATTGGCCTTGTAATTTGTCCTTTTCAACCTCGTTTTCCTATCAAAAGACCAAGCAATTCCTTTATTCGTCATGTAATACGTCACGTTGTTGGCAGAGTTTCCCGCTGGATTCAGCAATACCGGAGATGAAAAAGTATCGTTAAACATTGAATTTGCAACTTTTCCACATGGGTAGTAAGGTTTACCCTCGGAATTGGTTCGTATCGGTTTACAATCCTCTGTCAATGAGGTACCTTTTATAGCATCTCCTCTAAGTTGTTTTCTATCGAAAGAAGTCACGTACTTGCGGTGATTCTGATAAAAATTTGTCATTCTGTAATATAGATATACGGGCGGGTTAATACTATCAGGGAGGTCAAATTGAAGTTTACACGTTGAAACGTTTCTTCCCTTGGAATCCTCATCTGAGGAAAGCATCCAAACAGGAGAATTATCAACGCTGTTTTTGAAATGTGTCGAAACATATTTGGAAGGTATTTTTGTGAAATTCGAGGTTGCTTCTGATATACATTTTGAATAATTGATTGCAATTTCCTGAGGCTTCATTCCAGCATATAGGAGTAGACCACCCAATGGGGCAAAAATGATTATCAAACAGAGAAATAGTGGTAATACTGATTTCGGAGTTAAAACGGGTCTAAAGAATCAGTTAGTTTAAGCGGTTTTTCATATGGATGCGCATTTTTGATTTAAAACTCACTGCCATGATTTTAATCTCTGTTGTCTGAATGCGGTGTCTATGTGGCCAACGTTAGTGTATTGTTCTTTTTTTTTTTTGAAACGAACAAAACTAAAAGCTTTCAAAAGGTTTTCTCAGGATCACTTGTATTTATGATTATTCGTGTTCTTTTTCTTTGTGAACCATAAATCTAAATAGATCTCTTCATGGGCTTTGGGGCAATAAAGCCAATTGAATATGCTTACTTGGAGGTTTTCTCGACTTGTGTCCATTTGCATTTATCTTTTCCTCGCTGCCGCCTGAATGCCTACGTCGTAGCATTATTATTATTATTGTTGTTGTTCTTGTAGTTTACCGTATTGAACTGGATAACGGGCAGGACAATATGAGCCAGAAAGAGCCACTTTGTCTTTCTCACCAAATACTGGGAAAGACACAAGAGGGCTGTGGCGGATGGATTACGGGTGTACGGGTGTGATGTGATGTGATGAGGAAGGAGAAAGAGAAGGAGGAATAGATTTTCAAACTTTTAAATCGTAAACATGCAACAACATATACAAAATTAAAGAATACAGAGCAGACATTAGTAGCAATTGAGTCTTCGTTGGACTTTTTCTCAATCTTCTTTTGTTTTTCACCCATCGTTTCAAGCAAAATAAATAGAAAAAAACAAAAATCAGGAGGAGGTAAACGAATGAACAGGACAAGAAAAAAACAAATGAAAGAAAGAATTGCGTTTGATGGACTTTTCATCCTTACCGATTCACTTCCTGTCGCTCCTCTTCATCTTCATCTTCATATTCCTCTCTATTTTCATCCATCAATGCGATTGCCTCTGGTTCAGGAATCTCCGAAAGCAAAAGCTCATCGGGCTCAGCATCTGTCAAGCCGTACCAGCTGATTGCAGCAACGCCCAACAATCCAGCTATGGCCGAGAGTGCTATTGAAACATAACCTTTTAGAGTAAAGTGACCTGTAATAACGCCTGGTTGAACATTTTCTCCAGTCAAATCCAGAAAATCTTTGGAGTTCCCAGCCGCGTTACCAGCCAATGGGACGCCTGCTTCTTTACAAATCTTAAAGTAATCGTCGCTGAGATTCTGTTCTTCTTGGAGTTGTTCTGGAGCCTCAACCAAAGTCAGAACCAAGCCTTGTAGCACGTGCCATTCAATATGACAATGGAAGAGCCAAACGCCCGGGTTATTTGCTCTAAAACGAAGCACAATGTGGCCCAAAGAGTTGACATAGACCGTGTCTCGGAGCACAGGGTACTGGGGGAAAGCTGTATGGTTATTGGGGTCAAACAGTATTGGGGGTTCACCGTCTTCTCTTCCCTCAGAACGGGCAATCATTTGGAAAATGTGGCCATGCATGTGGAAAGGATGATTCCCGCCGTCCTTGTTATTCAAAACAAGGTCGATCACTTCGTTATGCTGGAGCACAAACGAGTTTGTGTTTGAGCCGTAGATCAGAGCGTTGGAAGCAAGGTCGCCTGAGGTCATGACGGTGGTCAGAGTAGGGACTTTTGGTGGCATATAGGTGATGTTATTGAAAAAAGCATAGTTGACACCATCGTCCAGATTGTCCATGGCCACCTCGACGGTGATTGTATAGTCAGGATCCGGAAGCAATTCCTCGCGGTTCAAAGGACGAAGGTAGAAATCATCCAGGAACTTGAAATTGGGCTCGTCCTCGTCATTGTCGATAGTGGGTGGATCTGGGAGGTCTGCAGCCTCGTCGTACACGACCCAGTTGGAGGAGGTGAAGACCATGTCGTCGTAGATGATGTCCAACATGGTCGTGTCATAATGGGTCACCATGTTGAAATTCTTGGACGAGCTGGGCTTGGTTTTGAGAAGAAACGAGTAGCGCTGGCCCGTTGTGATATAGATCATGTTTGTTGTATTTTTTTCAACGGGCACGCCATCCACCTCGACAACGGTCAGCTCATGGTCGTCGATCCAAAAGTACTGGGAGACGAATCCTCCAACGTTGACGAGTCTGACGAGATAGGTTGTGTCGGGCTCGACTTTCCAGGAAACGTTTCTGGTCTCGTTAAACAGCAGATTTTGCGGGATGGGTTCAGCGCCCGTTGGGTTGTAAATGCTGAGAAAACTTTTCTTCAATTCGGCCGACTCCTGGTGGTACCAGTCGGAGACGGTGAAGACGACCTCTTGGTCGTAGTCGTCCTTGTAGGGCTCGTCCTCTTCGTCGTGGATGATGAAGACCCCTCTGAAGCCGTCGGGGTACTGGCCACCGGTGTGGGAATGGTACCAGTAGGTGCCGGACTGCTGGACAACAAAGTCGTACGTGTAGGAGGATCCGGGCACGATGGGACACTGGCTGGCCCACTCGGGGCCGTCCATCTGCATCGATCCGTTCTGGAAGAGGCCGTGGAAATGGAGCGAGGTGTCCTGGTCGCCCAGGCCGTTGTGAAGATGGACGATGAGCCGGTCGCCCTTGTTGACGGCGACCGTGGGCCACGGCCAAACTCCGTTGCATCCTACGACTCGCCGTTGCTTCACGCCGTCCGGGTTTGCCTGGACCCATGTCACGTTCCAGTCCAGTTCGTGGGTCTGGGGGGACGGGGATCGGGAGGAGAGAAGCGCAGATGCGACGCCAGGGTGCAACAGCACGGCCAGGACAAGAAACAAGAGACCCGTGTATGCCATGGAGGTGGTGGAGATGGAGATGGTGCTGGAGAGAAGCGGCTCGGAAAGGCGAACAGAGGTGTTTTATATGATCGCAAGACCGGTCTTGGCAGAAAGCACGAGAAGAAGAGAAGAGAAGAGAAGAAGAGAAAGAGAGAGTTGGAGAGAAGAGCCTATCTTTTATATCGGAGCAGCCCCTTCTGGATCCAGCAGCCACGAGCCAGAGTTCACGAACTAGAGCTCACGAGCTAGAGCTCACGAGTTAGAGTCCACTAGCCAGAGTCCACCGCCAGGCTGCTCTTTCGTCTTTCGCTCGTCCAGAAGCGAAAACACGCCAGGTGCGCGATCTGTTTCGGTCAAGCACAGAGACTGATCCGAACGGGTCTGAGCTGGGCTGAACAGAGCTGACGGAGCTGAGCTGAGCTGAGCTGGCAAGTGGAAAGCTCGCTCTCGATCGTCTTTCAATTCTCGTCTTTTGTCTCTCGTCTCTCGCCTGTTCGGCTTCCCGTGGAGGTCTTCGCAATGGTCAGCAGGGCCCGATTTTTCAAAACAGGGCCCAGCATCAGGGACATGCTCTCTCTTTTTATCTCTTAGTGCGACCGCCAGGGGCTTTTGATCCGGGATCCTATCCCATTGCACAAGTGCTCGCTCCCTGCCAGTGTCTCCAGACTCCAGAATCCCAGTATCTCCCGGTGTCCTGGCCCTGGCGGCTTGACGGTGCTCGGCTTTAGCGATGGGCGGGCGGGCGAGAGGTTATGAGCGCTGGCTGGTGCTCAGTCTCTCTTCTCTCTGTTTGGACTCGTTCAGCTCACTTCAGTCACAAACAGGCCTCCCTCCTGCCGATTAGCACACCACTGCCATCGCCCGCGAAGAACTCGCCCCTGAGACCAGACCAGTAATCTGAGCAGTTAAGCGTGTGATTGGCAAATTTCGACCTTCATCTATATATATTTATACTCCCATAAACAATCGGAACGGACACAAATGTCAAGAACAAAAAGAATTCTCAAAGAGCTGGAGGATGTCACCAATGATCCGGCCTCCGGTGTGACTCTTTCCACCCTGGATGGCTCCGGTGACATTTCCCATCTAAAGGGAACCTTCCTGGGTCCTCCCAGTACTCCTTATGAAGGTGGCAAGTTTATCGTGGACATTATCATCCCTGTATGTTAATACTCAATTAGAAAGGAGTCACAAGCTGCTCACAAGCTTACAGGCTTACAGGCCCACAAGCCCTAACCTGTCTTGACTCAGTTTTGATGGGAAATGAAATTACTAACCGTTTAACCAATTAATAGAAAGACTGTACGTTTGCTTACTCTGGTCTTGGCCTTTTTTCCCCTTTTTTGCCTACCTGATAGCAAAACACTAACATGTTATGATATCAGATCCGTTTAAACCTCCAATTATGAAATTCGATACAAAGATCTACCATCCAAATATCTCATCGCAAACAGGTGCTATTTGCCTCGACATGTAAGTTTTCGAATTCAACTCTTCTTCCCTTTTGATCAATCTACTAACTTTTTGAAAAAATAAAAATAAAAACATTTTACAATAATTCCAGTCTAAAAGATGCTTGGACTCCTATCTTAACCCTTAAATCATCTTTGATTTCTTTACAATCGCTATTGCAAACCCCGGAACCAAATGATCCACAAGATGCTGAGGTGGCCAAACATTACCTGAGTGATAAAAAAGGTTTTGATAATACTGCCGCGTTTTGGACAAAGGCCTATGCTGGTGCGAAAGATGATGATGGTAAGTAAAATTTCTTCTCTATCTGATCTTTTTTTTAATTTTGTAACCAACACTAACTATAACACTAACACTAACAATCACAGATGGAACGTATGGCGCTGATCCAAAACTGGTTCGGAGTTTTGTGACGATGGGCTTTTCAAAACAAAAAGTGGTCGATGTACTACGCCGTCTCGGAATTAAAACTGTTTCTGGTCCTCAAGCCAGTGATTTGGAAAACAAAATTCTAGAAGAATTGTTGAAATGAATTTCCCTCCCTTATCCATCATTCATGGTTTAAATATATAAAAAATATATATTTACATTTACATTTACATTTACATTTACATTTTTACAAAAGACCTGAAACTGAACACACTCTCTTGCTAGTCTTGATGATTTAGAAACAAAAAACTATTCTCAGATTTGTGTTCAACAACAATTTGCGAAAAAAGTCTCAAGTGAGCAGTTCAGAATATCATTATTTGTTTTGTTTTCTAACTAATGCACAATTTTTACAAAAAAATCTCATACTCTCTCTCTCTTTTTCTCTCTCTCCTTCTCCTTCTCCTTCTCCATCTCTTCTTTCCTCAACTACAAATTGTCATCATCTAACCTCCAACAGGTGGTGGTGATTTGCCAAATATCCCACAAAAAGTAGTAGTCAAAAAAATAATAAAAAAGATCAAACAAAAAACAAAAAACAAAAAAACAAAACAAAATAAAGCAAAACAAAAAAAAAAGTATCTATATATATAGTAAGCAATATGGAGAAAAGATAAAAGATAAAGTAAATTAAAAGAGCAATTTGCAATGATGTTTACTTTATTTCTCTTCCCAATTCTTGAAAGAAAAAAAAAAAAAGAAAGATGGGCTCAAGTTATACCCCTTTTCTAGGTATTGCTTTTTGCTTTTGCCTTCTTTTTCTTTTTCTTTTTCTTTTGTTCGGAAATAAAAAAAATGTGGTACTTTTAGCTGGAATTCAACTATTTGCTCTTTTTTTCATCTGATTTTGATTTTTCTTTTTTTTTTCTCCCGCTTTCACTTTTGCTGTAATTTTTTTTTGTTGTTGTTCACTTTTGGTTGCGCTAAACATTCAATAACTCGTTTTTTTTTTTTTTTCTTTCTTTCTTTAAATTTCTTAAAAAAATCTTCTTTTTCTTCTTTTTGGCCTCGATCAATATGCACACGTTCCCAAAAAAACGTACTCGCTTTCTTTTGCTTCTTCTTGTAATCTTCCTCTCACACTAGTTCTGCCCTTAGTTTCTTCTCCTTCCTCCTCTTCCTTCTTTCTCACCTCGGGTGCCTCGTGGACCTCCTTGTCCTCCACGATTGGAAAATTTCTTTCCCTTGAAAGCACCTCTTATTCTAGGTGTGATGGATACAACCTCATTACCCACAAGTATTGATCCCATCTTCAATGCTTTATGAACGCATGTCTCATCAACAAAATCAACATACACAGATTCGTTGGGCCCAAGTTGGAAATGTGTAACTTCCCCAATAACACTGTTCAATTGCTTGTAAAGCTGGTCCTGGTTGACTTTTTCTGTGACATCCTTGAGATAAACAGAGTGATACCTCACATTGGCCCCACCTGGTCCATCTGATCCATGACCATGTCCACCACGTCCATGGCCGTGGGCACCGCCACGATGTCCAGAAGCTCCATCAGCAGGCGTCGAAGGTTGCGCATTCTCTTGAGAAGACGATGATGAAGATACAACTGAGCCATTGTTAGAGGCGGCCTCGGAAGCAGGAGCAACCACAACGCTAGGAGCAGGACGAGTAGAAGGAGTGGCGGGAGCAACAGCAGTGGCAGTGGCAGTGGCAGCAGCAGCAGCAGTAGCAGTAGCAGTAGCAGTAGCCGTAGTCTTGGGTTCGGCTCCTATCGGGCTCTTTCTCTTTGCTGCTACAGCAGCCCACGAGGATGGTGGGGCAGGAACAGCAGGAACCAAGCCGCTGCTTGTCTTTGGCTTGCTTTCCTCAACAGCTACTTTTGCATTCCGGGCATCTACTTTTTCCTCCTTTGAGGCTGTTTTGGTGGTTGTGGGTGTGGATGCCGCTGGCTTGGACTCGGTAACAGGGGCAGCGGGAGTCTCCAACTTGTCGTTTATGTCAGGGGTCAACTCGCTGGACGGGACAGTTGACTGTGAGAGGTCGGCACTGGCAACGCTTGGCTCTTCCAATTTGGAGCTGGTGGAATTGTCAGCCTCCTGTTCGGCCTGGCTCGCTTGAACAGGCTCCTGTGTTTCGCGGGCCGAGGTCTCAAGGCCCACTGCTTCGGATGGAGCAAATGTAGGAGCAGCGGTGGGGAGAGCTGGAGGAGCACTGACAGGGGCAGAAACAGCAACGGGGACAGTGGTCTCAACATCAACACCGCCGGAAACGGATTCGGGTGCTTTGTCCTGGACAGCAGAATCCAACTCGGCTGCTGGTGTTGCTTCTTCAACACCGGTCTCGTCGTCATACTCATCTCCAAAGCCCAAAGTTTCTTCTTTCAAAAAACGAAGAATATCATTCAAGATGAAATATTGACCAGGAGCAGAACTGACAAGAATAAAAGTTTGTACAAACTTCCTGGCAGGCTTGTTATTGTTCGACATCTCACCAATGACTCCAACCACAATAGAATCATCCAAAGAGTACTGGAAATCTGCATTTATAATCATGACTTTGCAGTTCTTGAAGTCGTGCTTGGCAATACGCTCCTTAATTGCAGTTTGTCCATTAACCGAGCTCTCTTCAACATTCTCTTCTCCATGAAGCAAAAAAGACTTGTTGTTGTAGAACAAGTGGAGCTTCTCCGGCTGCTCATTCAGGTGATTGTAGTAGGTCTCTATGAAAAACCAAACAATTTCATCAATAGATTTGGGCTTGTAGGTTTCTGGTTCAGGATTAGAGACAGACATATCGGCAAAAGAAGAGTGGTGTGGGATTAAAAAATTAACAAAAAAATTGACCTTTCACTAAATATTAAACAAGAAAGACAATGACAAAAGTAGTTAGTTGATTTTGTTCAGTGTGTCATGGAAAAGGAGACGTGGTGGCCTTCTTTTCCATCTCCCGCTTCGCAGTGGTTCTTGGCAGGGATTTCCCCCTAACTGGATTCCGAAAGGATGAAAGCAAAGACAAAATAAGACGCCGAATACATCAAGGTTGTCTTTTTGTAGATTGCATGAAAGACGCCCAAAACAAGATGAAATCATGTATTGGAAAAAGCGATCAGAAGAGGTGGTGGTTACGCCAGTGAAAACTGAGGGTGTGTGACAAACCCCATCCCGGCCAATACCCAACCACCGCTCTGAACCCAGCAAAACAACTTGAAATGGTAAACCGCAACTGAATACTCACAGATCGAAGCAAAAAAATATGCCAAACAAATACTTTACAGCGGTACGCGCGAGTAAACGAGACTTGGAGTTGAGTGCTGAGTGCTTTGAAAGGTCAAATTTTAGAAGTTCAGCGAAATGTTTCGAACCGGCCCCAGATTTACACATAGTTCTTAAGCAAGGGGCAAGAAAGTGCTTAGAGTCGAAAAAAAGAATTGGACCCTTAAGGCGGGAAAAGCATAGGCTGATGAGCCTGGAATCAAGGTGTAGAGAAAAGTGTCGCTGAAGTGTTGGAAAGAGTGTGTTGCATTGTCCATGAGTGGTTCAACTCGAAATGGTCACTAGAAAGAGTATCTACACCTTTAGCGTACCAAAGCTTTTTGGCGCTATAAGGTGTCTTACTCGTAACACATTGTAATTGAAGGGTGCGACATATTGGGCATATTGTTTCCAGCACCTTGTTGAGAAAGCTGGTTAACAAAGGTTATTCTAAATTGTATGGTGAAGTAGTGGATTCTTGGTGTTCACAAGTGAATTGTCAAAAGCTGCTCCCCCTTTTCAAATGCACAAGTATTAGAAAAGAGCTTGTAACTTGGCTATTCTCTGTTTGAATCATTGTTTCTGAAAACCTACCTTTGTTCTAAGTTTAACAGTACTATTTGTTTTGTGATCAAAAGGCAGAACAAACTCTTCGAATCAATGTGTTTTGAGAAGAGTAAAAAAAAAATAGATACGCATGTTAAAGACACCATCTCTGCGATTCTTAATTCAGTTCTCACGTATATGGTACATAGATCTTAATTTGCATCTGGAAATACCTTATCCAAATACTGGGAGATCATGTTTGTGTTGTTTGTAAATCAGGGGTATTGTCAACAAGCCAAATAAGACTCCCCAAAATGACTTAACTAAAGAAACTCAATGGTCTATGATTCAAGTGTTTATGTAGAGAGGGGAAAAAGGAGCAGTATTGGATTTTCGAGAAGAAGACAAGGCACAAATCACAAACCTCAGAGTTTGATTTAAATTCCATGATATCTATATTTGAATACAATGTTTTTCAAGGTTCCGAAGAGTGAAAATCTATAAAAGGAACAACATGTAAGAAGTAGATTATTAACAAAATGGGTAAAACGATGAAAAACAAGTGCTATTGGTTTCCATCAATTTGTTTCAAAGTCCAATAAGAAGACGCTGGGCCACTAAGAAACCGGTACGAATTCCAACCTAAATTTCTCTTTATAGGACCCGAACTTACATAATAACTACAAATTAACGTGAAATGGTGTAAAGCCTGAAGTAAAGTAAGCGTTTTTTCGGGATCCTTGATGTGTGATTCCTCTGAAATCTCTAGTAGAAAAAGCAATCTAAATCGCATGAAGATTCATCAACAAAGCCTTCTAGTCACCTTCGAGTATTCGAAACTATTGCTCAACTGCGGCAATTGTTATTCTTATGGGATTCGTAGTTACATATTAGACCAAACTTTATGGACAGCTAAACCAAAGGCACAAACAAATAGCCAAAGTATCAAAATCTTTTCTATTTCACTTCGTGCCTGGTGATATAATGTTTTATCTCCAAGATTTTAGATCATATCAAATGAGAATATAAAAGCCACAAATATACTCCTGTAGTTCTTAGTTCAAACTTTCGGATCTAATAGACTGAGAATTAAAGAATTCAGAAAGTTACAACAAACCCCTATCATGTGTAATCCTACATTATTTGGCTTCTCTCTTACATATGGCTCTCAAGGACACAAGACCTTGTTCAAATCATATACAACAACTACAAGTTTCACTTTTCCAATACATAGCAATTGTCTGATTCCTTGGATTGGTTGAAAGCATAGAATTATGAGTATCTACATTTTTTAAAGCTGTTTACAGCAAGGCAAGTGTACGATTCTTAACTCTCTATGAGTAGGGGTAGAGGCATCTGTGAATGGGATTTGGCTATTTCGACAGTACGGGATTGAAGAGAGAGATTAGTGACATGTTGATAATAGCAAGCCTTAAACTATTAAGAATTGATTAATTCTTTCTATTGTGGGTTTCTACTTTTTGTATAGTCTTTTGTCTGGAATACCAGAACCGCTTTCCCCGATCTTTGGCATTTAGTAGCCTTAGTCTAGCTTTTCTTAGAGATTGTCCCGAACACGAGTCATTAAAGATATTAGTGAGTTCTTCATTGATTAAGAGTTCTATTTCTACCCTGAGATACGACCAATCAGGATGTATCAAAAGAAAAATCATAAAGTCTCCACCATAGTAGAGCATCTAAAAGAAAACCACAACTCCCAAAACCTACTTTAAAAGGAGGAGGATCGTCAATAAATCAATCGGAATAAGGCTGTCGAGACTATCTGTAAGCAAATGTGTCGTTCTGCACACGTGACTGTGGGAAAGGCTATCACGAAGGTGGTCAGACTAATGAGCACGAAAGGAATAGGGAGTCGAAAGGAACTACAAAGATCTAAAGACTATGTCGTAGATCTGAGCACGAAGAAGAAACTGGAACCAAAGAGCATGAACTCTTTCTAACAGTAAAGAGATAGACTTTAACAATTAACTTTACTTTACTTTTATCCTCGAGCAATCAAGAATAAATCCTGTTTAATCTCTCGCCAAGATTTAGCAGTTTCCCCTTTCACGTTAATATTTGAAGATTTGAAATTTTTACCATGTCAATCGAAGACCTAGACTTCACCACTCCTGAAGGTCTCAAGGCTTATGCTATCCTCATGGATAAGCGTATGGAGAACATGGCAACCAAGTACGAAAAAAGTACAACGACACGAATAACAAGTTGGATAAGATCCTAGAATTACTTTCACCTAGCGCAGGAATACCCGGAGGCTCTGGTCAACGTCAATCCAAAGAGTTCAAGATACCCTTCTTCAAGATTTGCATTGATGACGAATATTGTTGAGAATTCAACATTTCATTGGAAACATTCATAATGTTGCAAGCGCTTCTGATATCATCTTTCCAGGCAATACCATCAGATTTCACGTCAAGTTCTCGAATAGTAATACTGTGGGGACGATAATAGCGGTTGTTCTCTTCATACTTGGCTTCGATTGAGGCGTCTCCTGCTGACGTGTTCACATTTGCAATGTGATTAGCTGGAAAGATGATATCAGAAGCGCTTGCAACATTATGAATGTTTCCAATGAAATGTTGAATTCTCAACAATATTCGTCATCAATGCAAATCTTGAAGAAGGGTATCTTGAACTCTTTGGATTGACGTTGACCATATCCTCTGGGTTTTCCAGCACTAGGTGAAAGTAATTCTAGGATCTTATCCAACTTGTTATTCGTGTCGTTGTACTTTTGTTCGTACTTGGTTGCCATGTTCTCCATACGCTTATCCATGAGGATAGCATAAGCCTTGAGACCTTCAGGAGTGGTGAAGTCTTGGTCTTCGATTGACATGGTAAAAATTTCAAATCTTCAAATATTAACGTGAAAGGGAAAACTGCTAAATCTTGGCGAGAGATTAAACAGGATTTATTCTTGATTGCTCGAGGATAAAAGTAAAGTAAGGTTAATTGTTAAAGTCTATCTCTTTACACAATTCACCGAGGGTGAAGTAGGCTTGTTCCCACAGTCACGTGTGCAGAACGACAGTAGTTACTGAATGTAAACTAGGACAAGAGAATGACAACTGAGAACGAATGTGAGAATGAGAAACTAAATGAAACTAATCTGAGGTTAAGAGGATCATTTATCTTACACAATGTATAAAAACACTAGCCCAATCTAGCTTTTTTCACATTTTCTTAGGGCTTCTTAATTAACTTTTTTCTATTCTTTTCTTGTCTTTTAGGGAGACCAGGCTCTTTAAGTAGTGCTTCCAAACTATCTAAAGCAACTATACATTATCCTAAATATACTTAAAACAACATCAATATTCTTCTTATCAAATATTAAGGTCTTGCTACTAAATATGCTACCACTGTGCAGATTCTCTTTCAAACAAACACTTGGTGCCATACAATTGCATATTCTGAAGTAATATCACATCCAGAAGTTCTGACTTAGTAGGGAATTTTACAACGTAAAATTTGGGTCAAATGGCGCAATGGTAGCGCGTGGGATTGCAGATCCTTAGGTTATCGGTTCGAATCCGGTTTTGACCTTTTTTTTCTTTTTAAGTTTGTTGAGACAAATTCTTAGAAGTTCCTAATAGGAACAATGCTTATCTTCCGATTTGCTCATCTAGTTGGACGTCCCTAAAATTTTATAGTGGAAATTTGAACAACTGTGACCTAACAGTGATGGGCTGTTTGTCAACGTTCAATTGTGAGCTTCAGATGAAAATGAAGCATGTTGGCAGCATTTCTTTTACATCTTAGAGTATGCTTTCAACTCTTGAAGTTTCTATACATGCGTTTTCAGTTACAGAATGCCAGCAATGGAACTAGCGTTCTAATACACCAGTAGGAAATGACAATGACCTGACAAATTTTCTTGTTAATTGTGAGATACTAAGTGATTCAGACAAGAACAAGAATTCAGTTAAGACTTTTTGGTAAACTACGGAGAAAACTTGCCTATCCTGCTTCTTGTATATCACGGAAAGCCAAAAAGAGGAGCTCTAAAGTTACCCTTTGTATCGACTACTACCAACTGCTCTTAGAAAAAGAGTCTTGATTCCAAGCAGAAGGCTTAATAAGACTTTAATGAAAGGTTTTTTTTTGTTTAACATCCATTTATAATAGAGTTATGTGTGATTTTGTCTTGTTTTGATTTAGTTAGGGATGGATATTAGTCATTTATCAAAAGATGAAAGCATAGTTCTCTCAACTGGCAAATCCTGGGAAGCTAATGGAAATCACCCCAGGTTGTGCCATAACCAATTACAAGACTACGGGGTCGACCTGTAGAAGCACATAGACGCTCAAAAAATAATTTAGGCGGTGTGATAATCGAGAAACCGTTTAAAGCTGGTCCGGTTATCAAGAAACGCGGTGCTTGATGAGAATAATCGGTAATGCCAAATCTTTCGTTGGCGGTTTGTCATGCTTATCTCAGCCCAGGAGCTTATAAATCGAAAAACTGGTATAAAGAAACACACATCCAACGATCCCCATGAAACGTATAAATGTCCTTGAATTGCAAAACTATAGCGGTTTTAACAGCCATACTCGCGATCTTTGTTTCCTTCACCCAGTTCATGTTCCCGAGTTTTGAATTTTTGTCTCAGCTGTTTAAGTTAAAGCCCTCTCCCGCTCACGTAATGACACCTTCACTTGCATCACCAGCACCCGCGACCCACATGAACCCAAACCGAACACCGGTTTTCTTTTTGTCTCATGGCGGCCCTACCTTTATGTACCAGGATGACCCACACGGCGACCGTGGTGCCTGGAAAGAAGTCCGGAAAATTGGTTCATACATTAAAAAGACGTTGAAGCCTGATGCAATTGTTGTTGTGTCGGGCCACTGGGAATCCTCCCTCACAAACACCATCCTCGTGGACTCGCCCACTGGTGAACGACCTCCCCCAGCCAGATTGTTCGGTAGAACACCAGTCGACCATTCTTCAAAAGACACGGATCAACTGGATATAATCTACGATTTCTATGGCTTCCCGCAGCATATGTACGAGGAAAGGTTTATCGCCAATGGCTCTTCCAAATTTGCAGACAGAATTGTTAATCTGCTCGAATCCCAAGGAATGGCCTCGAAAGCAGTTCGCAGAGGTGTAGACCATGGCGTATGGGTCCCTTTCAAAGTTGCCTTCCCTGATCAATTTGACCAGAACAACTCCAAACACCAGATCAACAACTTGGATATCCCAGTAATACAGGTCTCACTGGACTCAAAACCTACCATTCAGCAGCACTTTAAACTCGGCCAGGCACTGGCTCCTCTTCGAGATGAAAATATATTGATTATCGGATCAGGCATGTCTGTACACAACCTGCGAGACATGGGCATCTCCATGATGAGAGGTGGCCAACCCATGCCTTACTGCAAGCCCTTCGAAGACAAGCTTCGCGCTGTGGTTGAATCCGGCAAAACTGGACCAGAACTAGGAACGGCCTTTGTGGACTTTATTAACAATAACAAGAATCTGTACAAACAGGCCCATCCGACGGCAGACCACTTTTTACCTTTGATTGTTGCCGCTGGGGCGGCCTCTGGCGATATTGGGAAACAGGTGTATACTAACGCTTCTATGTCGCTTGGTTGGGGAATATACAAGTGGGGAGATTCGCCAACTCCTAATAGTGCTCCATTATAGCCAGCTACACTGGAGAATGGTGTTCTAATGCAATATTCACAGAGCGCTATCTCATTAGTCATTATCTAGAGAACTTATAGATTTAAACGGATATTGTAGCGTGTTGCTAGTTTTGTGAAGTGGTTTAACGTGAACATCAAGGCAGTGAAAGGTTTAATTGTAGGAAAGTATGGATATGATTTCTTCGACTTTCTATCTAAGGAATGAATACACTATTTAAGTAATTCTACTTGTATTAACAATAGATTATTCATGATGATCGTTCAAGAAGATAGGGTTAAGAGCATAATAATAGGAAATAGGGTAGATTTAGGTGAATAAAAGTAAATAGGATGTAACCATGTCGGTCACATACTACAGATATATCTAGAGGACATAATAACAAAACTTAAACATTTGGAATAAAGCGATTTCAGGTTCTAACTCCAAATCATTAATACTAATAACAAATAAAAATTACAGAATTGGGAATTCTCAAGGACTAAATAAAGACAAATGTAAAATCTTAAAACTATTGTGATCGAGTTTTAAAAGAGAAATAAGAAAAAAATCTTAACAGTCCAAAAGGAATAACTCATCAAGTTTTTAGTCTAAGACCCAAAAACTAAAACAGCAAAAATATTCTAACAATAGATTTCATTATGATTTTGATTCAATCTGATGAAGAACGTTGTCACTACTGGGAGATTTGATGCTAAGGACATTATTCTCTCTTTCTGTTTCTTGTGAAATATTCTCTTTATTCGTACCTGTAGATGGCGAATACCTATCCCATTGCTCTTGTTCCTCTCCTAATATTGGTCCAGGTTCTCTGTCTTCTTCGCCATGAGACACTACGGTTACTTGGTCGCCAGGTGATGTTCCCGAATGATCCACATTGGTGTTGTCATTATCACCCAGACTGCTCTGACTTTGTTCTTTTTCGATCCTATCGTGCGTATCAATATTCTGGGTGGGGCCACCGTCGTCATCATCATCATCATAATCGTGTCCCACAATTCCAGGCAAACTAAAAGAGGACTCTGCCGAAACCTCACTAATACTTCGACCACTAATTGTCGCCTGGCTGGCCATAGACTGCAGCTGACTTAAGGAGTTTGCAAATTTTGAATCATGAGGCGTGGTGATATTGGACGAAGCTTCGACACTTACACTATCATCTAAAGTTGTTGTGGCCGCGGCACTCCTTGTAGTCATAAAAGGGGAGTACAATACATCTTGGTTTTGCTGTTCTCTTCTTGCACTAGGGCTAACATAGTAATCCGAATCATTAACAGATTGCGATGGTGAGTCGTTATGACTTCTCGTGCTTTGAGAGGAAGCTGATGGGTAGGGATAATTGCTATTGTGGGTATCTGAAGATACTGAACGGCTCATGTTTTCACTGCTCAAAGGAGCCCGACTACTACGTCCAACAGTACCGTCGCTCTCTTCATCACGGCTCAGAGAAAGAATGGACTGTGCAGGTAAAACGGTTGACAATTGTTTTGGCCTACCAAGCCGATCACCAGGGTGGAATGGACTAGTTCCGTAGCTTTGCGTTTGTGCCGTATTTGGTTGAAGAGTGACATTGCTTAAAAGCTCGGCGGTAGAAGCCAACCTGTGTGTAGAAACGCTGGCCACAGTAGAGATAGGCTGTGCAAAAGGAGTTCGATAGTTATCAGTAGTTGAATAGAATTCCGTAGCATTTGGATCGTCTTCATTAGTATCTTGTTCGTCTTGTGATTGATCTTTGCTTTTTGAATCATGCTCGTCCTCATCTTCCTCCTCTGTGTTGAAAGGATCAGGACAAGCAGCAATTAGGTCGTCCAGGCCTCCTCCACTCCAGCCTTTTCTGGCGATTCCTTCGTAGATCTCTACTTGTGCACGTACAACAGAGCCACATCTGCTCAATATCCGTAGCGAGGTATCTTGGACGAGGTCAAATGACGACTGGTAATACCGGTACTTGAGTCTGTCAATATCATCAATCTGAGACGTTAATTCAAGCAATGCATTCCGATAGCTCTGTAAATTTCGGGTCTTCGCTTTTGAAATTTTTATGTTATCTCTTTCCCTCTTCTTCAAAATTTTGGATCTTTCCTTCATTCCCTTTTTGAATATTTCGTTGTTCCGTTTCGATCTTTTGCAGAACTTGTTGATTTCATTTTTCACCGGGACTTCAAAAGCCTTCTCAATCGCCTGAGCGAGAATCAGCTGGTGGTTCGAGACGAGAAAATGGAGCCCTCCGGCTGCCATTAGTCCATCTGCCGCGTTACCAGCACCCTTACATCTGGCACAATTCTCCAAAGAAAGGCCAAAATCAGAGGCTGCAGATGCCAACTGGAGAAGAGCCTGTCTATAGCTCGCTGCCGTGGTAAGTAACGCATTGTAGGATTGTACGGACGCATTAATATCATTATCTGTTATGAGTACTGGCAGCCCAAGGGCCGAAGGGGTAATCGATGCCATGCTGTTGAGCGTGGAAGAAGAGGGTCGTCGTGCAGATGCCTGTAAGGAGCTTTCTCCTCCTGGAGTATGTCGATAATATGATCTGTTCATCGGATTTGATGGTGGCGGAGATGTCATGTGCAGAGATCTCATATCATTGTGGTAGCGTGCCTGTTGATGTTGCTGCTGTCTGCGTTGGTGATCTGGGTCAACAAAAGAGTAAAACTCTGAAAGGTGCTGTGGAGCAAAAGTCTGTTTCGATCGAATAGAGGTCGTATCTATTGGAAAAGCACCTTTGGAAGAAATCGACGGGGACTCCGGAGTAGCTGATAGCGCGGAACCTTCAGAAAACGTGTTGGAGCTACTCGTCCCCGTTTGTGTATTTCCCATTGCTGTACGGCTCTTCAGTGAACTAGCCATTCCGGCGTCGATTAGCTTGGTGTGTACCAAGTGTTTATATCACGGCTGTGTTGAAATTGGACACGCCCTCTCTCTTGCAAAGTATCCAATCTAAATACCTGGAGAAAGTACAAGAAGATGGTTGAGAAGGCAACAAAACAACGGTTTGCACACTAGCAAACGGCGTTACCCGGCACCCACAACACTTTCCAGTTTTCGCAAAGCTGCTGGACAAACTCTTCAGCATCAAAAGCACCCATTTCGTCTCCTTGAGCCGCAGTCAGACTCGTTCGTGATGGCTTCTTCCCTTCGGATACTGAGGCAGAGAAGTCTGCCACTTGTGGGCACAAAGGTTTGGTTCCATGCTGCACCAGTTCTCTCTGCTACGAGCCTGTTAACCAGATCGGCATCAACAGCGATTAGAAGTCAGCACCAAAATATTCCACCGCCAGTGATACCTCAGCGGGATACGGTTAAGGATGTGAATGGCAGAAAGACTTTCTTGATCGATAGATACTCCCATATCCTCAAAACCTATCCAATGATCTTGTTCTGCCATTCTAATGTGTTGGTCAAGGAAGATGACCACAAGCTCCGCCATGAACTGAAAACTATTGGCGCACAAATGTCAATTTTAAGAGGTCCCCTGTTCCGAGCAGCTCTACGGACTTATAAATTTGACGACCCGGCTAGTAAAACGGCTCATGAAGCGACTGCAGGCAAGCACTCTCCACTGGAAAAGCTATTTCGCGGACCAACAACAGCTATCTATACACCAACCTTGAACCCAGAACAAATCAAGGCCATACTGAAGGCGCTCGACAAGTTGAAAGACCACATTTTCCTGATTGGTGCTAAAGTGGAAGAGGATGCTCTTGATGTGCCACAGGTTAATGAGCTGAAGGAGCTCCCGACTTTGGAACAGTTACATGCACAATTAGCTGGTACATTGACCATTCTTGGGGGAGCTGGTCTTGTACAAACTCTGGAGGCTTCTGGAAAGGTGCTATATCTCACAATGGATGCAAGAAAACAAGACATGGAAGAGCCAAAGAAGGAGGAAGAATAAAAAAGTTGTTTGTACCTTTTTGTCTTGTGACGTGTGTAAATAGAGAAAAAAGACAAACCAAAAATATACGTATAAATGTATGTGAATGAAACCCCCAATAATGTTCATGCTATGTTTAGTTTGGTATTGTGTGAAAGCATATTGGTTTTCCATTTTTTTTGGTGGTGGTGGAGGTTGAACCAAGACCTAAAAAATTTGGGAGAAGGAATTTTTCATTTCATTTTTCACCACTTCTATTCGCATGTCTGCTTCACCAGCTCCATCAACAGCCTCGGATGCGACGACAAGCGCTGTCTACAAGAGGCAGTTGTACCGTGATAGGCAAGAAGAGAAGAGGAAACAGCTCAAATATGCTAACGTAGAAGAGCTGCAAGAGACTACGAAAATAGTGGGCTTAAAGCAACCAGAAGGACAAGAGGTTGCGATAAAGCTCCCTAAGAAAAAGTACTATCGACAACGGGCACATTCGAACCCGTTTTCAGATCACCAATTGGAGTACCCTGTCAAGCCATCTGAAATGGATTGGTCAAAGCTCTACCCGGCCTATTTTGGTGCGAATGCAAGGGAAGAGAACTCGACATCAAAGGTCGAAATTGCAGATGTTGGATGCGGATTTGGAGGACTTTTGACAGGATTAGCACCTCTATTCCCAAGTACCCTTATTTTGGGGATGGAGATCCGTGTTCAGGTTACAAACTACGTTGAAGACAGAATCATCGCACTGCGACAACAGCACCTTTCAGACCCCAAGGCTGTTCCACATGATTATCAAAACATTTCGGTCCTGAGAGGGAATGCGATGAAATTTTTGCCCAATTTCTTTACAAAGGGACAGTTATCAAAGATTTTTTTTTGCTTCCCAGATCCACATTTCAAGCAGCGTAAACACAAGGCTAGAATTGTAACGACGACTTTGGCATCTGAGTATGCGTTTGCATTAAGACCTGATGGTATCATCTACACAATTACAGATGTTTTGGACCTACATGAATGGATGGTGAGTCATTTAGAAGCGCATCCTCTTTTTGAAAGGCTAAGCAAAGAATGGGAAGAACAGGATTTGTGTGTGAAAGTAATGACGGAGGAAACAGAAGAGGGAAAGAAAGTTGCAAGAAATGGAGGATCCAAATACGTTGCTTGTTTCAAGAGGTTGCCAAATCCAGAGTAGGATCCATTTTTTAGCATGCTCTTCCACTAGGATCAGGGTGTGTATGATAGTGTATAACTAGAGTTTTTTTTTTAATTGTTGGAAGAGGAAATTGATCATGCAATATATTCCCTATTAACAGTAAATGTTCAAACGATTTGGCAAGACCATTACAATCTCAATTTGGAAAACATCCTATTGAGAATCAAATTTTATCGTAATCAGAGAACGAAAGTCATACCAATTTTGTAGCGTTACTCTTGTGGAGAAAACTGGAGCAAAGCCAGGCTTAATGTAACATGTAGACATTCGTGATGATTTCAGACAGTTTAGATCATTCAATTGGATGTTTATGAGGAAGTTAGACAAGCAGTAAAAGAAAGGTCAATATGGAAAATCACTTCATGCCATTCAGATTCATCATTTCTATTCAGTCCAATTACATGTAACACCAAGAGAATTTGTAAATTAATTTGCCAAGTACTGAACAACCAAGTTCATGTATGTACATGAAAACCATGGCTATGCAATTAAAGGAGAAATAACAGATAATTTTAAAAAGCAAATCTAGCATCTAAATAGACTGTATTACAGACAATTACAAAATGATGTGCTCCCATAACTGCAATCTCGGATGAATATTACACCGATGCTATAGGTTAGTAGTTCTTATGCAAACAGGCTTGGATTAGGATAAATTATGATAAAAAAAAATCTAAAACTATCAATAAACAAACCAGAAATGGTCTAGTACACTCCCACTTTTGTTTGTTACAACAATTGTGATAAAGCACATAAGATATCGAGCGCGCGTATTTAGAAAAGATTATACATGGAGGGACTTGAATCGTTTAGTCCTTTTCTGTTTTTCCAGACAACTCATTACCTTTCTTTGTTGTGTCAATGTACTATTCGACAATATATATTTCACAATTTTGGCACCGTGCTTTTCCCTATGGTTATTAACTGTACAAA
The DNA here is from genome assembly GCA_030581615.1 of Alloascoidea africana. Taxonomy (NCBI): domain Eukaryota; kingdom Fungi; phylum Ascomycota; class Alloascoideomycetes; order Alloascoideales; family Alloascoideaceae; genus Alloascoidea; species Alloascoidea africana. The sequence goes on from JAKTTT010000007.1 coordinate 138,037, forward strand.
AAAAAACACCCAAAGTCAGTATAAATTAAAAAACAATAACTTTCACAAAAAAAAGACTTGCTCTCATTTAAAAGTTTCCCATTGTCTTGCAAACACTCATCAATAAATCGTTGTCTTCCATTGAACTTATCACTGTTTAACAATGCCAATACAACCTGATAGGCAATATTATGGGTAGAATACTCAAAAATGTTTTCTAATATGAGATTTACCAATTTTTCAGCATATTCCATTTCGGATTGAAGGAGAACAAGACGCGCAATTTGATAACCGTTTGAAGATCGAATGAAATTGTCTGCTTTTGTAATGATCTCCGTCACTATGGGCTTCTAAAAAGCGACAAAACGTCTTAGTCACAAAAAATTCCCTGTGTTGTAAAAAAAATTTCATACATGATTACCTGAGCTTGAACTGTTCAAAATCAAAAGTAGGACAGTTCTTCTTAGCTCACACGCCATCATCATGTCCCATCGATCTTGCATGTTAAAACATACAGAATCCAAAACACGTTTCGGAATAGATCCCCATTTCCTTTGTACGAGCTTTTCCCAAACATGGCTCGCATATTTATGTTTAAGAGTCGGTTGAAGATTCTTCAACAGTTCATGAACTATGGAATCAACAACGGCATCAGAAACACGATCTAGCGCTTGTTGTAAAACAAAGCATCCATATTTGTTTAATGCCAAATACAGTACATTTTCAGGTATAACTGTTGAAAGTGTTTGGATTTGTTCATCTGTACCATGGATAAAACAAGCTTGAATTAGAAAGTTGCCATAGACATGAACCATTAGATTTAATGTATACTGGGAAGCAGCTCGTATAATTCTTTCCTTATCAATACAACTTCCTTGACTAACTTTTTGTTGTAAGAAAAGAGAAGCTTGTCTTTGATCATCACTAAGGAGAATTTTATGTACAACCAATCGATAAACCTTTTTACGAATAGTTAACATAAAACTTTCTCCTTTGTTTTTGTTTAGGTAAATAAAACTCACATCAAGATCCAATGGCATAGTCTGTTTCAAAAGTTTTACATAGTTGATTCCATCTTTCGAAAACAAATGTTTACATTTCCTCTGTGTATTCGTTTTCATTTAGCAAAGATAGGTACAAAAAAAAAAAAAAAAAAGGTATGAGAATTGAACAATATCATACCGCCAAATCACGAAGAACATCTCTTGAAAGATTTTGGAGTTTGAAGTCGTTTTCTGTATATACGTTTTTATCTCTCAACTCTCGTTTTTCTCTTGAATCCAGGTTTTTGGTGAAACAGGATATGGAGTTTTTGTGACGGAACTGAAGGGATGGAACATGATGACACATTGATCTCACATCTCTAGTCATGGGATTTATCGTATTGTAAAATTTTGAATACTCTGAGTCCATCATATATGTGTTGTAATGAAGCGCGGGCAACTTTTGAACATCTGTGTTCCTCCTCAATTGAGGTTGAATCGACTTTGGACATGTCCAAAAGTCTTCCATTTCAATCCCGGTTTTAGCGCTGCTTTCACACACAGGGAAAAACCGACTTTTCTGGTTTTCAGAGACAGTTGATGCAACAGTTATTGGAGCATTTTGATTCCACAATTGTCGTTGTGGTTCATCATGTTCACAAAAGTTTCCACTTGTGGTTGTTATGTTTTCTAAAGAAAGCGCTTTTCTCAATGCGGTTGGCAAACAGTGTTTCGCTAAATCATCTTCCAAACCAGTAGTGATTATCTTATTATTCCAGGTGAAAGTTGGATTGAGATTGGGAATAGTTGTTGAATTCATTCTGTGTTATTAATCATCCTATTGAACCTATACCACTTTTTAAGTAGAAAGATGTGAGACTTTGTGAAGAATAGGCTTTAAATATGCACACAAAAAGATAATTTTGTTTTTTTTTCAAGAAAGGGAATGCTCAACATTATCAAGCTATTGGTACAGAACAAACACTCTATCTATATACAAAACTTTTTGACGAGTCTTTTTTTAAATTCCTTTAATCTCAAAAAGAAGAGGCTCCAGACAAGAGGATGAACAAAAGTGTAACAGTTATAGTATTGCAATTTATCAAAATAAAAGCAGATAGAAAAAAAAAAAAAAAAAAATTCGAAAACATTAGCCAGCACAAACAAACAAGCCACAGAAACAATCCGGAACTCATTTTCCAGATCCAACAAGTCTATCAAATGCAGGGATCAAAGTTTGAGCAAGTGCAAAGCTAAAGACCAATTTAGGACCAGTTGTTAACAATTTTGGTGTTAAACCTTTGAAAAAAGAGGCAAAACCTTCATTTTTAGCCATATTTTTCAAAATTGTGAAACCGGATTCAGGATTATCAAAGTTTCTATTTTGGATTCTAGTTTTGATAACGTCCAAAGGAGCAGAAACAATTAGAGAAGCAGAGGCGCCAAAAATCGAGGCAACAAAGTTTTGAGTCCATGTAGCGCTTGAATAATCCTGTAATTTGAACAAGTACTCTTTTGCAAAAGCATTACCACCAAACAGGGCAAAAGAACCGGGGGCATTTCGAGCAGCGGTCCAACCCCATCCTCTATAAAGACCCAAACCTTCATCTGAAAGGATTTTGAAAAAACCGCGTCCTTTGAAAGCTTCAGGGTTTGTCTGACGTTTGATTTTGAGAACATCCAAGGGCAAAAGCACAATTTCACCAATACCGATCAAAGAACCAGCAGTGGCAGACATGAGTGCTTTCCCAGTTTTCTTACCAAAAGCATTTTCAAAATCGGATCCATAATTTTTAAACAGTGACTCATTCACAAACGGTTGACCACCGTATTTGTAAACCCGTTGTAGGATTTTGTAACAGGCAGCGTAACCCAGACCGGGGAACAATGTGAAAACACGTCTGGCGATGGGGACTTCGGCGAACTCTCTGAATATGACTTTGTTGAGCTTTGACACCGAGTCGACTCTGGTGTGGTTGCTCATCAACCTTTTGGAAATTGTATCAACCTATGTCCGGTCCGGTCCCATTAGCACACATATCACCATTAAAGACCGAGATGTCTAAGAATGACACTCCAGATTCAGTTCAAGATGAAGTGGTTTTAGATCTTGGATACTTACCGGGTGGAAAACACCGATCTCACAGATTCCAGCAGAGGCTAGATATCACAAAAATTAATAACACGAGCTGTTAGTGGTCAAAATCCCCCCTTTGCCCATACAGATATCGGCAAAACGGAGCACCAGAATACAAATAAACATACCTGAGCCGAGAACTCTGGCAATGCCACTTTGCTTTTTATCAGCGTTTGAAGGAGGAGACATCTATAACAAATTCGAAAATCCAGAGAGTTTAAGAAGAGAAAAGAAAGAGTGTGTGAAAACAACTTTTTTTTTGGTTTTTGGTTTTCAACACCCCAATTTTTTTGGAGATTTTTTTTGGTTAAAAAAAAAAAACAGGATTTGTGCGCAAGTGGCATGTACGTTGTGCGCATAATAAAGAAACCATCGATTTTGTGGGCAAATTCGCCCGCCATCTTCCACAATATCAATTACCAGAGCTTTTTTCGATAACAATTTACTCTAACCGAGTAGGATTCTTCTTGTTTCAAGCACTAGGGAATAACGAACTCCATCCCTTCTTTATTTTCCCCCCCACTTATTTATTCATTTTATTTTTGGTATTTGGTATTTGGTATTTTGTTTCTGTTTCTGTTTCTCCTATTGTAATTGTTATTCACACACACCCTTAAAAAGTTCAAGTTGAGCTGAGTAGCGTGTATCCAGACAGATATGTCTCAAGAGGATTTGGATAATTTGCAACAGGACTATTATGAGTCATTGGAGGATTTAACATTCAACTCTCGACCGCTTATTCAAAACCTGACGGTTTTGGCTCAGGAGACGGATGTCAAGTTGGCTACTGCTATTGTACGGGCTGTGGAACAACGGATAAACAAGGTAAGTCTAAGTTTTGTGTATTATATGAGATATGAAGATGCTAATTTTTATGGGTAGTGCGTTCCTGAACATAAACTGTTTGCACTGTACGTGCTGGATTCTATTTGCAAGAATGTGGGTTCACCGTATCCGCAACTTTTCGGCAAGAATCTGTTCAAGACTTTTTCCAACGCGTATAGAGTTGTGAATGAGCATACTAGGAAAGAATTTTCAAAGTTGTTTCAAACTTGGAAAAATGGGGGTGGCAGTGGAGGTGGACCACTCTTTGTTGCAGAGCCGATGAAAGAGATTGAAACATTTTTAATACGGGCGCGAACCACGATGGTCGCGAGACAACAACAGAGTCAACAGACCCAGGTCCAGAGTGTTTTACAACAGGGGAGTCAGGTTCTGACGAGATCGAATCCAACGGTCCAGAGTTTACTCAAGGATATTGAGAGCTTGGCCGAGGTTATAAAGGCGAAACTCAACATTGTGCCGGACAGACGATCGCGAGAACAGCTCGAAGTTTTGGGGAACTTGAAGAAAGTGGTTGCGGGTTCTGATTTTGCCACGGAGCAGGTGCCCACGATCCAAACACAGATTTCGGGGATGATGAAGACGGAGCTGGGCAAGTTGAACGAGGCCAGTCGCAAACAGCAGCAGCAGCAGCAGCAGCAGTCATCGTTTGTGCCTGCGACGGCGGCGTCTGTGAAGCCCGAGATTCAGAATGCCCAGGTGGTGATGCAGTCTCTGTTGTCGGGACTGGCGCCTCAGACTCAGCAGGCTCCAGCTCGAACGGCTGGACAGACTCAGTTGGGCTCGTTGATGGGTCTAGGAGCGTTGGGAGCTCCACTGGCTCCAGTTCAGCCTCAGCAGCAGCCTCAGCAGCCTCAGCCTCAGCAGCAGCAGCAGTTCCCAGGAGTGGATATAAACAACCTATTCAGTTCATTACTACAGCAGCAACAGCAGCAGCAACAGCAGCAACAGGCTATTCCTCCCCAAGTCACGAATTTACTATCTGCTTTACAGTCTACTGGGCTAGTATCTGGCATAAGTAATGATAATAGTAGTAATAGAAATAACATGAGTAATAACAGTAGTAACGAGGGGGGGAATAGCAATGGCACTGGAACAGCAAACACAGCATCAACAGGAATGATGAACATGGGCATGAATCTGAATATGAATATGGGAATGGGAATGGGAATGGGCATGGGCATGGGCATGGGGATTGGCTTTGAGATGGTAGAACTTACTGAACAGTCTTTGGCAACACCACGGGCCACACTTGTGTATCTACTATACCAAAACATGGCACAAAAATGTAGCACATGTGGCAAACGGTTTCGGGACGATTCTCAAGGCCGTAAAGAGCGCCAATTACATATGGATTGGCATTTTCGAGTCAACAGCAAGTTGCGTGATGAACAACAGGTCCAGTCCAGAAACTGGTACCTGGATGAGATGAAGTGGATAGCGTTCCGGGACGCGGAGGTGTTGGGACTGGAAGCTTCGCCGGACGGAGCTGGACCGGACGGGCTCGGGCTCGGGCTCGGGCTCGGGCTCGGGCTCGCTGGGGGGTCCGGTGCGGGATCCGGTGCCGCTGGAGTCGCCGGTGTCGCTGGCGAAGGGGTTCGTGAAGCTGGCGACGGGGGCGCGATGGTTGGGATTGGGCGCGAGCCGTCTGCGGCGGACTACTCGCGGCACATTGTGGCGGTTCCGGGCAACAGCAAGTCGACGATCAAGACGTGTTCGATTTGCAAAGAGAAGCTGGTGGCGACGTGGAGCGACGAGCACGAGGACTGGGTCTGGACGAACGCGGTCAGCGTGGGCGGCAAGGTCCACCACGCGAGCTGCTACTTTGACACCCAGAAGAAGGGCAGCCCTGGCACTAAGACGAACACAAGTGCAAATCCCACGAGCAAGGCCTCGTCCTCGCCGCTGCTGCCTTACAACCTGTCGGAGATCATCGCGTCGGTGAAGCGCAAGGTCGGCGATGAGAGCCCATCCCGGCGGTTGAAGCGAGAGAAGGTGGAATAATGCCTTGTGTCCCGGCGGATCATCCTCTCCTATACACTATGTACAAAAATAAAAAAATACGAAATACGAATATTCATTGTGTAACCACGAGTTGTGGTAGTTGGACTGGATCAGACCACCTGGATCCTCGATCCAGAGTTCTCCAGAATCGTAGTCGAGAATCGTAAATCCAAACAGTTTGAGCATTTCAGCTTTCAAAAAGGTTCAAAAGGCCTAAACTCGAAGCGCTTGTGGAGGCAGTGGGGAAACAGAAAAGCTCAATCGGCGCTTGCTTTTTGCTCTCTTTCTCAGATTCAGATTCAGATTCAGATTCATGTTCACACTCACGCTCACACTCATACTTCCATCCCAAACGCCAATCCAGTTGAACCCCCGTTTTACTCTATTCCTATCACACAAACTTGTGGAAACAAACAACAGGAACAGGAAATCTTGTCGTCGGGTAAACAAAGCAGAATCGAAAATAAACGTTGCACATACGAGCAAGTGGGGTACGTCCAGCTGCACGTCCAGTGGGGTACAGTAGCAGCAGCGGTGGGGAAAAGCCCTGCATTCACACGCATGGGACAGCAGGGTTTGGCCGTATCCGTGCGGTGCGGTGCAGTTCAGTGCAGTGCAGTGCGGTGTCGTGTCGTGTCGTGTCGTGTCGTGTCGACCGGACCGGTTCCGGCACCACAGGAACGATTTTTTGCCTCTTCAGGTAGTAAATGCCCCGGTTCCAGAGACGGAGTCCATACCGCTGAAAAAAAACCGGACGTGGTGGTGTCGGGACCAAACACGAACAAGAATACTCACTACCAACCAAGACAAGTTTTTCGCTCTTTCTAGTCAGAACCAACGAAAACTGAACTGGGTAGAGATTTAGTTTGAGTTGATCGCACGGAGGCACGGAGGCACGTTCAGATTCAGATTCAGGTTCAGATTCAGATTCAGCTAAGCTAAGCTCAGCTGAGTTGAGTTGAGTTGAGCGGGAGCAGCGCTGAGGAGAAGCCAAAAGGGGTGGGGTACAAAATACAAGTAAGATACCACCACAAACAAAAAAGCACAAAATGGTAGTAAAAAAGAATAGATTCTTTTAGAGCATTGGGAAAACAATACTAAATACTAAATACTAATACTATATAGTCAAAGTGATACGTAAAATGCAAATTACACCGTAAGAAAAGACAACAAGACGTGATGTGATGATGATGGAAAGAGAAAGAAAAAAGTACAAACAAGAGTTTCTAATGTATATTCGTTTGCTTCATGTGCTCTGTTTCGTGGATTGGGTCTCTGCAACGCTAACGTTGTTCAGAAGCCGCTTCATATCAGATATTGAACTGGAGATGGGCATAGACACAGACACAGACACTGAACTGGAGCTGGAGGAGGAGCCACTGGAGGATGAACTGGAGGAGGCACACTCGCCGCTGTTGTTTCTCCTCAACGGGACTCCTAACCCTAACCCCAACCCCAACCCCAGTTCCAGACCCAACGGGTCCTGAACATTGCTAGCACTGGGCATTGTTGTTGTTGTTTTGGGGAACTGATTTGTTCTGGATGGCTCGTCTCGGGGAACGCTGGATGAGGCCGCAGATACGGACGCCAGTGTAGAGAGTGGTGTTAATGACATGAGCGGTGACAATTCTGTGCCTGCACTCGTGCCAGCACCCATGCCCGCACTGGTCTTTGAAATGCTATGGGCTTGTGGTTCTGTCAGGGGAAGCGTACATGCGGGACGAGGGGTTTGTGGTATGTCGTGAGAAGTGATAATCGGAGGAAGCTTTGGGGTTGGGTATAAACAAGGCGAGGATGGACTTTTCGCAAGCTCATTGTGTGGGCCTACAGTATGTAACTGTTTCGCGGAAGCCGATTTTGTCATTGTGGTTGTGGTTGTGGTTGTGGTTGTGGTTATTGGAGGAGGAGCCTTATGGATCAGATTCTCAACCTTGACGTTTTTGAAACTATAGTCAAAGATTTGAGGAAATTGTTCTATTTGTGAATAACCACCGGTTGTCGTTGTCGTTGTCGAGGAGGTACTTGGAGATCCACGTAGAGACATGGCCATTGATAACGATTCTGTTCGTTGGTGCTTTTGTTGGTATGGATAAGCTGGACTCATGTTCATGTTCATGTTTCGGATCTCTCTTTGACTGATTGAATGCGAGCGTACACGTTTATTGTTCTGGTTCAAAATCACAACATCTCCTCCATTTGCGTTAGCGTGAGTGTGTGTACTCGATGATGAGTTTGGGGTCGGTGGAGTCGAGACAACAACAGCAGAAGTGCTGGCGCTGGCGCTGGCGCTGACGCTGGATGATGCGTGGTCGACTTTGAATTGTAACTGGAGGTTTATCGACTGTTCCAAAAAAACAACCGATTTTTCCAATTTTGGCAGCACGTCTCCGTACTGTAACGATAACCTCCCCAACAATTGTAACAGTCGTTGCCATTTCCGGATAACCATTGTCGTGATAAAGTTCCCCTGGTGCTGTTGTGGGTATTGATGAAGTGGTGGTGGTGGAGGAGGTTCATAATACCCATTCAAACTTGTGTTTGCAGATAGCATCACTCTCAAACATTCCAAAACCTGTCGATCTTTGGGATCCATGTTTTGAGGACACGTCAATTGAACAATTTCGAGGTTATAGACATATATGGCAGTGACTATAAACAGTTGGAGGTATACCCAGACAATCTCAAATGACTGTGTTAAATGGCTCTGGCGGAATGCCATGTAAAGACTTTCGTCATCAACGAGTAGTAACGTCAATAGGTGTGTGAAAAGAGTGGATTGGACCAGGAAAGAACGATAGGATCCGATTCGCTCTGTATGTTGGTTGATATTGTTATTGATGATTGTCAACATGGACGAGTACATTTCCTCAACAGAGACATCTGCAAGTGCACTTCTCAGTGTTCCAAAGTTGAGATGCAGTGCCTGTTCCACATGGCAGCACTCGAGTACGGCACAGGACTCGAACACCAGTGGGTGAAGGTGGTTCACGAGCTGATTTAGAAGCGAAAGTGGGTGTTTGAACGTGTTTTCGACTGCGGGAGTCAGCGCTACATCGGGACTAACACTAACACTAGCACTAGAACTAGCACCAGTGCCAGTGCTATGTCCAGTGTGAATGTTGGACAGATTCAAGGTGAGGACGCCATGGATGAAAGAATTGTGTCCCGTGGCGCTAACCTCGGGCTCAAAAGTCGTCGTTACAAGGTCGCTAAAACTTGCCAGCACCTGGGGTCTATTCGGGTTCGGGATATCTGCGAGGTTGTTGTATATGGCTGCAGCGAGAATTCGTTTGCCAAAGTTTGAGACCATGGTGGATAGCAAATTGGGCGAGTTTATGATGAGGGCCGAATAAACTGCGCCGAATTTGGGCTGTGATAGTGCGGACTGGCCTGTGGATTTGTTCAGATTCAGGTTCAGATTCATGTCGAGCCAGAACTGACGGTCGTGTAGATGCTGGAACAGAACCTCTGAGCAGGGCATGACCACGTTGTGGAGCTGTGGCAGGCCGATTTTCATCTCCACGCCGAAGAAGAGCGAGTAGTTGGACATGAGCAGGTAGATTGCAAAGATTGTGCGTTTGAGCGTTTCCACGTTCTGCCAGGTGTGCCATGCCAGATGGATCGATTGGGCTTGGGCCTGGGCTTGGGCCTGGGCCGTCAGGGCTTCGTACTGGACCAGCAGCACTTTGAACTGGTCGTTGAGAAACGCCAGCAGGCGGTCGATGTCCACGCCGCCGTGGTCTCGTTCTCGCTCTCGCTCCCGCTCTCGCTCCGGGTGCCGCTGGAAGGTCAGAGACAGGTAGAGCAGGGCCAGGTGGACCGCGGGCAGCGACGGCGAGCAGTCCAGGTGGGCCCGCACCCGTGCGAGCAGCGGGCTGCCTGGCGGCAGCGCGCCCCGGAGCTGGGCCCCGATGCAGCAGCAGGCCCAGTACAGCGGCGTGTCGGGCGCGACGGACGCGACGGGCAGAAACGGCAGGTGTGGGTGGCACCGCAGAACGTAGGCCGCAAAGTCGGAGTAGCCGGGCGTGGAGATCGCGAGACGGGGCAGCCCTGGGACAGGCGCTGCCACAGGTCCCGTGGCAGGTCCTGGGGCAGGACCTGTGGGAGGTGCTGGCAGATCTGGCTTGTGGGCTGGGGCCCGGGCCGCACGGGACGGTCTGGCGAGGGGCTGTTCGTGGTGGTCCGTGGTGGGCGGCAGCAGGCCCGTGGTGCAGTTGCTGGTGCAGTTGCTGGTACAATTGCTGGAGCTGTTCGCTTGGGCCTTGGCTCGCGGGCCGCCGGGCCTGGCAGTTGTAGCGGAGCTGGCGGAGCTGGCGGAGCTAGCCGTGGTAGCGTTGCTGCTGGCTGTCGAGGCCGTGGTGGTCTTGCCAGACTTGGGCAGCACGGCCGTGGTCTTGGATGCGGCCGCTGGGGCATTGGCCTTGGGAAGCTCCTTCGGGGCCAGCGTGACCACGGACAGAACGTCTTTCTTTCCCTTGCGGTGCACGGTCCTCACATGTCGCAGCAGCAAGTCTTTGCGGACGAAGGCCGATACACACAGCGAGCACTTGAAGGCCTTTTCGTTGGTGTGACTGAGCTGGTGCCTGTTGCGGTGTTCTGCTCTGCTGAAGGGCCTGTTGCAGAACGAGCAGATGTACTTTTTCACGGCCATTGCAACTGCTGGAGTGGATGCGAGGCTGGAAAAAGAAAATTGAGACTGGGATTGAGAGGAAAGAAGAAAAAGAAGAAGAAGAAGAAGAAGAAGAAGAAGGAGGAGGAGAGTGGAAAGGGAAAGGGGAAAAGAGGAGAAGCGATGAGCCCGCGACACTAAGCGCGGCGACAAACTCGAATATCCGGGTCCGTGACAACGGTCCGGGTTTTTGGGATCGGGCTCGGAATCGGACGCCGCAGCCCGCCACCCAAGACCCCGCTGCATGCTGCATATGTGTTGCAGAGCCCCACTTGCCTGCACATCTCCCCGCCGTGTGCCTCTGCAGAACTCGCGGGTCTTTTTCCGTGCGGGTGGGCTCTCCCCCGCCATATGCAGTACGGAATGCGCTTATGCAGATGCAGATGCAGATGCACTTGCAACAGCTGCCACTCGGCTCGGACCATCTTCGGATCGAGCAGGGTAACCCCAACAGTTTTCATCTGCTACCACTAGCTTTCTTGTCACCTGGTTCAATGGTTGATTGCAAACAGCGTAATCTCTTTTAGCCGCTGGTATCTCTCGTGTTCACTTTCACTTTCATATTCATATTCATATTCTTCTCCAAACAATCTAAACTAAATCTAAAATGAAAATGAAAATGAAAAATTTGTGCCCCTCGTAACAAGGAACCAAAAACGAATATTTAAATAAATAAAAATTCCAAAAGCTCGTTCTCTGTCTTTGTTGAGTGTAAAGGATATTGAAATACGCTTAACCCCACCATCTCCTCCTCCACCGCCTCTTCCTTCTCTCCATTAATATCAACTTGTTGCTTTCTGTTCCCTATTGTTTTACCTCTTGCTTCGTGCTAAACTCTGAGACTCAACTCGACTCGACTCCACTTATCCGTGGTACTACTAGTCATTAGCTGTCCAAGAAAAATGAAGACCTTTCTCTTGAAATAATATTTCCCCCCCCTCTTTCCCACCAGATCATAAAGCCAAGCCGCTGTAAGCATCCTCGTAAACTGAATCTGTTTATTTTTTAATCCTTCTCCTCTTCATTCTTCATTCTTCCTCGTCACTCTTCATTTTCCATTGATCTCGTTATCAAAATACATCTTCTCTTCTTACCCAATACACTATAAAATCACTTTTTATATTTACACCGGAAAAATAAAAACATGTTTGTCTGTTTCTATGCATGTGCTTTTTCCTAAATTCTATACACCACCACCATGCCCCCATACACCCCAATTATTACTGATGTTTTTCAATAACCGGGTAATACACAGACACACCCATACACCCACCCAAAACACTTTCAACATTGACAAAAAAAAGTGGTTCACCAAATCAAGTGAGCGCTTATTTGACATGTCACAGATCTTAAGGACCACTGGCTTGTTGAGAAGCCCTGTACCGCTGACTTCAATATGGCGTGCCGGTCCATCCTCATGCTTGCCAAATACACCAATGATGATGATGATGATGATGCAACAACAAAGAAGTCTCGGAATTATGGCAAAGCTTGGACCAAGTCCTGGTTCTCAACGAAATAAGAAGCGTTTGGGTCGAGGTGCATCGAGTGGTAAGGGCAAGACTTCAGGTCGGGGTCAAAAGGGTCAAAAGGCAAGGGGTAAAGTCAAGTCATGGTTTGAAGGAGGACAAACTCCCATATTCAAGTTGTTTCCAAAAAGAGGTTTCAAGTATTACCGTGCCCTAAACTTGGTCGAGTTGAATTTGGATAAATTGAAACAATGGCATCAAGAGGGGAGAATCCCCTTGGAACAGGGCGAAACCTTAACGATGAAGAAAATGCAGGATTCCGGTGTCCTTACTCGTACAATCCGTGATGGTGTCAAGATTTTGGGTGTTGGGAAGGAAAACTTTGATATAAAACTCGATATTGAGGCAACAAGAGCTTCTCAAGGTGCGATTGAAGCGATTGAAAAAGCAGGTGGATCCTTCACTGCAAAATATTTTACAAACCGTTGTCTTCGTGCACATTTGAATCCCGATTCCTTTATGTCTACCTATGGAAGACTACCTCTGGAAGCAAGACCAATTAGAAGGAAAGATATTGAATATTATCGCAACAAGAGTAAAAGAGGTTATCTTTCAAATGAACCCCCTTTACAAGCCGCGCAGGTGAAGCAAAAGAAAACCCAGGCAAATCCTTTATTGGAACAGTTGCAAAAATTGGAAATTAATGATTCCAAACTTGTAAGAAACAAGGGTTTTGAGCAAAACAAAAGCATAAAGTTTTCCGAAATTGCTTCTCTGTGAATATCCTAGACTTGATGTTGATGTCTCTAGCCCATATACAGACCTCTCTCTATTTCGTCGCTGTTTTTTTGTATATATAAGTAGGATGTATATCTGTCTATATTGGCCATAGTTTCACTTATCCTCTAACCTAGGTAGCGTCTTTTTGAGCGCAAAAAAATAAAGAAAAGATAAAGATAAAAGAGCCGTATACAATGGGTAATCTCTAGAAAGTCATTCATAAATAGCATCATACAGGAATAGCGAAACAATTAAGGAAGCAAAAGAAAGAACCAACAACAACAAAAAAAAATTCTTAAAAAAAAAAGCAAGCTTAATTCATCTAAAAACGATGCAATATAACAAATTGATGCAAGATATTGTTCTTTCGAAAAAAAAAAAAAAAATTGGGAGATCGAATTCTCTCCACTTAAGAACGTCGTCGAACCAGTTTCAATAGGTACTCCTCATCGGAAGATTCCGACTCGCTTTCATCTTCTCGAAATCCAAAAAGACTGATTGAATCTCCTCCTGCTCTCCTTCTTGTATGATAACTTTTCTCTTTCTCAAATGTCCCTGATGATGCAAGTACTCCATTCGAAATGGATCCCCTTCTACTACTTTTCCTCCTTGTATGTTGTTGAATAACTGTTTTACCTGCATCTCGAAGCTCTTGAAGTGTCGTAAACGCTGCATAGGTCGATAATTGTCGCAAAGGCTCCGCTATTCTTGCGGGTGTATGACGCTTCATCTTATTCCCAAAAAGCTGTCCCGTATGGCTCAATAACGTTTTCATAACATCTAGAAATGCACCGTTAGAAATCACAAAAATAATTATGTCCGTTTGTCCCCCCTCTAAAAAAAAAATATAATTACCTTTCCTAAACTGCTTGACCAGATCAACAACAGTCCATGTCTTATTCAAATACTCCAAATCAGGTAACTTGAAGACAAACTCGTGAACACTTATCAACCTTTGAGCTCCCTTGCCCTGTACCCAAACCTAGTTAGAACCATCGAGATGCGTTAACTATGAAAAAAAAAAAAAAAAAACTTACATTGTAGGAAAGACACAATACAACGCTTGGGATGTTGATTTGTACAATACTCAAGTATTTTGAAGCCCGTGTAACCATTTTTGAAATGTCATCCAACTCTTCTTCGTCAACGGGCTTGGATCCTTGAGACGAAGTAACTTGCAAAATTGAACGTTTAGATCCTCTGGCACTGGGACGAGAAGAAAGTCGACTACCTGAATCACTTGAGCTTTCTGTTGCAGTTGTCCTACCTGAATAAACTGATGGCTGATGCTGCTTGCGATCGAGCATACTGAATCCAAATAATGACCTTGATGATGAATCCACAACTGATCCGTTCCTATCCACCGTTGGGGTTTTGGAATCCTCATCTGAATCATCATCTGAATCATCATCACTATCTCCAGAGATGTTGATCAAAGGACCGCCCATTCCAAAATCCCCGTCTAGAATTCCATTCTCACCCGAATCATTATCTTGAATGGCAGGAAATATAAACCTAAAGATACTTTCTCCAGTATCTTGGTCCAATTGAAGCTTTAAAGGCTTCATGGAAATATTCAGATACTCAATGACCTTGATACCTCCAATCGGTTCCAACATCTTCCATTCAACTTTGATCAAATTGTCTCCATCGTTAGTAACCATGTTTGAATCAAAGTAATAAGGGCTGATCAACTCAGGGTAAAGAACACCTTTCCTCAGATTGAACCCTTGCATCATTTTAACGTTGATTGCATTACGATTCGAACCATCGCTCGACTCCACTCTTTTAAAATCCGCATTTGCAATCGCAAGATCTAAAAGAGGAGCCCCTTGATCGTCAATAACATGTCCTATAATTTGATCAGCACCAATAAGCCATTCCAATACGTCAACAACCCCAGCCTTGTTATTATAAGAATCATGCTTCTTCTGTATGCCTCGTGTCATGGCCTCCATTATCAAATACAACTCCATTTTCAAGTTTTGTAATTTACCCTTCACAATCTCATAGTCTTTGTATTCAACATTATTCATCAAAGCCCTCCGTGAGCTCATCGTGTCCTTAAGATTTCTGATAATCTCAACCTGTTCTTGTAAAAGTTGAACCCGTTCTCGGGCACCTGTAAGTTCTCTAAAATCAGTCGCAAGAATAATCTTTTGCAATCTCTCCATTGTTTTTTTCCCCTCTGGTTCACTATACATGAGCAAATTCATAACAATGTCCTGGAAACTTAAAAACTGATCAGAATTGAATGAAGCTGTCACCTTGGGGAAGAAAACAGAAAGCTTGTTTGGTTTATGAACCCCCATTGCCAATAATCCACCTGCTCCAGCTTCAATTCCAGCTCCAACTGCAAGTTCATCATCCTCTGTGTCGGTGTCGGTGTCCGCCGTCAACAACTGGTTTATCTGGTCATAACGTAAACACGCTGTGATTCTCGATGCAACAAGTGCAGATTTTAAAGAATCAAAATCGTAACATAGCTCATTTGCTAACCAAGGTGGCCAAGACGCAACGGACCCATATGATTTTTTCCGGAAATGCAGGATCGAATCATTAGAAATATCGTTCCGGTTAAGAATAAACATTTGAGCTTCCCTCAACGTTACGCCAAATCTCCTTCCAGCGAGACCCGATTCGAGAGTGTTTTTTTGAACAATGGAAATAACGCTTAGCTGGATACTCTGTGAAAATATAATCATGCATGAATCAAGTTCTTCATCCCCTACAAGCTGAATCTGTGGCGCTATAAGCTTGAACAGATAAGTATCTTGGGCTTTATGATGTCCATCGACTGGCTCTCTCAACTCCTCATCAAAGTTGTCAACCCGCGCTTGATACGAGTTGTTTGTACGAACAATGTCCGACTTTAAAGATGTATCGTTGAACTCGATAGCATTCCTCCTTTCCTCCGTGTTTTCATAGATGCTATTTAAAACATCGGAGAAAATTTGCTCGTCAATGTTTGCCCGGTCCTTGTGTTCTTCTATTATAGCCTCAAGTTGTTTAACAGCACGGTAGGTTGAATAGTAAGACATGTTCTTTCTCAACCCCACCTGGTGCACATATCTATAGATCAAATCCCGGCTTTGACGGTTCCATTTCAGCAACATGTTATGGAGAAGAAACCGATTCGCAAAGCTCTTATTCTTCTCCTCAGTCGCTTCAAGCTCCTCAATTGAGGTTAGGTAAGAATCAGCCCTTTGTGCATTTGGTTCCAAGTTGTTTGAATTAACGTTGTTCAAGACGGCGTCATACTCCTTTAGCCTCTTTTGAATTCCTCTAGTGCTCTCTTCTATCTGTTCAATCTTGCTCCTCAGGCCAAACTCACGGGGCATTTGATTAGAATTTTTCCTCAGTGCCTTGACCATCTCCAAGTTTGCGGTAACACATTCTTCCAACTCTTTCATTCTCGCCTCTAGAAGAGAGGCCTGTGTTTTACCAAAGGAATGAACACCAAACAGACAATTGTGTGATTGTTCGTTACCAAACGGCGCCATTGAATCCTCAGTGCTGCCACTGCTTCCAACAGCTTCCAAAGTGTCTTCTTCATCCTCTCCGGTTTGCCTGAAATAAGAAAACCTGGGAGTGTATACCAAGGGTATGATGGAGATTGAAGGGGTGGCGGAAAATGCTCCACAATTTCCAATCTCAACAAAGTCCTCCACGTCAATCCATGACGTATCCTGGTCGAATATTTTGAAATTCTTAATGTTGTCATACTCCGGGTTGAAAGGAACACTTGTTCTGGATCGAATCGAGGATCTGAAAGAGGCCTGTGTGGATCTGCCTTCCTCATCCGTGAAATGATGCGCCAAGTCATCTTCTGGTGGATTTTTGGTTTTCTTCTTGAAAGATGCACTTAATCCTCTTATATCTGCTTCAAAAAGATTAATCTCACCCTCGTTGAATTGCATGTTCCAAAGCTTTTTGGTAATGTTCAACTTGCTATTGTGATAAACAACCTTCTCCTTGCGTTGATGCAAATCCATAAAAAAACAATCAACCTTGGCCTTGAGACCTGTAGCTGAAAATTGTTCTTCTGTTTGAACGTCATCATCGCTGGCAGCATGTTGATACATATGCGATACATACAATGGAGCCAGTAACAATTGGTATTTTATGGTGTACAGGTGAGAGACAAACTTTTTGGTTGGTTTTTCTTCACCCGAGGTGAACATTTTGCCATGTCGCACAGGCAGCGCCATGTTTCCTCCAAACAGTTTCCACCAATTGAAAAACTGAGAAAATATGCCTGGTGATAGGTACAATGCGTTGTAACTGGATTCATCCGGCTTTACAATTTCTTTTTTCCAATCGTCTACAGGGGGTGCGAGTATCGAAAATGCCAGGTGAATGTATTGACTTCGGAAACCCTTGTATGCATCGTAATTCCTATCACAATGGTCAGGGTGTTTTAATTCAATTGCGTAGTGTGGGATTGAGGTGATAATCCTATTTCCTCGGCCATCGTCTCGTTCCAAAACAACGCCAATTATAAACTTTACACCGCCAGAGAGTTTCATGGCAAACTTTTCGAAAAAAACGGTTGTCTCTTTGACCTTGCTCGACGCCATAATGTTGTTATTTGTGAAATCGCCATAGGTTGCGGAGGAATCATCCATGGAACACCAATACAAAAGTTTGCTCATTGCATAATTTGGCACAGCCAAAACAATGTCATAAGAATTAACAATCAAAAACTCTTGTGGGTTGGGAGTTTCATTAATTACTATCTTGACGTTCTTTTGGAAACACAGTACAAATCCAGAGCTTTGGCCGGTGATTTCATAGGGACTTCTCGATCCTTTCAAAAGCACCTGGACATCTCCCAAAGGCCACACAAATGCGAGATGACCATGGAAGATCATTCTAATCTTGTCCCAAAATCCAATCTTGTCAGAAGGGTCTAACTGTGGTTTAGAAAATGCATCAAAAATCAGCATCAGTTGCTGGATTGCCGGTTGGTAGGAAGTGCCCCAGGTCACTTGAGTTGGATCTTTTGAATTTATTTTTGAAGAGAAATCCGCATACATCTTTACCGACCCTATGGTCCTTTGAATCACCACAGAGTAAAGATCGCTCCCTTCCTTTGCTAAAGGAACAAGTGGAACAAAAACTTTCCTGATAGATTCTGGTCCTTTGATCATTTCCTCTGCAATGACAAGATGGCCAGAAAGCTCCATCGCTGGCAATCCTCTCGGTTGAGAAGGTTGAACTCCTGGTATGCGTACAAAAGGCAATGGATAGTCTCGTAAATGCAGTCTTCCCTCGCCGAGCTTTATGCAAGTATAAAGAGGGATACAAAGAGAGTACTGCATAGATTCCGGTATTCCCTTCCCTAGACGATGAAGAACCGAGGACAACTCAGATATTGGGAATATAGGTTTCTGAATATGGGCATCGAGGTCGCGAACAATCAAATGTGCGAGAGGCGGGGCACAGGGAAATTGAAGAATCGGGTCTTTTGTTAAAAAATTCGTATTGCCATCCTTTGAACCCCACAAAAGCTCCGAGGCTAGCGAGATATCGGTTCTCCGAGCTTCTCTTGCTCTTCGAATTCTTTGAATCCAGGAACTGGAGAATCCCTCATAAAGCGCATTTCTTTTACTTGAAATATCTGCAAGCACATCTTCAAGGCTTCTCTCTTTTGCCATTTTGGAAAGCTTCTTGAGATCAGAACTTGAGCTGTACTGTCTTATTGTATTCGTACGTGATTGTCTCCTCTTGATGTGAAAGCGGGGATCTGAAGGCGTTTTTCCAGATGAAAAGCTGGATGAATGCTTTAACGAGCGGGTGCTTTCATTGTCAGACGACATTTCAGCTTTCTTAAACAAGTTTGTAGATGATTTGGATGAATGTAGAGAGATTGTATCGTCTTTTAATGAAGGGGGTGCACACGATATCATCGTTTCGGCTCTTGCCTCAAATAGCTCCAGCTTTTCAAGTCTGATTCTCTGCTCGACACGCCCAAGCTGATAGATAAGCCCCAATTCTGCTTCAAAAGGATCGTCATCGACTGTGAAAACAAAAGTGCTTGACTTTAATCTCACTGATGGGAGTAACTTGGGTTCCTCAGGAGTCGGCATCAGTATACTCTTGGAGGAGTTGGTTTTGAAACTGTGCTGTATCTGCTTTATCGATTTCAACCAAAGTGTGATATTATCAAAAAGCCGATGGAAAACAAACTGATGCGGGACAATCAAACCTCCCCATGATAAAGAAACCAAAATTTGTTGATCTCCATCCTCTTTTGCTCCTTCAGAATCATTATCACTATTGTTGTGTCCATAATCAACGCCAACTGTATTTAAACAGAGAATTCTATTCCAAGCGTCTCTAACTGTTGGAGATGTTGCACAAACAACGACTTTATCACTGAGCACTCGAATGTTTTTTTCAAGAAACCTGTAAAAAAGGAAATTTTGAATGAAAAACTTCAATTGGAAATTGTCTGGAAGTTCCATTTTCAGTGAAACAAGGGGGACATGGGCAGAAACAGTAATTCCCACTTTCGATTCAAGTTCTTCCATTAATAGTGGCTCCTCTATATTATCTGTTGTTCGTGTTCGTTTGCTTGATGAGGAAAAAGCATTGCGCAAGATAAGCAAACTAGAAACGGCGAGGAAATGTAATGTTATAGAGTAATTTACCGAAAGGTCATCCACCACAAAGCCAATGTCCAACAATTGTTCAACCTGATTTTCAAACAACAATACCGTTTCTAAATGGCCCATTGTCAGGAATTCTTTACACTCCATGCTGTTTCCGTGTTTTGGATTTTCAATCATCATGGTCCCTGTGACGTCGTGAATGTCAATTCGGGATCCCAGAGGCCCCGTGCGGGAGGAATGGGGGTCGTATAGAAATGAAGAAGATCTAATTTGTAGCTTGAGCGTTCTTATAAAATCGGCAGAGTCATTCTTATCAAAGTCTCCTAGAGATGCAACACTTTCGTGATTTGTGAAAACGGAGCGACATCCAACTTTAAGTGATGAATCTGAAAAATGAATTTGAATCACTGTTGGCCATGGACCTAAATTGCATATCATATTGTACATTCGATCCAAGAGTGGTAATTTTTTTGGCTTCATAGGTTTTTGTTTTGCTTGAGATGGGACAATGCCGTGGTTTATCTGTTGGAAAATCTGGTCCAACCCCAGTATGATATCAACTTCTGATAGATCAACCTCCAATGAACCAACATTTGCAAGAATTGAAGATTTGAGACTTTTCTCATGTTCGAAAGATGCAGTAAAGTCCGAGTTTCCAAGCCTTGCAAAATCGTACCAGATTATTTCTGACTCCATAAAACAGACCAATACTGAAGATACTTGACAAGAAAAGGACATTTGAGCCTTGGAGGATTGGCCGAATTTATATGTGTTTTCGAATTTTGTATTTATGAGAGAACTGGAAAGTGTATAACCATGTGACTCCTCTGTTCCATCAGCAGTTACATTTGAATACAGTAGTCTCGCTGAAGGTTCTTCGAGTGTCAGTTTCAAAGAGATCTTGGGTAGTTGTCTATTGATGAAAAAACTGATAAACCGTTGAAAAGCACCTTTCGATTTGGCTCGAGTTTTTGAACTTCGAGGACTGCCAACAGCGCTTTCCGTCTCAAGGTCTGGAGAAGCAAGTCCAGCCAAAATTGTTCTTAGTTCATTTATGTGAATTTCCACAATTGGATTTGAAATGGTGATGCTTGCCTGTGCTTTGATACTGTTATGTGCACCACTGTTGATTGACTCCAAAATCACGGTGATGACATTTGATTTGGAGGAAAAAGTAACTGTTGTTATATGAACAATTTCCCTTGAGAATTTGCCGTCTTTTGTATGGAGGTAGACTCTCAGTGAGAGTAAAGAAACTATACTCTGGCTGATTTGGTCATCTGGCGAAAACAAGAGTGTATAGCCTGGATTTTTCCTATCCAGCATTCTCATGTTCAACGAGACTTCTCTCGCAGAGGAAGATAAAGTTGCGCTGCTGAGGAAAGGAACATTTTTAATTTCAAAGACATTGATATGGAAGCTGACCTCCTCAAAAATGTTTGCATACAGAGTGTCTAGTTTCCCAAGGGTGGATTCGGAAGAGAAAGAGTGCTTGTGGGTTTTGTTAAAAGGGTTGGGACTGGGTACATCTATTGAAGTACCATCGGACGAAGGAAAAGAATTGGTTTTCTCATCGTCTGGGCTTTTTAGGCTCTTGAGATCCAACAAAAGATCATTTATGCAGCTCAGATCAGCTTTGAGTAGGCCAACGTTAACTTTTAAGTTTAGGCATTTTATTGCAAACGTGTCTAAGCTGAATGTTCCTGACAAATTGACTGAAAGTTCTTTCAATTCACAAATATCATTAGGATGATCTTTTGTCTCCAACTTCAATGACTCCAGGTCGATAGAAGCGCCAATCGCATTGTTTTGGTTTGTGTAGGATAAAACAATTTTCTCAAAAGTGATTACATTCGAGCTTGTGATCTCAAGGTCGATATTCGTGAGAACAATGGTAAAGCGCTTGATAAATGAGATATACCTAAACCATTTGGGGAGAATTTGTATGCCTTCTTTGTCTTCAGTTAGGTAACTGGAGAGGGTTCTTCTTCGTTGTGGGTGAGTAGATCCCTTTCGTAATCCTCCTGCTTTTGTTACAGTTGTTCTTTTGTGAAGTTTCACACAAAGTCCGTGCAGCTCAAGGGAGATCCAATTTGAATAAGAACTTTTGGGATGTCGAGGTTGTAGAGATAGACGGTCGAGGTATATAGTAAATCCAGGTCTTTTCACCGATATGCCATTAACTGAAAATAAGCCCAGGTATTGAAATTTTATGTTCAGTTTTTTGCTAACATGTTGGAGACCATAATAGAGAACACAAGACAGCGTTACGGCAAATATGGCAAGACTGGTAGTAATCCATGTTAGATAGAAAGGGGAGCATATACCCATATTTGATCTGGAATTTTCTTGTTTATTCTATGAAAGCGCGGCTTAGTGTTTGTACAATTTGTTTAGAAATGGTTTGTTTGGATTGCACAATGATATATTGTTGGTTGCATACATTCCTGCTTTTTTTCTTTACACTGCTTCTTTATTTGCGCCTTGAGCCTTTTTCAAAGGTGATTTCAGAACAAGCAACTTTCAAACGTCTATAGTGCATGGTTAGAATGGATCAGGAAGGAAAAGGCAATAAAAAAAGGTTGGAACTCAAACGAAGGTGCCTACTCTAGTTGTCCAAACCTCTTTGTGCTGGGGAGCTTGGTCCGAGGCAGCGTAGATGTCGTGCGCAAGACCTGTTGTAAGGAGTGGCTTTATCGCAAAGGGCGTATTGTACTGTGTCCTCCTTTCTCGTTTGTTTGTTTTCTCTGGGCTTGGATAGTAGTCTCTCTCGTCCCAAACAAAACCCTTGCGCGGACGGATATGGGTCCAATTCGTAAAAGCCCGAGGTTGAAGTGAAAAATGGTCTAATCGGAGAAGAAAGAAAAGAAGGGAAGGAATGCAGTGATGAGGGACGGGGACTCTGAGGTGTCTGTGCCATATTAGCCCTGATGGGTATGGAGAACAGCCCTACATCCACACACCCGCGTCCCAGCGTGGAAATGAGCGTGCGACATGGAGCTGCCACGCCAGCTAGAGGCTCTGAGCAGATGGGGGCACAGCATGGGTTGGGATGGCGGGACGATGGAGAAGAAGAGAAGGATTATGAGTACCTGTTTGCGTGGCTCTTTCAGATCTGTTGGCACGAGTTGGCACGAATTGGGGGGAAGCTGAGGAAGATGCAAAGGGAAGAAAACAAGCTCCAGTATGGCAAGTCTGGTTATGGATTTGAAAAGGATACTACGATTATGACAGCTTGACACGAGCCATGTTCAAGACTCCAGCCATAGCCATTGATCGACATTCTGGGGGCAATGTCGAGCATGAAGTACAGATCATCACAAATACAAGAGCGCTCCAGTGCTTTTCAAGCTTCAAGAGGCCCTGTGGGGGTTCTGCCGTGGAGAGCGAAGGTCGGACGATTAAAGTATGGGGAAAGGCACCAGGGTTCAGATAGCCATCCTGGAGAACAGCATGACCGGAGCAAAAAAGCTCCTTTTGCCCACGCTGTAGCCGACACTGCTGCTGCTGCTGCTGCTGCTTTGTCCTCGTCGCAGCAGAGACCAGAGACCAGAATCGTGAATCGTGAATCGATGTCTTCTCATTTTCTCGATGTTGCACTCTCTGAATCCGGCAATTCTCCCAGAGTTTGGGGACTGCTGGCCCGAGTGCGCGGCCCGAGCGCTCTCCGGCCGCATGGCTCCGTCACGTCACCGTGCGGTGGGCGTTTTCCAAAATCGACGTCATCTCCAGGCTAAGTTGGACGTGCGGGCTTCCATGCGTCTGATAAACCCGAAGCGCTCCTCCTCCCGAGTTGGGCGCCCACAGCGCTGCGACGGCCCAACTGGACAAGTGCGCCCATAATCCCCACCACAGACACGGTGGCAGACAGCTGGCTGGCAGTTGGCTGGCAGTTGGCTGGCGAAGAAGAGGAAGCGGGAAATGATGGTGGTGTTGCTGCCCTGGCTGGCATGGCATGGCATGGCGCTTCGGAAGCGCCCCGATATTTCCTGCTGGCCCGAGCTGAGCTACGCGCGCTGACCTTTTCTGGCCTGAGCAGAGACCCCTGTTTATGCTTTTCGTTTTTAAGCCAGCATGCTTTCCAGAAATGAGAAAAGATAACAACTTTTTTTTGTTCTTTTCCTTCTCTCTCACCATCCCATTGCTTCTATCGAGCGCTTCCCCAATAGTCGATCTCATGGTTGCAAACCTTCCCGTCATTCACCACCACAGTATGACCCCCGAGGTTGCTGATTTCCTGTGCTCCACTGCCATCCCGATAAAGGGTCAGAGACACCCTAGACAGAGACGGTGTTCCAGAGATTTACGGGCATTCTTGGCCAAATCAGAACAGCCAGCGACTCCATCCAAACCAAGAACTGATTTTCGGCCTTGTCTTTTTGACCAAGAATCAGAAGATGGAGAATCTGATCTATCCTTGGACACAGAGTTTGATCTCCCAAAGTCACCTTCGTCACCGCAACCGCCCTCGCCCTCCGGACAGGAGGATCCTTGGCTCTGTCTCTACGAATCGCCACAACTCCATTCCCTAATGCTTTTCGACTCTCTGGTAGACGATTCGGATATCGTTGCCTCTTCTCCCTTGGACTGTGATAACTCTTTTTCAAGTACGCTTTCGTCCTGTTCTCCTCCTTCTTGTGCTTCTTTGAAAAGTATCAGCACACACGGTTCCTTATCTGGCTCGGCTTCTTTTTCCTATAGAAGCAGTATTATTACTCAACCCGTCCTCGAACCCGTAGACCCAAAGCTGCATCCCCTCGCCACCGTCACAACTATCGACTTATCCTCAGAAGATGAAGATGAAGATGATAATGACAATGATGAACGTGATACTGAAGACGACATTAACGACCCCAACTCAACCACTGACAGCTTGAAAAATGAGTTGCCCAAGTCCGAATCCGAAACTGAGCCCGAAACTGGACCTTCAAAAACACAAAAGTTTGTTTCAAATCTAAGTCGCTCCTTAAAGGCAATAACTTCAATGGCCTCGAGTCTCACGCTTTCTCAACAAATTCTGATAGATTTTAGATTCAGTCCTCGGGCAACCGACGATCATGCCCCGTTCCCTCGACAAATTGTTGGAAATTCCAGACAGGGAGCCGATCCTGCTTCTTCTGCCTCCAGCGGCCCCTTAAAGTATGTTCCTATGAAGACCTATAGTATCAAAGAAATCCCACAACAGGTTGCTGATCTCTCCTTAATCAGAGACAAGACCAGCATTCGCACAAGAGAAACCCGGCTGAATCCGAATTTTCTACGCGTTTACGCTCTCGAAACACAGATCAAAGAGAAAAATTTGGGTTTCACTGCAGCATCCCGTCACAGAGGTGATACCCCAAAGCTAAAACGTAAAGCCTTTGATATGGTTCTGTTGCCTCCCCGCACTGACCCAATAGTCACCCCAAGAATTGTCCTTGGAGATTACATCTACACTGGTCCTTCTTGTGAATGTACAGAAACTGAAGAAACTGGTGTTTCGATCTCAGAGTCAACTTCTATTCCTCGATCCCAAAGCTTTTCCCGTCGTCGGTCCTCAACTGCATGGACAGGCTACCATTACAACAGACTAGCTGAGGTGGAACACGGAACTTCTAGACACTTGAATGGTGCTGTGATTGACGCTTTTAGAAATTCAAAAGAACAATTTACTGTCAAGGACTGGTGTAACAAGAGATGGGTTGGAATCACATTTAACAATTCTGAGTCTTTGGTTCTGCGCAAACCATAATTATGACCAGAAACAAAAAAAAAAAAAAAAAAATAGAAACAAAAAAACAATTAATAATTAACGAGGCATTTTTCCTTGCTTTTCCTTATCGTTTCTTTCTTTTGAAACGTCTTATGCCACATTGTGTTGGGCACATCAACCGGTTTGCTATCTTCTTTTTATTCTTTCAATGAACAAACATTCTTGCTTTTCCTTCATATATAGTTCTTTTCTTATTTTCCTCTTAGTTTGGTTAAATAGTGTTGCATATCCAGCATATCTTTTTTTTTTTTTTTTGGTTTTCTTCATGTTTGCGATACACAAAGACGTTAACACACAGTACGGTATATATGCAGATATGAGCAAGCGGACAACATTTAGCATGCTTTGTTTTTCTTCCTTTTTTTGTTACTTCCTCTTTGTTTTCAATCTAATGGGACTCAGAAATGAACTCAAGTATTTAAATTTTTTTTTGTAAATCACGCAAATGATTCTGTTCTTACATAGACAATAGTCAATAAACTGGACTGTTCATAGGAACCACGAACTACAAAAAATGACACAGTATAGGGGTATAGCATGAAATCGATCCCCTACGTCTGGGGAGAAGAAGGAGCAAGGAGGGCTAGCTTTAATACTGGAAAGCTAAACCATTTTGCAAATAACACTGGAATATCCCGATCTTGGAATTTCCCAAAACAGTTATCCGCTACCATGGGGAAACATATCGAATATAAATTAAATATTACGTTAACCCAAGATTTTCTGTCAAGTTTTAGATTACCATCTCACGTTGATAACGAAACGATTTGGGTGTACAGATAAGAGTCGGCTATTTTACGGTCATTCTTTTTTTTTTTTTTTCCCTCCTTCCATGCCTCACCCCTGTTGTAGCACCTGGGTTGAAGAAAATGTACTGGGTGTATGTCAAAAGATTTCTATTAGTGTAATTTCAAGTAGAAAAAGTGATAAATCACACTGTGCAAGCATTCTTGAAGGAAAATCAAAATTGATCTGAACGAACCTTTGTGTTTCTTCAATCTCCGAACTTGTTACATGAGAAACCTCCATAGCATATTACTCAAACATTTGAATCTACTAGTTAACAGGATTATTCACAAATAGACAACCACTTTTCTCAAACCCATGTTTCTCAATAGCCAAGAATCCTTGTGCATAATATAATCCTGACTTGCCTGCTTCGCAACTCCCCCACACGATTATTCTCCTACGTCAAAGAACAGCAAACCAAAGCCCCTAAAAAAATCAATTTTCAATTGCGATTGGGATAATTGATCTCAGACCTGAGCTGAGCTGGTGGCCCTTGCCACCACATCACATATCCGCATTTCAGTGACTGTTATCATCTTGCAGATTCCCAGTGACCATCGATGCAATCCATGCCCACCCAAGCTTACAGGTAGGGTGCTACTCCTCGGAACGATGACCGGGCGCTTGTGCACCGTCTGCCTGTATATATCGCAGACTCACAGCGAAGGTGAGCTCGATTCCGGATTCAATGTCGGACCAGATGTCACTGTCGCTGTTCTCTCTGTCACAGATCGAAACCGCCAGAGAGATTGAGGCAATGCTCTAAATGATACAGAGATTTCACGTAGGTTCCTATAATTTCTTTGCTTTTCGTTTGTTTATGCTTGGGCAAGCATAAGATTACTGATAAAAAATAAACAAGAAAAATATGAAAGCTTATCGGATTGCTTTGTTGTGCTTCAAAGGTACTCTCTGTTGTAGGAATCTATGTGGCTTCCCTGATTTCTTCTAAGCACGTTGCAACAGTTTTCCAATGATGGCCGTAAGGACCCAAAATGGATGTTGATTGACGTAC
Source organism: Alloascoidea africana (assembly GCA_030581615.1). Taxonomy (NCBI): domain Eukaryota; kingdom Fungi; phylum Ascomycota; class Alloascoideomycetes; order Alloascoideales; family Alloascoideaceae; genus Alloascoidea; species Alloascoidea africana. The sequence goes on from JAKTTT010000007.1 coordinate 165,074, forward strand.
CTCTAGATTTATTTGCCACTGTCCTTATGAATTTGTAACCTCTTTTACTTACGATAAAATCGTTCGTAGGAATTTACATTATTAGAAAATCATTCTACTTTATAAACAGAAAAAGTAATATTCATTGTTCTCGAGGGTGGTTCCAATACTCGCGTTCCTGTATCTCGCATGCTTATACTGACAATGATAAAGTATACAGAGCCAAAAAGTGCCAGCATTTTATCGAGCATTTTTTGTCATCCAGGTTGCTAAGAAACAATCAGTGGCTTCATTCACCCATCCCATTGACGTTCCTGCGCACAGGAATACCGTTAGAAACATATCTTTGTGGTGATACAATTCTAGAACAGTCTAAGATAAAAGATTCCCCTAAGCTAGCGTCAATTGATACTCCAGGTTTGCACAAACAAAGTGTTGGTAAAACTATTAGGAACAGGATAGATGTCCTTTTGCATTCTAAAAGATGCCAACTTTTTCTTTGTTTATATTAGCTATCAGGCTGAAAAATCCAGATTTGAACTTTTATGTAATCACTGGCATTTTTTATTTGATATAGGCGTTCAAATGTCTAGTGGTGGAAGCCGGTGAGCATGGAGAAGTAAAGTATACTGGCATTGTTGGGAAGTAGCCATGGAGAAATATGTTGCGTATTTTCGCCATGCAACATATTTTCTCCACAGCCCAGATAGACACCGGGTTGAAGAGCAAGCACCGAGTCTTCGGGTAGACACAGCAATGAAATGGCAGCTTGGAGGACCGTCGCATTACAACGCCCCGGGTGCATAAAAAGTTAGGGTTGCATACGACCGCGTTTTTCTGCGTCGTGGTTCTTGATGGCGCTTTGTGGTTACTTCGTGGTGCTTCATGGTGCTTCCTGGTGCTTCCTGGTGAAGCAAATATGTGAAAAATGCCCATGGGCCAAGCCGCCAAAGCAATTCGTATTGCTACTATAAATACATAAAAATCACAAAAGAACTTATACTGCTGGGGTTTTCCCCAATCAATAGTTCATTCCGGATGCAAACTGTTGACTCTCCCACACTATTTCGACTGTGAGCTACTGGAGACAGAGAGTCGAACCAAATGGCTGGCCTACCCATGGGTTTGACATGTTCTGATGGTTTAGAATAAATAGAGGAGCAGTGAGCAGATTTCAACAAGACACGATGGTTCAAAGCCAAGTTTTGATCAAGTAGGACAACTAGCGCTTATAGTGATCATCTCCTCGTATACTCAGATGAACTGACAAGATTGCGATAGAGCCATTTCTTTGATACCTCGCTTTGCATTAACAATCGCTCTCAAGTATCGTAAAATAAATTCCCTTTACACTAGACCTTTTGTAGAAGGAATGTTTGGTGCATTTTATCAGTTCCATCCCACAGAGGTCCACGGATGGTTAAAGCTATCAGCGAATATCATTCTGGCTGACAAACTTTGAGCTCACCATCAACTTTCAGAGGTATTCACATCTTCTTCCTCTTCTTCTTCTTCTTCTTCTTCTTGTTGTTGTTGTTCTTCTTCTTCTTCTCTTTGAGGTCTGTCTCGTATGTCCTGTCGACAGATGGGACATTTAGGACTTTCTCGATATAACCACTGGTCTATGCAAATAACGTGATAGAGATGGTTACAGGGAAGCACTCGAAGTAGCCATTCGTCTTCGAAATCCTCGAGACAGAACGTACAGGATTTTAAGTTTGAAGCATCATAGCCCAAGTGAGAAGGATGGTCTTTCAACTGTTTCCATTCTTTATAAGTGTAGAGCTCTGAATTTTGATTAATGATTTTCTCTGAGATTACTTGTTCGGAATCTCCTTCAGCTTCTCCTGGTTGTTGTGGTGCATCTTCATCTCCGATTTCTCTTTGAATCGAACCATCTAGTTCTCTCAACATTGGTTCCAAGTTTTCCAAAGCTGCCTCTTCATCAAATGGTCGGTGAACTCGTTCCTCTCTATTCCAGAAATTGTCCTTGATAAATACAAAAGTAATAAAAAGGATCAAGCCCACGTAAAACATGATATCTGAAGAACCGTCGCTTTCGTTTGCTTTCATTGTTTTTGAAGAATAGAAGAGTGAATGTCAATCCTTTAGTTTGATTAAAAAACAGGTATCTTATAGGTTGGCAGAGTTGAGTCAAGGAAATCCCAAACTATTTATATTTATTTTTGTATTTTGTTTTTTGGTTAGGACGGCTAGGACAATAAATATATGCCTTTAGAAAACCTTTGTTGTAAAATAGACCTTAACAAATTAGGTTCATAAAAGGTGCCCAAGTTATAGGTGCGTTAGATATACTTGTCTTCCCTTGTTGATTATCAAAAGGCTAATTTCTAGGAGTTTGTTACTTTACGCTTTTTTTCAGCTGGGCTAATTGTGCGCTTTTATCAATCCTTCGCATAGCACTTCAAAACCAAAATTTCATCTGATATTCTGTAGTTATGAAGGAACTACGAACAGGTACCGCTATGTAGATGAACCTAAAGGCTTTCAGAAAAGAAGTTGAAAGAATATTTTGTATATCTTCTCGATCATTTTCTTTAGCATGGCCCACTTGGGGCGTTGCATTATATTTTGTTAATATTTCTTCTGTGTTTGGAACTATATACCGCCACTGAAAGGAATTCGCTTGTACTTTCAGCTTGTTAAACTGGCTGATTCTCAAGGTATTCAGCCTTTTAATGGATTGAACACTGGGCGTTTGGTCTGAATGGCAAACAAAGCTGAAGGGCCTAGAAAACCAAACGCTGAAAATTCCAAAAGCAGAGAAGAACTAATCTCATATAAAGAGTGACCTTGATTCAATTATTCAAAGGAAAAAGATAAACGGATTTAATTGTAGAGAAAAGGAAAGAAAATGCTTCAGAGCTGGGATAGAAAAAAGGATTATATACTTAGATACTGGCAAATATTTGTAACTATAAGCGTTAAGATTAATGAAACTAAAGATTTCCACGAGCTCTTCAATGCTTTCGTACAAATTTTCTCCCTCATCCAGAGGAATCCCAGAAATCCGGGGAATAGAGCTACACTCAGAATCTCTCTTATATCAGGATGCAAAATTTGGACCTTAATAAAGTAAATGCCCTACTACTCAAATCCCAACCAACGAAGATCTGTCACAGGCTCAACTTTGACTCCGTGAAACGTTTGTGTCAACAATTGTGATAACCAGAAACAATGGACCAAATCTGAACCTAAATTTTGAACTAAGACTTACAGTGTTGGCGTCAAACCACAACAAACACAAACGCGGACACTAGAAATGGAAACCCCGATTATGGCATATCTTGAAAAAAAAAAGATTCCAAACGTCAATCGCACAAACATGATTGTTAATGTTCAAAGAATGTATGAGGTTGGACCCACCAGCTGATAGTGTGAGGTTCACCACCATCCCCACTATTTTACAGTTTCATTTTCTACATTGATAAATGTCAAATCCCAGCCAATTTGTTAGTCAAATATTTACGCTCAACACCATTTTAGTCTTGCAGCGATTACACTCCTATGCTGTTAGAATTCACTTTAATAATTTGTATATCTATGTACTTTTGAGATCACCATCATCACCATATACAAGGCTCAGTTTTTACCAAATGCAAGTCATTTTCTGTTGACTTGCCTTCGAGCAAAACTGAGCCTTGTGTATGGTGATGATGGAGATGAAGATGAAACAGAAGGGCATTTTTTTGTTCTTGGTGTTGGTGTTGGTGTTGTTGTTGTTGATGATGATGGTGATGGCGACTGGTTTGTGGTAGAAGCCGGTGAGCATGGAGAAGTAAAGTATGCTGGCATTGGTGGGAAGTAGCCATGGAGAAATATGTTGCGTATTTTCGCCATGCAACATATTTTCTCCACAGCCCAGATAGACATCGGGTTGGTTCAAAAGTCCCGAGTCTTCGGGTAGACACAGCAATTAAATGGCACCTTTTAGGACCGTCGCATCACAACGCCCCGGGTACAGAAAGAGTTAGGGTTGCATAAGACCGCGTTTTTCTGCGTCGTGGTTCTTGGTGGCGCTTTGTGGTTACTTCGTGGTGCTTCATGGTGCTTCGTGGTGAAGCAAATATGTGAAAAATGCCCATGGGCCAAGCCGCCAAAGCAATTCGTATTGCTACTATAAATACATAAAAATCACAAAAGAGCTTATACTGCAGGGGTTCCCCAATCAATAGTTCATTCTGGATGCAAACTGCTGACTCTCCCAGAATATCCCGACTGTGAGTGCTACTGGAGACAGAGAGTCGTACCAAATGGCTGGCCTACCGATGGGTTTGACATTTTCTGATGGTTTAGAATCAATAGAGGAGCAGTGAGCAGATTTCAACAAGACACGATGGTTCAAAGCCAAGTTTTGATCAAGTAGGACAACTAGCGCTTATAGTGATCATCTCCTCGTATACTCAGATGAACTGAGAAGCTTGCGATAGAGCCATTTCTTTGCTACCTCGCTTTGCATTTTAACAACCGCTCTCAAATATCGTAAAATAAATTCCTTTCCTCTAGACCTTTGGCAGAAGGAATCTTAGTCGCATTTTATCAGTTCCACCTCGCTAATATGCCAAGGGGTCTATAGATAATGGAAGACACCGTATAATGTCGTTTAAATGCTTTGAAAGTTTGACTACTATCCAGGACACGCGGACAGGCTTTGAGCTCACCATCAACTACCAGAGGCATTCGCATCTCATCTTTGTGGTCTATCTCGTATGTCCTGTCGACAGATGGGACATTTAGGACTTTCTCGATGTAACCACTGATCTATGCAAATAACGTGGTAAAGATGGTTACAGGGAAGCACTCGAAGTAGCCATTCGTCTTGGAAATCCTCGAGGCAGAAAGTACAGGATTGTAAGTTTGAAGCATCATAACCCAAATGAGAAGGATGGTCTTTCAACTGTTTCCATTCTTTATAAGTATAGAGCTCTGAGTTTTGATTAATAACTTCTTCTGAAATTCCGGTGGAATTTAGATTATTTGGACCGGTGCCTGCTCCATCATCGCCATTTGGATCGACTCCAACCTGTTGGCCATCAACTAGTGGTACTCCCGCCTCTTCATCAGGGTTTTGCTGTGCATTTTTCCTTCGTTTGCCTACCGCAATGATCACGAACCCTAAGATCAAGCCGACCAAAGTGAAGGTGCCCATAAGAATGGAAATAAAGTTATGCCCACCCATTTTGCTATCGGAGGGGGAAAAAACCAGATTCCAATCGAAATTAAACGGAGTGTCAAACACAGCATTCTTTTGTATTCTAATCAGGCTAGCAGTACTCAAAACAGCTGCAAGTTAACTGGGGGAAAGGGGGCCGTTCTTCTGTGTGCTTGGCATGCGATCTTCAATGCCGCTAAGCCCAGTCCGGGGAAAGGAAATGCAATAGGTCCATGCTTGAGTGGTCTTCTTGACTTGGGCTAGGTTGCTGCCAAACAGAACTCCAACACGTGCTTGAGAAGGTTACCTGGAAGTGTTTAAAGCTATGCTTGTTGCTCTTTTTTTCCCGTCCTTATTCTCTCAGAGAAAGAACCAAGTAAGTCATAAGTTGGCATGCAAAATTGACCGGTTCGATCACGAAATGGGGGTGCTGTTCAAGGTGGGTGCATCTTAGGAGCATCTTGCCCTTTGAAAACTTTCCGTTTCAATGGCTTTGCCAAGTGTGATTGAGATGATCTACCCATTAATTTCGATACCTATGCATGGAACATGCAATTCATAGAAAAAAAGCGAAATCAATAAATGTGGCTCTAACATTGTTTGTCTACTATTCTCTTGCATTAGCAGCTATAAGGGAAACCCCACAACTACTGAAATCATTTTGCTAGGAGTATCTCTTGAGCATTTGAATATCGCTAGCATGTAGTGGTCGTAAATATACGGATGTTGAAAAGTATGGGTCTTGAACAGGTGCAGCGATCATCAACCTTTGAAATGCATTGAATCATAACGCCCTTGTGGCGATGAAGGTTTAACACGTATAGAAAGGGTCAAAATCTATGTTTGTACTTCTTCTGGAGTCTCTTCTCCTAGAATACAGGCATGACCTAGTTATGCCCACGATCGAACCATCGTGTAGAATGATTAAAATTGCTGGCCGAATTCTGAACATGAGTGCTATACCTTGGAAGCGATTTCCCAGGTATTGTGGGAAACAGATTACCAGAAGCATTAGCTCTAGATTCACATGCATCATGTTTAGCACAAGACATCGCACAAGATTAGTCTAGTACGCGAACACACTCTCACAAATGAAATAGAGATGTAAGAGTCGCTCGTGTTTCTTAGATAGCAGTAGAGCAAAAAAAACCAAATGCATTAGTATTGTTGTTGTCAAATACTATTGTGTACAAATAATGGCTGATATTTCAAGACGCCAGAAACTTCTGAGCCATTTTATCGTGTACTCCAATGAACTGGAAAGTTTGCAATGAAGTGTCGTTTGTTTATATACATGGAGTAACTCACTTTCTGGCATCAGGCCTCAAGCATCCTTAATGGATCTCCTTGCCGCTAGATCTTTGGTAAAAGAATATTAGTCGCATTTTATGAGCGCCGCTAATATGATTCAAGTCCAATGAGCATTTAGAGAAATTGAATAACACAAAAAAAGGAAGTCATTTCATTTGATTGCTTTGAGAATCAAGATGCAATCCAGATAGACTCATGGTCAGCTTCCAGAAGCGCTCGCATCTTGTTCTCTTTGCTGTCTTTCTTGTATGTCCTGTCGGCAGATGGGACATCTAGGACTTTCTCGATATAACCATTGGTCTATGCAAATAACGTGGTAAAGATGGTTACAGGGAAGCACTCGAAGTAGCCATTCGTCTTGGAAATCCTCGAGGCAGAACGTACAGGATTGTAAGTTTGAAGCATCATAACCCAAGTGAGAAGGATGGTCTTTCAACTGTTTCCATTCTTTATAAGTGTAGAGCTCTGAGTTTTGATTAATGACTTCTTCTGAAATTCCAGTAGGATTTGGATTATTTGGATCAGTGTCTTCTTCATCATCATCATCTCTATCTGGATTTTCTCCAACCTGTTGGTCCCCAACTGGTGCTGGTTCTTGCACTGGTACTCTTGCCTCTCCATTTTCCACTGCTGCCTCTTCATCAGGGTTTTGTCCAGCTTTTCTCTTTCGTACTTCTGACGCAAACGCTGCTATAAAGAACAACGCTAAACCTCCGACAATGCCAAAGGGCAAAAATACAATATTAGACGATTTCATTTTATGATTGAAGGGGAAATCACAAGAGATCAATTGAAATTATACTGATTGTCAAACACACACCCTTTTATAAAAAAAGAGTCATGATTCAATAAGGCTAGCAGTTGTGAACATTGCAGAATGCTTACTGGGGAAAAGGGGGGGAAGTTCTTTTGTATCCTTGGCGTGCTGATCTTGAATGACGTTAAACCCAGTCCGGGGAAAGAAAATACAACAGGTTCATACTCCAGTTTTCTTTTTTGACTTGTGTTGAAAAGATATTGTAGGGCTAGTTTGGTCCTTAATACAGGTCCAGTGCATGGTTGGGCAGATCTCCTTGCAGTGTTTAACCTATAAATTGCAAGCTTCTACATGTTTATTGCTTTTTTGCTTTTTTTGTTATTTTTGCATGTTTATTCTCTTGAAGATAGAACCAATCATGATATCATGCAAATGCGGCTAATTGGATCACGACACGAGAGAACTATTCAGGTTAGGAGCATCCTGTGCTTTGAAAACTTTGTCATTTCACAGGTTTTTGCCAAGAAAGATCGAGCCAATACCTCTTTACTGTTTGAACATCGTTAGAACGTTATGATCGTAAATATACGGAAGTTGAGAATAAAGGGTCTTGAACAGGTGCAGCGATCATCAACCCTTGAAATGCATCGAATCATAACGCCCTTGTGGCGATGAAGGTTTAACACGTATAGAAAGGGTCAAAATCTATGTTTGTACTTCTTCTGGAGTCGCTTCTCCTAGAATACAGGCATGACCTAGTTATACCCACGATCGAACCATCGTGTAGAATGATTAAAATTGCTGGCCGAATTCTGAACATGAGTGCTATACCTTGGAAGCGATTTCCCAGGTATTGTGGGAAACAGATTACCAGAAGCATTAGCTCTAGATTCACATACATCATGTTTAGCACAAGACATCGCACAAGATTAGTCTAGTACGCGAACATACTCTCGCAAATGAAATAGAGATGTAAGAGTCACTCGTGTTTCTTAGATAGCAGTAGAGCAAAAAAAACCAAATGCATTAGTATTGTTGTTGTCAAATACTATTGTGTACAAATAATGGCTGATATTTCAAGACACCAGAAACTTCTGAGCCATTTTATCGTGTACTCCAATGAACTGGCAAGTTTGCAATGGAGTATATCACTTTCTGAAATCAGGCCTCAGGTATCCTTGACGTATCTCCTTACCGCTAGTAGGATTTAAGTCCAATGAGCATTTAGAGAAATTTAATAACACAGAAAAAATGTTTTCAAAAAAAAGTCATTTCATTTGATTGCTTTGAGAGTTAAGATGCAATCCAGATGGACTCATGGTCAGCTTCCAGAAGCGCTCGCATCTTCTTCTCTTTGCTGTCTTTCTTGTATGTCCTGTCGACAGATGGGACATCTGGGACTTTCTCGATATAACCATTGGTCTATGCAAATAACGTGGTAAAGATGGTTACAGGGAAGCACTCGAAGTAGCCATTCGTCTTGGAAATCCTCGAGGCAGAACGTACAGGATTTTAAGTTTGAAGCATCATAACCCAAGTGAGAAGGATGGTCTTTCAACTGTTTCCATTCTTTATAAGTGTAGAGCTCTGAATTTTGATTAATGACTTCTTCTGAAATCCCGGTAGGATTTGGATTGTTTGGATCCGTGTCTTCTTCATCATTTCTACCTGGATTTTCTCCAACCTGTTGGTCCTCAACCGGTGCTGGTTCTTGCACTGGCACTCTTGCCTCTCCATTTTCTACTGCTGCCTCTTCATCAGGGTTTTGTTCAACTTTTCTCTTTCTTGCTTCTGACGCCATCAATATGAACAATACAAAGATTGGCACAGCAGTCATGACAATGCCAATCATAGCGGGAGAAAATCCAGTATTAGACGATTTCATTTTATGATTAAAGGGGGAAACCACAAGAGATCAATTGAAATTATACTGAGTGCCAAACCCACACCCTTTTATAAAAAAAGAGTCATGATTCAATAAGGCTAGCAGTTGTGAACATTGCAGAATGCTTACTGGGGAAAAGGGGGGAAGTTCTTTTGTATCCTTGGCGTGCTGATCTTGAATGACGTTAAACCCAGTCCGGGGAAAGAAAACACAACAGGTTCATACTCCAGTTTTCTTTTTTGACTTGTGTTGAAAAGATATTGTAGGGCTAGTTTGGTCCTTAATACAGGTCCAGTGCATGGTTGGGCAGATCTCCTTGCAGTGTTTAACCTATAAATTGCAAGCTTCTACATGTTTATTGCTTTTTTGCTTTTTTTGTTATTTTTGCATGTTTATTCTCTTGAAGATAGAACCAATCATGATATCATGCAAATGCGGCTAATTGGATCACGACACGAGAGAACTATTCAGGTTAGGAGCATCCTGTGCTTTGAAAACTTTGTCATTTCACAGGTTTTTGCCAAGAAAGATCGAGCCAATACCTCTTTACTGTTCGAATCCCGTTAGAACGTTATGATCGTAAATATACGGAAGTTGAGAATAAAGGGTCTTGAACAGGTGCAGTGATGATCAACCTTTGAAATGCATCGAATCATCGCTTGCAGGTGGTGGTGAAAACGCACACGACCAGATAGTAAACTATGATGCCTAAGAATGATACGAGAGAGCTTCTCTAAACATCGATTGATTCAAAAGAACAGCTTTTTATTGTATTGATATGGACAGGAGGAGCCCAGCTGCAGAATGTATATACAAACGTCCAGCGTTAGTGGCAGCATGTAACCAGCGCTTCTGCTTCTGGATAGTCATTTCTCATTGAATATTGCAAGGCCTAGTTATACACACAATCAAATCATCTTGTAAAATGATTAGAATCAGTTGCAAAATTCTAAACATGGGTGTGGCACCTCTAAAGCGCCTAAATGTTTGCAACAGATTACCAATGGCATTGGCCTGGATCTACATGTATCATATCAGAGCAAAAGACAAGATTAGCCTCTGAAACATGATCTTACAATGAGATGTAAATGTCATTGGCGTATCAAAGAAGAAAAAACTATTTGCTTTAGTGCAGATGCTATCAAGAAACCAGGTTCTATCAATCATTGTTTCTAGGTTGTTCGCACGATAAGGAATCAGACGTCAGATAGATGCTTGAAGATTCCGAAAAAAGTGCATTAAACTCGCACCACACAATCAATTCCATCACTCGTTTTCTAGAACGTGAAAAGATTGTTTAATGCAAATTGCTAGGGAGTTAGCGTACACAAGTCAAAAACAATGTTTCCTATACAGTTTGAAATGTGTGTGTGTGTATTCCGGGTAACTCGTGGAGATGATCATCTGCGCCATGCTCCATCTCTTTCTCCCAAGCACAACCTCAACCACAGCGCCAGCGCCAGCTTCCTGCGATGGCGGCCTTTCAAACCGCCCAGGAGCCATCGAGGCCTCGACCGCAACAGCGATAGCCTTCGCAGCAGTGGGTACCTTGGGCACCTTGGGTGCCTTGGGTGCCTCGAGCCTCTCTGGACCGCCGCTGGGCGTACGGGTGTGAGGCCGCTGGCATGGGCCGCGCCAGCACGTCGTGGCGGCGGTACACCCGTGCACCCCTCTTGCTGGACGGGTGCTTGGGAACTTAAGTGGGCAGAGAGAAAATTTTTTCCCGATCGACACCGAATCGACAGACAGTGGCGAAACGACTAGAGCGTGTCGACACCGCCTGTCCCCAGCACCCCAGATTCAGAACCCCCCGTCCTCGCCGTTGACGGTCCTCGCGAGACCAGCCAGCATCCGCACTAGCACGAGCACTCGCACAAGCGTCGAGCAGAGGCTCATTTTTGTTTTTTTTGGTCGCTGGTGAGCGCGCACGATTGCCACCAAACCGCCTCCGCCTGCCTCCCTCAGCCAACAAAGCCCAGTCACTCCCGTTGTTCGGGCAACACGCACGCCCAAGTCCTCCATCGTCTCCCAGAAAAAGCCCTTGCGAGGCCGCTGGAGCAGGAAACACCCCCGGGCGCGGATAGCAGAGGCCCCAGTCCCCAGTCTCCAGGCCCCAGTCGTTGGTCGCCGCCCGTTGGCCCCGTTCTCGAGCCCGCTGGCCGTGTCCTCCGTGGCCACTTTGTAGAGGCCCCCTTCCGCACGCCGCACCGCCCGTCCCGAGGGAGGGTAACCCCCCATTGTGTCTAGCATAGCGCCCCGAAGCTCTGAAAAAAATGGTTCTGCCTGCAAAGCACTCGGCTGCAGGTGCCAGATTCCGGCAGAGGAAGATCTCTGTCAAGCAGAGGCTCCAGATTCTACGCCAGGAGGAGATTCCTGACCTGGAAGAGGAGCAGCAGCGCGAGCTGCAGCAGATTGAAACCGGAGTAGAAAAGGGCGAGGAAGAAGAAGAGCATTTACAGCGCGTAATCAACGCTGCTTCCGCCGCTGCTGCCGGTGCCAAAGTCGAGCAAGTGTATATTCCTACCCCGGACGCTTCAAAACATTGGCCAGATGCCGCGAAATACTATCAAAAAGGGTTTGTCCAGCCCAGTACCTATATCAAATTCTCCTCGACCGTTGAGGACACCTCCGGGTGTTCCTACTGCATGGATGAAGAAGATGAGGAGTTTCTCAAAGACATGAACAAGAACCTATTGCCCGAGGAGCAATGTTCAGAAGAAGATTTTGAAGTAATTTGTCAAAAGTTTGAAACGCTGATTGCAGAAAAGCAGCCGTTTCTCTCTGTAGACCCTTCTCACATTCTATCTCTGGAAGAAATTGAAAAATACGCTTCCGAATCGAGCAAAAACACAGACCCTTCAAATCCGGATTTTCTCCTTAGTTTTTCCGCCCTTGCGCCTTTTAAAACAGCGCTATCAAACACAATAATACTATCTCGCAAAACTTTTCTAATGACGTTCCAAAGACACGCAAAACGAATATACCCCCATTGGAAAGCCCGTAAAATCACACGCAAGGGCAAGCCAGTTTTCCCAGTTTTACGATTCGAAGACAGTGAAAAAGACGACAGTGATCCCTATGTCTGTTTCCGAAGAAGGGAATTTAGACAAGCGAGGAAAACGCGGCGGACAGATACTCTAAGTTCCGAAAAGCTACGAAGACTTCAAATGGAAATGCAAATGTGCAAAAAAATAATAGAAAATGTCGCAACGAGAGAGCTTCTTCGTAGACAGGCATTAAAAGTGGAAGCAGACATTTTCGACCATCGATGTCGGGTTAAAATGCTGAAAAGAAAGCTGCGGATCGAAGGAGATGACGAGGATCTGGTCGCCCACAAGAAGAAGAAAGTTGTTCCTGTTAAGGATGACAAGGTGGCCGATGCTACTCGAGCTGTGCCTCCTGGTCAGACCAGAGATAACCAAACGCGACCAATGATCACATTCCAGCCCTATGTCAGATTACCTGCTTCCAAGATCCCAGATATGGAAATGACCACAGTAGACTCAGTGTTATCACAGAAAGATAACCTTATTAACAGACGGGTACGGGAGAAGATGGAGAAAAGAAATGAGATTGACAAAGGATGGATCAATCTCACAGACAATCCAAATGCCCCAATATTGGATTACAGTGATGAAAGAGACTGGGTTAATGAAATTGTTGAAAACGATCATTTACCGTATTCAACAATTGCAAGTTCTATTCGTCCTGTTAAATCCTCACATTATGTGGATGAAAACATGATTGTGCCCAAATCAAAAATTACGTCCAAACTGATACCTCTAAACTCACAGATCAACGGACCCGAGATTCAAATCTCAAAGGGCAAACTAAACTTTAGACTTACAACAATGCGATTACGGCGGCGTATAGGACGAGGAGGCAGAATGCACCTTGACCGGAGCGGGTTTATTCGCAAGCCACCAACGCTTATGGAGGAAGAATCGAATGAAGATGCAAGAGTTGCAGTGGAGCGGTTAGAAGATCGAATCAAGTTTGACTCGGATGTTAACAATGATCAGTATGGTAACATTGGTAGCGATCCTAGTCGGTTGAATAAGATATCGGATGATACGCTGGCGATTCGGTTTGGATCGATGCTTTTGACAAAGTCCTATGGGACATACGAGTCGTTCAAACACCGCAGACAGATGATGATCCAACAGCAGATTCAGCAACAGCAGCACCAGCAACAACAACAGCAACAACAGCAGCACCAGCAACAGATCCAGGCAAACGGCGACAAAAACTCTCCTGTGGGCGGCGTAGTGGTGAAGACGGAGCAGAAGCAGCAGCAGCAGCAGCCACAGCAGCCGCCACAGCATCTGAACGGACACCTTAATGGCAACGGGTTTGTTTCGCGGCGGGTGGTTGCGACGCCAGGGACGAAGCTGGTCGGTGGAGGATGATTTTGGTTGATGATAACGTGTGTAGCATCTTCGCGATACAGTTACAGTATGAGTATGGCATGATATCAGTATGAGCTTAATTGAAAAAAAAAACACGGACACGGTACTAAAGTTGGAGAAAGCTAAATGTGCGGGGCGGGTAACCCTCGAGTGCAAGGGCACGCGGTGTTTCAGCCTGAAACACCTGGACAGGCCCTCTTTTCCACCTCGCTCGCTCTCTTCTCTTCTCTTTCCCTCTTCCAGAACCGAATCCGAATCGTAGCATGCTCCATAGAGATTCACACGAGAGCACAGTCGTCGTCGTCGCTGGCACGGGCGCGGGCACGGGCACCGGTGCAGACAGTTCACCGGACACAACTTCTGGCCCGCTGGGGAGGCCGCAACAGCCAGGTCCACATGCTGATGGTGATCCCGCGACAGTACGAAAGGACGCTAGTGAGACCTCCAAGAGTGAAGGGAACGCCAAACGGGCTCGTCATAGACCGCAGTCCCTGAAGCTTTCATCAGCCAGCGCGACAACTACAACCACAACCACAACAACGAGTACGAATACAAGTACGAACGGGGAGAACGAGCTGGTGGTGCCAAAACTGAGCAATCTGGAAGTGGCTCTCCAGTGCGTTTCTCCGGGCCTCCATCCCAAGAACATGGGCCAGGAAATGAAGGATGCAGTCCGATTGAGCAAGTCGATCGAAGCTCAGCAGCGAGAACTCATTGCACAGCGAACATCCGGCTTCAAGAGAACTCACCTCCAGGCCAGTTCTCCCCCTGCTTCTGGCCCTGGCCCTGGCACGGGCACGGGCACGGGAACCGGCTCCAACTCGCTGACACCCAACTCCTTTTCAGCAAAACGGGTCAAGAAACGAGTCCCTCCACCTCTCAACATCGTCTCCAGCAAGGAGTCCCGAAACATCCCCATTTCCATCCACTCGGCCCCCCTGCGACCCCGAGGCTTCGCCGCTACTAGTCTGTATGCCCCCGACTTTACCGAGCCACCTTTTTCCTCCCGTGTGGCGCGTTTCAGAAATCGTGCAATTCCAAATGTTTCAATGAGCCGGCGGTATCAGCAGAATCAGGCACATCCTCCTTACTACGCAAATCTCCGTGGTGGTCCAGCGGGCGTTGGGGCTGGCCCTGGCGCAGAATATGGCTACGGTTACGACTATCCCACTCCTCTCCCATTGAGAACTCCTGTGATATATCGCCAGATGCCGTTACCGTACCGGGCCACGAAATGTATGACCCCAATCCACGATGAGCACTACGACCGAAACAGACTTGTGCATCCCGGTGAGGCCTCTCAATTGAGAACACCCAGTAGTTTGAAGAAGACATTTAGTGCTGCTGGGCCTCACCAATTTGCCAAAACCAAAACTATGGGAGTAGGAATGGGCAACCAACAACACCAGAAAGTGCCCTTACGTTCACCCCATGTTGCAGATGTGTTTCCCGATGACTCGATACGTATCGCTCCACCTGCTTCTCAGCCATATTCTGCGAGGAATGAGTTTTTTTCGTTCAGAAGTGATCAAACCGAGAGAGACGCAGATAAGGACGAGGAGAAGGAAGAAGAAGTGCCTAAAAACGACAAGGAGACAGGTCATAATGGTACCGCTGAAGAGGAAAACGAGGACGAGGATGAGGACGGAGGAGTGGAAAGCAACGCCATTGAAGAGGATGCCGTTCCTACACCTTCCACATTTACATTTGGTCCTGAAGTGCATCATCAATTGGCAAACAACTTGCGCAATTTAAAGTATTCTACAACATCCACGAATGGCTCCGATAGCGCTGGAATGAAATCGACTGGGAAACTCATCACCGGATACATCCAATTTGGAACCACATCGCGCTCGCGTCCCGGCTCGGGCTCAGGCTCAGGCTCAGGCTCAGAATCAGATTGTTCGTATGAGTGGGAACTCCAGAGCTCAGTAAGCAACCACGAGAACAAGATGAGGTTTCTGGATATATGTGCTGACATTTGGGATACGCATGATTCATCATGATTTTTAAGTTCTATAATACAATGGTGTTAATACTTGACCTCATCATTGATTGTTACTTTTTTCTATTAACCTTTTTGGATGCTGCTATTTTTGTACCTTTTTTGGCCCATTTTATTTTATTTTATTCTTTTTTTTTTTTCGTTTTCGCTGGCTATTGTTAGAAGAGCTTGAATGATTTGAAATTTTGTACTCTATGAAACTTTTGCGTTCCCTTTATTTTTTTTTTTTTTTTTTTAATCATTTTGTCATTCATGTGCGGGAAGCGGGAAGCGGGGATGGTGACCTTCCTGTCCAATATGTTTTTATTCTTAAAAAAACTGTGTTTGTTTGGCGTCTGCTCTTTACCTCCACCACCATCACTCTATCTATGTCTTTCTTTCTTTCTCTGTGTTGAAGAAGCCTAATTAATTGAAAACTAATATCTCTCCATAATTTGTTCCGCTATTCGGATTTGTGTCTTAAAAATTATTTTTGATTCAGTCAGACCCTTTTTGGACGCCTACTATATAGTCTACTTTTTAACTGATAGGTTTACGAAGCTAAAACAAAAATATAAATACAATGACAGCCATAAAAAAACCCAATAACAAACAAACAAAAAAAATCACGTAAAATAGGACACATCAACTTTAGTTAACTTCATAAAAAAAAACAAGCCAAATGATGAGGAAGACGACCGATTGGAACGAGTCATCATATAGACAACGGGATCGTTGTGGAGCCCTTTGACGAAATGTTCATTTGATAAGCATGATGAACAGACATGTCTGATTCCGGCATCTGGGTTAAAGATCGCGGTGTGCTTGAGTCTTCTGTTCGAGTCAACGTTGCAGACATGTTCTGATCCTGGTTTTGCTTCTCTTCGTTTGAATATGAGGAGACAAGTTCGTTCCTATTTGTTCCGGATTGGATCACCTTTTCTTGTGTCAATTCAATCTGTTTTGGAATGTTTAGACTTGTGCTAGCTAGTTCTTTATCCTCCTCGTACTGTCGTTCCCTCTCCTTCTGCCTCTTTAGCCGTTCAGTAGAGACTAGACCGTCGTACTTTTGGATAAACTCTTGCACAAACCCTGAGACTGAAAAACTATCATGCAACAGTCCAGCCAATTGCGATCCAAATTCAAATCCAGATTCAAAATCAACCCCACGTTGCACAGTTCTCAAACTTATCGATAAGGATTTGAACAAGGTTCTATACCGAGACCCAACATCCATGGCTACCTCTGACAATGATGACTTTTTGTGTCCAACAAGGCTGAATAGAGATTCTTCTATTCGTAGTGCCAGATTGGAAGCTAGGGATTCATGCACTTGTTGATTTTCTTGAGACTCCTGTGCTGTAGTTGTGGTAGAGCCCTGTTCCTGTTCCTGTTCCTGTTTGGAAAGTGTTGGGATTGTAATGTGGAGAAGGGACGCGTACAGAGAGCGAACAACTGTGGTTCGTACTTTATCAGGAAGACACAATTTTGAATATGGTGATGAATTCTCTGTCCCTTTCTTGATATTAATCTCTACTTCTTGCTCTTCTTTTCTTTCTTGCCTCTTCGAAAAGAGAAATGGAATCCGGGGCACACAAACATGGCAGATGTAGGATTCAGGTAGCTCATCTTGTCGATTTATCCCTAAAACGCAGTACGAATGGTACCAAGTCAAACATTTTTCGCATTCTACCCAGCTGATATCCTCTTCGTCTTTCGTTTGAAGAACCTCTTCAAGCTCCGATGGATTGCAAATGCATTTGTACTCCTCCTCCTCATCTTCATGCTCCAGTATGATGGCATTTTGGCTCTCATCCAGACCCGTTTGTTTACTTTCGGTGTTTTCACTCAAATTTTTACTAATTTTCCGCCTTTTTGAGTCATTTCCTCTTTCCTCGTTCTTTGAATCCGCCTGAGACGGTCGCTTTCTCGTGTGTTCCTCAAACTCCCTCTTTAGTTCCTCTTCGCGAATCAAATGTCTGCCCTTATTTGCCCGTCCAGATTGACGAATTTCTGGTGGTGATACTGGTTAGAATGCACATGTTTTCTCCCACTATACCTATAAAAAAAAGCGCAATGGCATACATACTGGACATCTTTGGTTTTCTTGCTCTATTCTTTTAACACACTTCCCGTTGCTGCAAAAGAGAAAAGCGGATGTTCCTGTTGAGGAAGTTGTAGAGTGGTGCACGTGATGAGAAACACGCTTTTGTTCATGCATGAGCATGTTCTTTTTCTTTTTCTTTTTTTCAAAGAAAAGCATGCTGAAGAGCGTTCAACCAAAAGTGCTGATCTTTGGTGTCTAGATTTTGGTAGGCAAGCTGGCAGATGCCACAGTTGCTTATTTAGGGACTTCTTTCAGCATATAGGGTTCCGATCAAACGTTTCATTTGCCATCCAGTTCTTTTTCCCATGCAATCCTGGCTGATCTATTACTCTTGAAGACCCAAAGCTTAGGTCAGATTATTTTCCGCAATGGGAACAATTCTCTACAAAGAGAATATGAGCATCTACTAAAATCCTATACTCCCTAACTAGTGGTTCTAGCGTTCATCCCTTACCGTTTGATCGACTTTATGCACCTTTTGTACTTGCAAGTATCACATTTCTCTTTGATCCATCACCCACGGCCAGGACTTACGCTTCTGCCCTTGGATACACGTACCTGGTCGGGGACCTTACTCAAAATACTGTGTTCCCCCCTTGCTACAATAACCTGCACGGTCCAGCTCCTGCGAACTAGTTTATGTAGTAAGTGTAGCCTCGCCTTTTCTATCTGGGTAGAATTGTGTACCTGCATATCTAGAAAGCAAACTATTAATGAACATGAAAATCCAAGTTTATTAAATGTTACCAAAAGTAGTATAATGGTGAAGGCTTGGTTTGATTCTTAGCAGTAAACCTTATGTTGAGCAGGCGCAAGAGATACATATATGTATATCGAAGGCTCTACTGCGAATAGAATTATTCATCCGAGGGCATCCAAAAACTGAAAATCACAATCTGTTGAGAATTAAAACATTAGATTAACTATTAATGGCTTATAGAAACAGGGCACAAAAGGAATACAAAAAATCATAAGCTGAAAAAAAAAAAGCAGAACAAAGCTCAAACAATACTGACTGGATGTGTATGCCAATAGAAGCCAAGGAATGAATAGGCAAGTCATAAATAGAAAGGTTAAACAAAAATTCATGATTTTATAATGAAAAGTGAAACTTTGACACAACAAAGACAAAAGTTTCTCAAATACCTTCTGTTGATAGCCTAGAAGAAGTGTGAAATAATCTTTTAATTCAATTATGATTTTATCAATTGAATTGCCTAAGAATATTTGGAGATGGTGAGTTGTAGAAATGGTTAGGCTGCAACAGAGAACTATGAGAAACAGAGTTTCTAAGTTGTCGTCTTGGGAACTCCATTGATGTTTGTTGACGGGGAAAAACACTCTTTCGGTGATATCTTGTTGGCGTTGGAGGACAAGTAGGGATTGCCGAGAAATTGCTGAATGAATTAACACTAGGGAGAGACTTCTGGGGCGATTGAGTTTGTGACTGAGCAGACATGGGTCTGTTCTCGGGTGTTGCACCAAAAATGGGGGTTTGAGAGCGAGAAGCTAGTATATTGTCATTATTGCGTCTCAGGTGGTTTGGAGGCGCAATTACGCCATTCCCATTTGGCACAACTGGCAAGTCGGTTGACATTAGGGAAGAGTAAGATTGTTGTTGATGTAGAGGAGCAACAGGACTTCGAGCCTGATTGCTTTTCAATTGATGCATTTGAAGCATCTGCAATTGCATTTGCATCTGAATAAGAGAATTCATCTGATTATTCACGATCCCATCGTTATTAGACTCGTTTGCAATTGGAGTTCCTTTCTGATACATGTTTGTAGGAGTAGATGGTGATCTTGAAAAGGTGTTTCGTCCAGGAGATTTGAGAGAAAAGCACTCCGCGTTCTGTTTTATTCCATTGGATACTTGCGGAGTAGTACCTTCATCTAATATTTTCATCAATCCTCTTTTAGTCCCCTGGGTATTGGTAAATGGCTCATTAGAGAAGGATCTATTTGCAGTGATATCATCGTTTAGATAGCTTCTTCTTTCCTTTTGGGAGACTAGTTGGTTTAATGATTTAGCCCTGACCGCTTGACGTTCTTGTTGTTCGTTCAAAGACGATGAAAATGTCTCGTATAAAGGAGTGGATGCGAGACTTTTGCAGTCAGTTCTGGTGTTGTACTTAGGCACATCAATTTGTGTGTTAAACGTTGCGGATCTGGGAATTGTTAAAGAACGAGTACTAGGTTGGTTGCGCAATGTTCTCGTTCTAGTTATTTGATTCTTTTGTGATTCTGGAAATCCATGAGCTTGAAGTATAGCAATTGGTATATCCTCGTCTTCGTCATCATTTCCCCTAGAATCCCGAGTTAAACTCTGGCGAGAGATAGACGATATACTCGCAGCATCGGTGCTCGCGGAATTGAGGGCAAAAGAGTACCGTCCGGAACGAGAATTTCCCGTTATTTTAATCATTGATTGTCTATACGATGCCATATGTGTTTTCTGCTTATTGCGTAGAGAAACACATTCATCTTTTGCTTCATCAATGTCTTCCTTGTCAGCTAAAGGATCAATTTCGGACTCAAGATCGCTATCCGGCTCTTCTTCATTGTGCTTGTCGTTATTGGCAGCATCACTATGATTGTTATTATTAGTGCGAATTGCGACTCGACTCATGCTAATTCTCTTCTTTAGATCATAGGCGGACATAGAGCTGTTAAGCATGGTGGTCCCATGTCCTGAAAATGTTTGGTATCTAGTACGATAGGGTCTATAAGAACTTTCAATCGATCTATAGCCATTACTAAAGTCGAAAAGTGGTTCAAGTTCATCAGCGGGCGAGCATTTTTCCTCGGACTTTGCTGAAGGCAAATTAGGAACAACACTTTTATTCGAACAATAAAGCGCTGCAACTCGAGAATTATAATCCAATTCTTCTTTCTCGTGATCCTTCCTAACTATATTACAGGACGCCGAAGATTTCGATGAATAAGGAGACTTGGCCGATTTGTGTAAGGAGGATATAGGAGATTTGCTGTCTTTGTAAGAGAATAGCGAGTTAGACTCAATAGATGATGGTGGTGAATCAACAGAAGCCGATGAATGAATTTCTTCCGAGATACTCAAATTGGACAACGATAAGTCTTGATCAAAGCCTTGGGTGCTTAGTTCGCTGATAAAAGCATAAATAGGGTTGTCTGGGTCAAGGGTTGGACTTTCCTCTAGTTCATTTCCCTTTTCGAGACTTGGCACCATTTCCGGCATACGGTGTGATACATCCCTGTCCGAACCTTTCAAGAAACCACTCTTGTTGACTTTAGTTGAGCTATCACCTTTGTTGCCATAATCTGAACCCATCGACTCATGTAGAACATTGGGCAGGCCCATACCCTTTGACTTTTTTGATTTGCTAATACTTGCCCCTTTCTCATCCTTGCTATTGCTTGACTTTCGGAGAAATCCAAACCCCAGTGGTATAGTTTCTGACAGCTCAGATATGGTGTTTATTTGACTGTCGCTCGGCAAATAGGCATCCTCCGCTTTGGTATTTGCTTTGCGAAAACTTTTACCATGTGCTTTCTCCGGAATATTGAGAAGATCAGCTTCGCTTGCGATGGGTTCGAATAATCGTTGTAGTCGTTCTCTAGCAGGCAAAAGACATAATTGAACTTCAGAAATTGAATCATTCTCTTGGAATCCGTGTGTAAATTTATCCTTTTTGGGCTTTTGATTTCGAGATTGCTTATGGCTCTTGGCCTCTTGCACTCCCGACGAGGTTATTAACGAATCATCGTCCAAAAGATATGAGTTCCAGTTGGGAAACGAATTTATTTCGAAATCAGCTTTTGTTTTCTGTTTCTCATTTTTATCTGGAAAGCCTTCCTTTCGTTTCTTTTCCTTGTTGAATGATTTCAGCTTGGAAGAGATGCCCAACAGGGGTCGACTTTGTTTTGGTTTCTTTTGAGGGTCTTTCCCTTCTTTTTTAAAAAGTCTCAAAGGCATTGGGTTTACTGAAAGAAAAACTGGAAAACTCGAAGCACAGTGATGTGCAAAACAGATGGGTATATAACAAGAATGAGAGGAGAATTATAAGCGGAAAGGGAGAACCATTAAAGTTGCCCCACAGCACATATATAGAAATCCATTTAGTTCACATCTGCATATCAAAGTTTGAAGGGGAATTTCCATGCACACTAGCTAGGGGTGGGCGCTGCTGTCACTTGATTTACCATCAATATTGTGTGAGAAATTTGCTCTACAATACATAATAACAAGTGCCCAATTCATAATTTCCTTCAGTTTGAAAAAAAAAAAAAAAAAAGTAATCATGTAGCATACAAATATGGATAGTTTGAGGTCTGCTTGAGTGAAATATCCCAAGGAAAAAACCCTTGATAGTGCGTTTCCCGCTGATTGATTGAGATCAACTTTACTCTGAACAATGTGCATGATTTGTGAGGCTAGGCTAGTGACCAAGCCTGTAACAATAAGAGCGTTAGCTGCATCCTATTCGTAACTCCTGGGGCATGCTTATTCATTGTATCAGACTAATCTCAGCAGCAATTGTCATTAATAGGCATGTTTCTAATTGCAAAAATAGATCCTCTAGAAGGGCCGGTTCGGTAAAGAAAAGTGTGGACAGACCGAGAGATCTGTCAGAGAGGGATCATCTCAAGCAAGTCAAGACTTAACCTTAAAATGGGCCGGTTAAGTTGAATGTGTGTAGTGAGTTTCCTCTAGAAATACGCCTCACGTTTTAGATAACTGAGACATGAAATGTACAACTTGATGGATTAAATATGAAATTGGTAAATTGTTTTAACTCCTTTAGGTATTGTTGCTACCTGTGAATCGTAAAGCATTGTCTGCAACAAAACGTACCACGTGTAAAGAGGTCCTTGATGCTGAGACGTAGCAAGATGGCAAGAGGTGTGTTTTATTCACCATATGTAAAGCCAACAGACAATCTATAGGTTCAGAAAACGTACAGGTATATAGGCGTTGCATATATCAGCTGCTTTTGAACTAACTTCTAGGCCAACACACATTACGAGATTGACGAGGCGATCTACGAGCAGTACGAACACATGTCGCTGGGTTCAGAAGCAGTAGCAGAAGAAGAAGGTACAGAAAAATTCATAGCGTCAAGATAAAACAGACCAGTGCTGCGTGCTGCGAATGCCAGTCGCCACTCTTTCTATTTTACACAGGGATACCTAGGAGGACTCTTAAATCAGAAAGGTATGTTGCGGTGAATCCACAGACACCACTGGCAGGAACTTTAAATGGATTAGGTTGAAACCCTTTTCTATCAGTTAAGATTTTCTATTAATAATATGGGTCTGTATAGAAGTGTGTCATCTTTATATTAAAGTCCTATATTCTAACATGCTCGTCCGTGATAGCACAGGACTCTTGGTAGGTTGGACTCTGTTGGTAAAAATCCTGGAAAATCTCTTGATCATGAAAAGAAACGGCTCAAAAAGGGGCCTAAAAGTTGAACCGTACAACGAAGCATGAGGTGTGCTAAAATTAAGATGCTTCAATGCATAGTCTACGAGACAGGGGTTTTTTTCACATGTTTTATTCCTATTGGATATTCTCACCTACAGTAATGATAACTGCTAAGACGAGCATGGCTGTCCTATTAAG
The DNA here is from genome assembly GCA_030581615.1 of Alloascoidea africana. Lineage (NCBI taxonomy): Eukaryota > Fungi > Ascomycota > Alloascoideomycetes > Alloascoideales > Alloascoideaceae > Alloascoidea > Alloascoidea africana. The sequence goes on from JAKTTT010000007.1 coordinate 188,284, forward strand.
GAAAAACTCGGAGTATTTTTGCAAGATCTTGAGCAATTTAAGAAGGTCGGAATAACGCACCTGGTTTCAGGTTTATACCAATTGGGATCAGGAACAGGCTTAGAAAATGCAATTACGCAAACAGGAAGTTTTATGTCTTTTGCATTCTTTAGACTGATATCGTCTCATATATGTAACATGGTCATCAGACCATTGTGTAAAGGAGCTGCTCTGATGGAAGCTAATCTAGACAGTTTGGGATTCTGAACAGGTCTATCCTTCTCTTTCAAGATGCTGGTGGAAAATTGAAAATAATACCGAATGGTTTGTGTATCAGGCATTTCTTTGAGCCTGTCGAGCCTAAGGCCATGTTCATAATGATACATCCTAAATGTTCTCGGAACCTGATCCTGGAATGCAATATCCATTATTCCAGGTTACAAGTTTAAAAAGATTTCCATATTAAAGAAGTTATACGCTGATGGACTATTAAATTTTATTAACTACAGATTTGGGATTTCACAATTATGTCTCTTTGTTATATAGCCCAATGTGGCTGGTTTTTGTTTTCTGAAAATGGCCAAAGGAAAGTCCGGCCTTAAATTATTGCTAGGGATTGGACAAAGATTTCTATCTCACATGTTTCTAAGGATTAGTTTTTAGAAATCCGAATGTATTTTTTTTTTATTTTTCGTTTGTAGGACTATCCACGTAAACAAAAGATATATAGTCTCCCGCCTATAAATGACCCAAACAATCAATCTCTCTTCGGGTCCTTGATTCCAAGAATTGCTCTGCCTAAGTAAAACAGAGAAACGCCTCCAGAAAGTGTAAAGATAGCAACAAAGGGATAGATGTAAAGCTTGGACCTTGGATGCTGAATCGAGTCATGTTAGCACCAACTCTGTCTTTTTGCTTTGGCATTTCAATTACAAGCCGAACATACCCTCATGTAAATAGGTTTACTTGGGTTAGCTTGGTAAAGCTTTTGCATTTGAACAACTCGGTTAGCCATCTATTTGACCGTTTAGAAAGTCAAGGTCATGTTAGATAAGTCTCGTATTTTGCCCACTAAAAAAAGCAATGCGAAATCGCGTAATGTCTTAGGTGTCAAGGCATCCTCAACTTTGCTGGTGGTCATGCAGATAGCTAAAGCGCCATGGGTTCCAAGAGATGCCCTTACCTTGAAGTTATGAAAACGAAAATTCCGTGCTGGAGGGTATAAATCAAAGAGTCTCCAGTCGTTGAAATAGCCAGAGAGGAGAGCTTCCAATAAATCAGATGGTTTTCCTAGCAAACGGCCAATCAAGCGTTCTCAAATCGTAAGACGCAAAGTGGAGCCACCCGCACCGTGCTCACGTTTACCCTCGGGCGTGTTTCCTTTGTATCTGTCAGCACGCAAAGTGTGGGGGAGCCATCGGCCTGAGATATACGCCTCATTGTGTGATGCGCAGTACATCTCAGCACACCATGGGACATAATGGATGGAAAGAGAGCGGCTAAAAGAATAGCTTTGGCTCCAAGGGTCTTAGATCATCCTTCTTATCTATAGAAACATACGGCTGAGAGATGGTTATAAGACTTGTAGATTAGCTCTGAGTAAGCTAAGTAAATTCTAGCGCTCTAGCTGGCTCAACAACTTTGCCTTCTAAATGTCATCAATATTCAGAGGTTCCTTGGAAACTGCATCGTCATCCTTCTCAACACCAAATTCAAAGTTCTCATCATCTCCTTCCTCATAGTCATAGGTGCCAGTTTCGTTGATCTTTGCCGTATCGGGTAATTCGCCCATTTCCTTTAATCTCCTCGCTTCGTCACTATTATACTTTTGAATTATATCACACTGATCTTCTTGAAAGTCACGAAGAGACACGAGAATAATGTCCCCATTCTGAATCCAGCTCTTTTTCCTTAGCTTGCCTCTGATATGGGCTTTTCTTTTAACGCCATCAAAACACAAAACATCTAGTCGTAGATTTCCCAGGATTTTGAGAACATGAGCATACTCTGTTTCAATTCAGAGGTTAATAAACTCTTACATTGTTGTACATGCTTTGTAACTTTGTGAATAGCAAGAATTGAGTTCAAGATTTCTTGTTCATACCCTGCCCCTCGTCTCTGAGGACTAGTTCTCTTTTCTGATAATCGTTCTCATTCTTTCCACGGCGGCGATTCTATGAAGATTATCTCGCATTAGGTGATCAGTTTAGCAAAAGCATGGTGGGGCCTTGTAATAAGATAAAAATTATCTTGTCATAGGTTTCACGCTTTTCTTTGAAAAAACGAGCAGTCATACTTTTCCTCCCTATTCCAACATCTTTGGTTAGTCTTCTAATCTTCTCTAAGTCTAGCTTGTATGCTGTGGCAAAGCGGATGAGCTGTTAGAGGTTGAGCTATGAAACTTTTCATCGTCACACTCTAGGAGTGCAGATCATCGCTGGGCTTGTGCCATACTTCCATTATTGTAGCCATGTCAGGAGCATATTATCATCAAATAAACTGAAGCTACATACCTTTCCTTTATTTTTAGGCATTTCCGTCTACCTGCGCTTTTGAGGTTCAATAAAGCGTAAGAGAAAAGAGTTAGGGTGAGATAAAACTGAAATATAGACGATCGTAAAATGAGTAAGCGCTGATCCAAACGCCCAAACAATAATAACAGTGGATAAAACTCTATCTGCCAAAACATCCACTATTTTGAAGCTGATCACATAGCCAATCCCTGAATTAAAGCTTCTTGAAGCATAAGATTAACAATCCTGGATCCAAGATGCGTCGGCCAGCGTTATCAGCGCTGTGGACCCAGCTTGCGGTAACTCTCAAACGAGCGTGTGACAGAGTAATCCGGAGTCATGTTACCAACGTTGTAATTTAGCTGTTGGCGGGAACCTCTTCTCAATTCTGTGAAGAAAAAGGCATATAACGAAACAATAGTAAAAAAGTTCTTGGGAAAGCTTTCTTCTTTAGGAAAGTTTCCTCATTGGGTCATTAGAGGGCCTGAATGATTGTTTCATTATATTTTTGCTCGGTAGAGCTAATCGTGGCGGTGCCTCTTCCAATTTGTAAAAGCATTAAACGCACAAGAAACAAGAGGAACTCAGAATACAGCTTCTAATTTAGACCCAGTTGAGAAATCATCCCGTGGATCCATTGATACTTTATGTTGGAGAGTATCATGTTTTAGAGAATTTCAGAAATTTATTTGTCACATACCTTATCAGACTGTTATGCAATGCAATTTAAGCTTCTTGTTTTATTTGATCATCTCGTCCCAAACAGATCTGACCATTCCAAAACTTCGAAAAACGCCCAATAAATATTTCAGTTTATACTGTCATTGGAGTCTAAAGACCTATTAAGCAGGTTATGAAACTTTGTAAAAGTCGTTGATCAGTTGGGACCAGATAAGAATAAAATGAAATATCTCTGAAAACGGTCCTTTCTCACGTAAACGCGTAAAAGGCAAAGCTTTGTACAAACGATGCGATATTACAAAGCAAATGATATCTATCTGAGTGCACTGGCTATCAGATCTCATTGTACTTCTCTATAAAGAATCTGGTAAAACGCAAGGTACAATTTTTACCCAAAACAGATTTGAGTTACTTGATTTTGATTTTCCTGCATCGGACCTAAGCCAGCATATGCATTTTGAAGTTCTTGAACGGCACTACAAATGAAATCCCGGTCTATGACTAGTTTCACCATTATCATGTCAAAAATGTCCAAATTTTCAAAATCATTTTTAAGTATTGATGCTGAAGCACCGTTTTGGCAGATTTACAGACTGGAATGTTTTAGAAGGAGCTACTATTATGGGCTGGATGCCGACCACTCTGGGACTTTTCTATTCCCTTAACTCGTCCCTGTTTCTGTGGATATCTCTAACAGATAAAAACTGTTCAAGATTTAGTCAAGAATAACTTTGTCATTCATTTTTACTCTCAAATGAAAATTTTGGGAACAGAGAAAAAATAAGAACGTCAGTTCATTCCAGTAAAATAGTATGCAAGTTGGAAATGTGTAGTAGAGTTACTACAGGAAAAGCTTAATCCAAAAATTCGAGCACTGTTAGAGCTTTTCTGTCAATGTGCTGATAACTGCCAAGCCGTCGCTTTAAAGAGGTTTGACACCAGAAATCAAAAAGAAAATCATGCTTTACCCCTTTCGGAATGAAAACAATCGAGTATCAATGCTTCCAGTTTGATGGCTTATTTCTTATGATTATGTTAATGTCAACGCCCCCACAAAAAAAGGAACATTTGTGTTTGAAAAGAGAAAACATAGAAGCATGGATTCTACCTGTTGGCGGACAGTTTGAAAATAGAGTGGTTTAGTAATTTAAACTACCAAAGAAGTAAAACAAGCTTTCATTCCGCCGGATTTTATTTGGCACCCAGTTGGTTCACTGTAGAACGCAATGGGAGAGAAAAGAGCCCGTCAACTACTGAGAAATTAGGCATTATTTGAGGCACTAATTCTTCAACGCATTTTTAATATTGGCATATATACATTTTACTGCTTAGGTAGCTAAAGGATGCTTTTTTAGAAGATTCCTCTAATGGGTCCTCAGGTTCATTGTCAAAAGTGTATTTGATATTTTCTGCTTTGTAAGGAGTTCAGACTTTCCATGATTAACAATAGAAAGAGTATTTACTCTTTATCTTTTCTATTACGGTTTAATTTAGAGCCTTTTAATGTTTCACTTTGTTTCATACTATAAGAAAGAAAATTTGGAAGGTTTATTTGGGAAATATTGTACCCATTCATGCACAAGCCGGAACTATAATCACAAAGGTTACGGGCGCAGAAGACCCCACTAATCCTTCTCCTGGTTAAACACCAAAGACATGATAGCCAGATATCTTCAGTAGTTAGATCCCAAGCACATACTTAAAGAGCGTTTTTCACAACTGCATTGATCAATTTGAAGTGAAAGTGCAGTTAAATTGAAGCATGTCTTGGCTATTTGGTAAGAAATCAAGTGTAGATGATCCACCTTTAAACGACAATAGTCTCAGCAAAACTCTTCAGAATGATGATTCTTCTCTATCGAAACAAAATTCTGGGCTCGATTTGGATCTAGGTTCGGTTCCAGACGTTTCTGCCTTTCTGAATCCGCAATTATTGGATACTGCGATGTTGCATCCATTGGCAGGTCTCGATAAGGGATTGGAGTATATTGATCTTGAAGATGATGCCCTTTCGGATTTAATTGGAGGCCAGGGAATTCTACCGAGCCGAGGATGGTCAGATGATTTGTGCTATGGAACAGGGACTGTATACCTAATGGGATTGGGGATTGGGGGTGTTTATGGATTTGCGGAGGGAGTCAAGAACATAACAGCTGGAACTCCAGGAAAGGTCAGACTTAATACGATCTTGAACGCAATCACTAAAAGGGGACCGTTTGTCGGAAACTCTGCTGGCGTTTTGGCAATATCTTATAATATTATAAACAGCATCATTGGGAATTTCAGAGGTAAACATGAGGATACAAATTCGATAGCCGCCGGCTTGCTGGCTGGTGCACTATTCAAATCGTCAAAGGGTTTGAGGCCTATGGCGATATCTAGTGTGCTAATGGGGTTCGCCGCGGGAACATGGTGCATTATTAAGCGAACTTTTGCATAGCGATATCGATTATGACAGGCTATAAAAAACAGACAATGAATCAGATTCACAAAAGAACAACAAATCTAAATTTGGTAGTGCTATAGAAAGCCCCAAATTAGGCTTTATTTATGTTGGTAAGAGCGTTTTATTTAAAGGCATTTATTTCAACCTGGCACTTTTATATAACAGTTGGCTGACATATCCTGATGTACAAGTACCAGAGCATACAAACGATCTTAGGATTATTTTTCATGATTGAGCATTTAAAGGCAACACCTTTGATTCTGTTTTTGTTCAGATTTCAAAAATTATCGCTTGTCCTTTTGCGCAATTCTGAGATTCTCTAAAATCAAATCATCTAGAAGTTGAATTTTTCGCTCTCATATCTGCACAAGTCTTTCATATGTAGAACAAGTAGAATAGCTGGAATGACACACTCAAAATCATCAAGTTTATTGGCATCAACAACCTCTTAATTGGTCTTGCTATTATTTTTTCTAGTTAATGGAACCAACAATCCCAAGCTGTCTGTTTAGTCTCCAAGTGATTTGTTGAATGGATCTTGCCAACCCCACACGAGCTTCTCTTCAAAAAATTGTTTTTCTGTAGCTCTGTTTTTACGATCCGCCTGACCACTATCTGCATTGCTTTTTTACTTTTCTAGTCGAATTATCACAATTACACCATTTCCTCCTGTTGAATAGTTCTTCTTAGATATCTACCCACGAAACTGCTGTATACAGAGCTAATCTGAACGAATGAAATGCTTTTTTCAGTTAAATACATACTTGATGACTTTATTCAAGCATCGAGAGTCCAAAGCTAGCTGAAACCCCCTTTCTATCAATTTCTGGTAGATAGGCTGTGCTGTATAGTGAATCATAAATTTGGCATTTCATATAAGGTTAAGTGGTAATGGATCTTCAGATCTGGTAGAACTACAGCCAGCACTTGGGAATACACAATCTAACCGCCTTGGCAACAATTGTTGATTTCTGGATATGGCTATCTTTGCGACAATGATCACATTTGAGTTTCCGCAAGATCGTGCGAAAAATGTGTGTAAAGACCAATCACTCTAAGTTAGAACAAGATACCACCTTGTAGCCTACCCACATCTATAGCCATGGCTGATTGTTTTACTGTCTCGGAAAGACTTTAAGCCCTAATTGTCTTGAGGCCTCTGGGATGTAGGCGTAAGGAGGTCAGAGACATCTGCTAGTGGAGGATGAGCGGTCAGAATTTAGCCGTTTCCGTACGCGTTTTGTATTGCATTTATACTTTGTGAATACTCTCATTCTCTCCAGTAAATGGCTCTAGCAATTATACCGATGCAAACGGTGCGAGGGGGATAAGACTGTTATTAAGCCGAGGGTTTGGGGGACTTCGATGAGCAGAGATCTGATGGAATGTTATACTGGTTAAAGCATATCGGCCCCATGTGTCCCTGTATACGGTCGTTTTTATGGACGGTATAAACTCAGGAACCAAATCAGGAAAAATCAGCATCTTCACAGAAATTCTCTTACGATGCTCTTCTCATTTCTTCCTTTGTAAAATTCTCTTACAAACTTTTCTCTTTTACGCCAACCCTATGACATGAATTTCGAAAACCGATCATGGCCTCTGTATGTCGGCCAAAACGTCCCTATCCACCCTAACCAAGGCAGAAGATCTTCAGGAGATTTCAAGCACATTTCACTTCAAAGCTGCGATGCTTATCCAGAAAGTACTTATGAGTTCCTTCATATTATATGTGAAGAATTACAGACCAGAGGTATGCTTCAATTTATTCTTCAGTGGCAAAGCTGTTATAACTAATCAAGCAGAAGACATCTCCTTGAGCCATTTCATCCCTGATATAGAGTCCTCCAGGAAAATAGGGTTACAAGCCAAAGCATTTCTTTGTATTACATTCTCCACAGGATATTACATCTCCAGCACAAAAACCAATAAACCAGAGTTACTCAAGATTGTCAAGAAGATTAATTCACGGGTATTAATCACCGCTCTAAAGTCAATCTGGAAAAGGCTTCCTGGAGATGGCGTCATATCTTGGCCCATCTATCATGCATTTTCAGAAGTAGAGAGGACCAACTCTTTATTAAGATTCAGAGCCTATGGCAACGCCGAAAACTCAATTCCTCCATCACGACTTTCATTCACTGAAATAGTAGGGAAAATTGCAAGGAAAGAACGGGCAACGATCATTACTGATTTTTACAAGCTAATTTTCAAGGGTATTGTTTCGTTCATGTCCAGGATTGAAGAGGCTGATAGTCCGCTTTTAGAAGGGAGAGTCCAGAATTTGGAATTGGTCTTTCTTGCTGGTATCTGGGCATTTCCCACTTTACCGGTCTCGCATAAAAGTTCACCGGAAAATATTGAAAGCTTATATACAGATTCAAAGCTGATAAATGCACTGGAGGAAGCTGGATTATCTACTTTTCACATGTTCCTTTCCTTTTTGGTCGAGGTTAGTAGCACCAAGCAATTGGATGTCCCTGTCTCTCTACAAGAGCTGGTTGAATCTTCTCTTCTTGATTATCCGCCGTCACAATCTTCAAGTATCAAATTCACCACTACTCACCTGGCATTTCTGGCAAAGGTCCATTACGAAGATAAGCACCCAAAAATTTTCTGTCCAGGAAGCTTTGAACTGAATGTGAAGCAAAATGTCATGGGTTCAAATTCTATACTTGAAACACTTGCTGGGTTTTGTCGGAGCCATAGCAATAATGTTGCCAGGTCCATCTGCATCGATCATCGACAGAGACTTCAAAAGAATATGGCACAAGAGATCTTGGACGATCCAGGGGCCGTCTTATCAAGATTAACCCCCACATCATTGTCAATATTAATGAGGCATTACAAGGAAACAGTTAAAACCGGCCAAATTGATTTTGAAACCTTGACTCTTAAGTCTGCTCTAGCTGCGATAAAGACCAATTCAGAACCTTCAAAGATTACATTATCGCTGGTAAGGATTTCCAATTCAACGCTTTGGGGCTGGATATGCAACTCCATTGAAAATTATGACCTTGGCCTATTATACTCTCAAAATATGGTATGCCTTGAACTTGACAAAAGTTTAATTGTATCAAGCACAAACAGATGGTTGATCATAGAAGAGGAGCATAAGAGCTCTTCTGCTAATAGCTTGGGTTCTTTAGAGCCTGGGTCTCGACTAATTTCGCCTAAAATGTCAGGGGTGAAAGTAATTAATATAAAAAAGCAGCAAGGTACAGTAGCACATGACTATCTAATTTCGCAAGAGGAATTGCAAAATGACGTGGGCGTTGAAACCGAAATGGCGTTTGTTGATAACTCGACGCAGACAGACTCCAATAATCATAACCAGCAAGAAAATAGCGCTTTACACCGACCACTTTCTCCATTGGGACAAGACCAATTTAAAAATGATGATAACTATCATTCCCTTTCCACTGCTGGTGCAAAAAACCCACTTGCCCGAAAGAAGGAACAGCAAAGACGTGTATCTTCATTCCAACCTTCTACCCCAATCACTCTCGAGGAAGAAGAGGAAGATGAAGATGAAGATGAAAAAGACAAGGTCAAAAAATCTCCCAACACTCCAAACCGTAATCGAGGGAGTAGTGGTTCGGATATTGCTCTTTTGCTTTCCTCACCGATCAATACTCTCCAACGTACTTCAAACAATGTAGCAGCCCATAAGTCTGCAGGCGTGCATATACGGTCTGAGTCTGAATCATGGTACAATCACAAACAACAGCGACAAGATCAGCCGAGTGGTGTTGATTCCAACCACGATAACAAAGAAACATTTATGGCATCTGATCATGACATCAATTATAAAAGGATGAGTGGTTTTAAATACAGCCGAAGCCATACAATTACTGATTTGTCTGCTGTTGTAAGTGAAGGAGTACCGGATCGAGAAATAAGCTCCAATAATCATTACCAGTCGAAAAGTACCATGCCACTGCAGATAATATCAGGAGGGACCAAGCCGGTAGAGAAGTTTGATGATGGTAATTTTACTGTTTCTATAAGTAAGGACGTTGGCCCCAGTAAGGTCGAAGTTTCTGAATCTGCGCCTGTTTCTCCTTCCTCTTCTTTCAGAAGGTGTGGACTTCGAACAAATAACGACGTGCAACATCGAAGAAGACATAGCATTTGCGGATCTCTTGGTCATCTTTTTCAACGTAACAATACTAAATTGAATCGAGGCCTTAGCGAAGCTCAACGGCGGCGCACTGTGGGATCTAATTTAAGTGGCATGGCTCCAACTCCTGTTCTTGGAAGAAGGAATAGTATAGGCGTTGCCTCTCCTCCTATTGGAGCGACAATGATTTATGAAAAAAAGGCTGGAACAGATCCAATTTTGCGTTTTTTATCACTGGAGAATTTGAATGATAGCAAGATGCCATCCAAGTCAAATGGCAGTTTATTTTCCTCCATCTTAGGACTCTCATCTTGTACAAACTTGTGTGACGTTAGCAATGCTAGCTCGCTTAAAACTCCAGGCAGGCAAAGGCACGAGGATGTTTATGACGCCTTGCAAAGGAAATCGCCCGTCCCACCCATGGCTCTACAAGTGCCTGCAATAGTGGACGGTACAGGCTTAAAGAGTGAGAGTAATTTATATTCACATGAAACTGCCACAACCACGAAACCTGAAAATCTAAAGATAAAGTCGCTGATTATGCCTCCTCCCTTTCCTTTGCCGCTGCCCAAGCCTATACATTATTTGGGACTCTCAACCCCAACATCGCTAGAACGAAAAAGGAGTTCGATTATGTCGCATGATTTCGGAAGCAGGACATCTCTGGCACAACCTATAACTCTCAGCGATAAAAATAGGAGTCGGGTGTTGGTTAGATCGGGCGTGGAATTAGGAATAGAACCGACTTCCGGGTTCTCACAAAGAATCAAGCACAATCGATCTTTGGACTTTGCGAGCTCAAAAAACTGGGAATCATGTGGAGTGTATAACATCAGAGGAGAAAAGACTGTGTTACAGGAGAGTGCATTCAAGAGAAGCGACAAACCATGCTTTCTGTCAAGGAGAGCAGCGTCATTGGACCTTCGAACCAGTAGTCAAGATGTTGATGATCTGTTTCCAAAAAGTGACACAAAAGGATTCAGTTCTTTCAGGATTCAAAATCAACAAAAAGATGAAGGCACTGGACCCGATGTTGCATCTCAACAAATAAGCCAAGGAGATTTCTCAAATATTTCTGAAGGAGACAGAGAATACATGTCTCAGTCCTTTTCTCGAAGGTTGAAAAAGTCGAGGTCTTCAGCAGTTCTTAAAAATTTCTTTGTGCCTCCCTCCCCTCTTTCACCAGCGGGCAATACAGTTAGTAGTAGGGCTGATAACTCTTCTCATTCAATAGCTCAAGGAAGGCAAAACTCTAGATTGGTCAATGCCAAATCTTATCGGTCGCTTTCTCTTTCTCAAGCAACATTAAGGACGGATAATGCTGAGGAAACCCAAAAAAATAATGAGAGAAAAGACTGGACCTTGGTTTCAAAATTTAGATCCTTTTCGCTCTCTCATGCTTTATCCAAAAAAGCTAATGAAAGTTCACCAAGACCAACTGAAGCCGAGACAACGATAACAAATAAGAGTGCCATTCAAACAAATTCAGGTTTCTCCGATGCAATTCTAACGCAAATTGAAAATACTGAAACTTCCAACAACAAGAGAGAAATAAAAAATGCAGAAAACACAAAGACCGCAGGTCATAAACGTCAACCAACTTATACTACATTTAAATTTCCCGAAGCAAAAAAGAAATTTTTCTACCGTCATAAAAAAGGCAGAGTTCGAAAAGAAAATGAGATAAGCCTTCCCGATCCAATTGTTCATTATGCACCTGATTCAGGTCAAAAATCAGTCTCCTCTCCTTTACTCTCCAATTTTTCTCCTTTTCGTAGAGCTGGGCATTCAATATCAAAACCTCATCAAGAACAAGACTCGGATTCATTAACGAAATACGCATATTATTAAGTTTCTTTTGTCTTCTACGTCATATTAATTTTTTTTCGTGTTATAGAAATAGTTTTGATGTTTACTGCATATCTGCTTTTTATTCCAGGGCTTACAGAATGCTTGGTAAACAAGGAATAGATTCACAGCGTTTTTTCACTTCAGATAACTAAAAAATCGATGTTTCAGGAGCGTCTTCGGATTGGTAACAAAAAGTTTGCTTATGAAAAGCAGAAAATGAGCAGCAAAAGTGCTCAAGGTAACGAACTGTTTTAGCTATTGTTATATTTATAAGCAGCTTGATTTTAGATTGCTCCATATACGTGAAGTACTTTGTATAGACCTAACATTAACTAGAGCCAAAACGCTGTTCACAGCAATATGATCATAGTTGTCTCAATATCCAATATCGGCTCTGCGATCTTAAAGCGTTTTTACACCAAGTAGTTCAATATCTAAAAATGAGCATAGGTTCTGCAACGGGCAAGCGCAACTGCCGATCTCATGGGCATTTGTTGAGAATTTTTGATGATTAAAAGGTCTGGCTGGGACATGTCCGCCTTAGATTTTCAGGCAATTGAAATCACTTCATTGAAAGAAACTTCTGTTTTCTTATCAGCTTTATCTTCCTTGTAGACTGGAGCAATGTAATTCTCTCAGCACCAGTGGACAAAACAGGGTAATATTTTGGGATGCAAAAGTAGTGATGTTTAATGGAAACAAAAGGAGTGATTATCTTCCCTGTAATAGAATGCTTTGGTGTCGTTTTATTGATAGGGTTTCCGGCATTCTAAGAATAGGAACCTACTGCAATGGAGTTAATCCTGAACAAAAAGATGCAAAAATGTTGAGACAAAAACTCTCGGCAACGGGGAATTGAACCCCGGTCCCCCGCGTGACAGGCGGAAATTCTAGCCACTAAACTATTGCCGATTTTGATGAATGATGAAATATGCAAAGTATATTAATACAATAAATTGTACAAGTTTATTGGCTAAGGTATTAGCATTAAGTAACTTCAAAAGACAAAAATTAGCAATTCAAGTAAAGATCCATTTATATTCTTTGGTTACAGTCTTATGTTTACATTTTGGTTATAGATATACTGAACCATCCGACAGTCGAATTTGCTGGTTTTACAAAACCTTGGACCCAAATTGCCGGACTTACTAATGACATTTCATTGGTGTATATCATTTGACTTGGATCACTGGATTGGTTTCCCATTTTGTATGTTTTCGGGTACTTTTAGGATCTATCTCTTATTTAACTTGATTGAACCTTCTTCTTTTTATCAAATGGCATATACTCGACTTCCTGATCATCCCCCCAGAGATTCTAGCATCCAAAACATAATAGAAACTTTTCATCGCTTGACATACCCCATCCATGGTCAGGCCTCGCGAATAATGAAGGTTCCAACCTCTGTAGAGTATCACGGAACTTCCTTGGTTCTCGTCTACATAAACATCGTTTGTGTTCCCTCTAGTGAGAGAAGTCAAACTCTAATAGATTATCACTTAATACATCAAAAATAATTCCACTCTAAATTCCTTCAACATATCAATGATTATCTATATAAAAACGAACTTGTTCCATGGTTTTATGGCCTTTAGCTACCGTCAGGTCTTCATTAAGACTACTTTTTCAAAGTGAACCAGCTCATGATCTCCCTTGGCCCAAAATCTCTTAAATATGGTAGTGATTACGAATGAATCGACACGATCTCCTTTGTAAAACCCGGATCATCAAGGGCTGAAAGCATCGGGACTTAAGGCTATGTTCAACCAATTGTTGGCTGGAATCACCATAAAGTCGCTACTCGCTGGGTACAAGATGAATGTGATACAAAACGCTTCGGGTATCCAAGAAATCACACTCACTATTAAGTACTACATCACCATCTCGCCCTGTATATGTTTTCTACATGCCTTTTTTGCAATGCACATTGTGTCACATGTGTAACTCGCATACCAGGTTCGTTATCGTGATGAGTCCATTACCCTGCTGTGTGAGAATCACGTGATATGGTTAGTGAGCTTATCCAATGAGAGAAAAGGGTTTTCAACCAACAGTCTCTTGTGAGTCTGCGGTGAAACCTTCTCAGATCTAAGAAAACTCATCGTTACCTGTTCACGAGAAACAAGATGGCAGTAGAGAAACTTCCCGAGCTCTGTAAGTGAACTATTAATGTTCATGGATTTATTTTCAAACTCTTTTAAGTGTTTATGTATTATTTCTGATAAAACAATTGCTAACACCGTTTTGTCCTGTTCTTATTTTACCAATGTACAGTGACAGAGCAAGAGATGAAGGATAACCAAATTCCATTAGCATACAGAGATCGATGTGCAAAGCTGTTAGTGCCTCTGAATAAATGTCGAGTTGAAGGCTGGTACATGCCATGGAACTGTTCACAAGAACGACATGACTATGAAGAATGTCAATATTTGGATTTTCAACGACGGGTTAAGGAGTTGGAGAGGATCAAGGCACAGAGAGCTGCCGCTGCTTCTTCTGTGGCCGCACCCGAATCGGCTTAAAGAGTCGGAGGAGCTGTAAATGATCATTGAATTGTTAAGACTAAGGCGGGAGCAATTTGGTGCTTGGCAACTAAAATAACGTCTGGAGGAAGGGAGAGATTTGTACTCAGCTTTCATCAATCAACAAGCTCAGTTACGAGATGAGGGCACCTTACACATTTTATCTTTAAGGAAATAAATGCATTTAATAAATGGCTGTTTAAAAGGTTGGAAGCAAATGCTTAGGAAAAGTCAGAAGTTGAAGATTTTCAACACCTTCTATGTGCTATAATGTACCTGGAGCTATGAATTATGTCATTGTAAACTTTTTTTATCTGATTGTAGATCTAAGAAATGTCTAGTATTGTTGATTCCTTGACGAAGGGTAAAATCCTTGGGTATGGTAAAATGCTGAATCTGTTTTCCTCTATATTTTACCACTTAATTGGACCTCAAGACCCTGTGAAATTCACTGATAAATTTAAAGCAATTACGAGAGTTTTAAGTGAGAAAATAGTCTTACAAAACCAATCCTGTATAGTATATTGCTAAGTCGAATAAAACATCGTTGAACAGCTACATCATCATTCAAGATCATAAAACAGTTCCAAAGTGCAGATAAAAAAACAAAACAGAAAGCAATATTAAAAAGATAAATGAAATAACGAAACAGATAATCTGTTTCATCATGAATAAATATCATGCATCAGAAGCGTTCATCTATGGGTACAGATGTTTAAAATGAAAAAGAAGGCGTAATAAAAAAATGAATGGTACAAATAATGTAAAACGTGAAAACAGATCAGAGGCAAGAGCGACTCATTTGAAAATAACGCAAAAAAACGGGTGGTTACTGTTTACCTAGTTGCAAACAGATTTTGACTTTTTTCCTCTTCTCCTAGAATATGGTTCCTGCTGGCACCGGGAGGCTACCTCTTTGATACCGTTCCCCGAGAATCTTCTAATTCCCAATCCGCTTACTGTCCTGATCCCCTGGTCGTATCGGTCTTGATGTTCTCCCATTGCCATCATCATCATCTGCTGCTTGTGCTGGTCTTGTTGCTGCTGGAATACTGCGTTAGCAGTCTCTTTGCCCTTCTTCTTCACCAATTTGGCATAAAAGAGCCCACATGCGTTACATAACGTCCTTGAACCATTTGGACCTCGGCGCCACTCGGGAGTGGAGGTAACCCCACAACGGTAGCATTTCACTGTTCTCATAGGAATCTTGATTTTTATGTCTTCTAGTCTTAGTTGACAAGGGGAAGGATCGGGCTGTTGTTGCTGAAAAGATAAGGGATAACCATACATTGAAAAGTTCTGGTCTTGTGTGTTTGGGGCAGGTGATCGAGTGTAGTAGTTATATGTCGTAGTTGGCGCTGGAATATGAGAAGGAAGGGGAGATTGAAGAAGTTCAGAAGGAGTAGAGGTTGGGAACGGAATACTTGAGATAGATCCATGTGGGGACACGGGTGAGTTCATAAACGACGAAAGATTTGGTTCGAAAGCCTTGTTAGCTGCTCCTGAAGAACCAAAAGGTATTAATGGTGGTTGAGATTTTGATGTACGTAAATGGCCGAG
Source organism: Alloascoidea africana (assembly GCA_030581615.1). Taxonomy (NCBI): domain Eukaryota; kingdom Fungi; phylum Ascomycota; class Alloascoideomycetes; order Alloascoideales; family Alloascoideaceae; genus Alloascoidea; species Alloascoidea africana. The sequence continues at coordinate 203,959 of JAKTTT010000007.1, forward strand.
TCTGCTGGAGTGAAATTCGGCATCTTGAGGTTTTGGGCTTGGATACAATGAAACGATTTGAGACTTGGGGGTGGCCATAAGGTTGATGTTCCCATCAAAATTAAGCGGAGGGGTAAGAGGAACAATTTTAGGAATGAGTGGAGGAAGGCTTGTAGATTGTTTCTTGGAGTAGGGAAGGAAATGATCTAGTTCATCAAGAGACCTTTTTCTTGATAGGCCCTCGCTTTTTGGAGTCATGGGCAGAACGGGCAGAACGGGCATAGTGTCCTTATCATTGTGATTAATGAGTTCGTTGATTCCCAATGGAGCATGGGAACAGGCACCAAACGCTTTGAGTGTTGGTACTGGAGCAAGAGATGCTGGGGTTTTTTGAACCAGTTCAGTGGGCAAGCATTTAAGAGAGGACGTTAATGTGGAGATGGGTGGTAGTCTAATTTACAAAGATAGCTATGTTAGTTTTGAGCAGTTTTTTTTTTTGAACCTAGAAAATATTGACTTACCTGATTTTCTGATTGTTGGCACTCATTTTTGTATGTTAGGTGCTTGTATGGATAACACTAAAACTTCCTGTGACTGTGACAACTTGAAAAGACGCTGTTGGAAATAGCACTTGACACAAATCTGGGGAAATCGGGCTTCAAATATATAATACGCGACAAAAAAACGTTCTAGCAGTGGCTAGCTCCTGTGCTCTTCTTGCCTGATGATCTAATACCCCACAGCCGAGCCAATTATTTTTTGAACAGTGGTTTACAGAATATTTTATCTTATACGGAGTCGGGCTTTTCAATGTTCTGAAACGTGAATGGTTCGATTTTGATCGATAGATTGTAATTGTGGTAGGGAACGAGATCTGTGAAATCTGTGCTTCTGTATGTAATTTCTAACGTTGTACAGTCCAAAGTGCTATTATGTGCATCCTCGGACTCCCGAAGATTTCTCGGCCTGGTTCTTGGACGCTTACCACGAATAGGGCGCGGGCTTTGATATTGCCAACTCCAGAATGATCTACACCAAAAAATAGTTGTTTTCAAATATTATTCTGGTTATTCGTATTAAGCCGGTTTTAGCCAGATAATAAATTAATTGGAACTGTAGTTCTGGCTGTAGGTCAAACGTTGTAGTGGGGGACTTGCAAGCTATTCTGATTTCTTGATCCAACTGTAGTTCTCATCTTATCACAACAGATGACATGAGCGAGCACTTGATGTTATTCCTGGTTCGTAATTAGCGTTTACATGGAAATAAATAAACGCACTTGGGTCAAGTGGTTCTAATGCTAGGCAACTAGATTAGAGTTTCTGTAAAAGCGAGTAGATGTAGAGCTCTGGGATTGACAGATATTTTTCTGTTGGTAGATACAGCATTGCTTCTACTATCTACTCTGTTTAATGTGCTAGGCTTTGCTTCACACGAGGAATCTAGTTTCGACAAAGCTTCAATGGTGATCTGAGAGATCTTAGATCTTGTATTTACAAGTGCTCCTATAATGTATATGATTCTAACTTCCATTTGGTTTTCGGCAAAGTAAAAAGTCAACCAGTCTTGATGTCAATCCCAGAACAGAAGGGAAAACTTAGAGAAAGCTTACGTGTCTTTCTATATCCAAACTAGGGACAATAATAAGCCACTAGATGCCACCCGTATATGCCAAGTGTTGGATAATGTGACAATAGCGTGTCCACCTAAATTTCCAGTCTCCATCACGTAGTGCTGGACATAATTAAGGGGGAAGGTACAACATCTAACCAGCCTTACTATTTACTCTTCTGTTTGTTAACTAAATGCGTATGCCTTGATTAATAGAAAAATCACCATTTTTTCCTGGGAATACTGCCCAGGGGCAAGTTTGGGCTTTCATCTCCAATTACCAAGTTTTCTGACAAAATTATGATGCTATTGTAGCATATCACTATTCCCAAACAAAGCAGACTCATCCAACACTCTTTATTTCAGAATTCCTTATAGCGCAAAAAGCAAAGAAAAAGATGTCACAGCCTCGAGCTCTAATTAGATTGATCATAACAGTTCCTTCAAATTTTGTGGCATTGAGAGGATTAAGCCTTTTGTCCTCCACTACTACATTTCATAGATGATAGAAGGCTGAGAAAGAAGTAGCAATTATTTTTTCTATTTACCTACTTTCCTTAATGATATTTTCATATCTTCTGACAGAAGTGCCAGTTTTGCTTGTCTACCATGTCCATTTCGTAAATATGTGGATCATGCCTATAACCGCCCAGAGCCACTGTTTCCAAGAGCATCTTGTAAGGCTCTGCACGCTCTCGGCTTTGCTTCGTGTGCTGCATTTAATAGCAGATCGATCTATGCCGCTGGATATAATACTGCGACCCAGGCAGGTGCTAAATAATAGTCATCACAGATCAAATACGAGAGACGAGAGACGATAGAAGATGGCGGTGGTGGATTTCCAGAGACTTTTTTCATGCTCGTAAAGGCTATAGTAAAACAAAATATAAACGTGTGTGTGACGGTGTATTTTTCTAGCTTCTACTCCAGAATGATGTTGTTCAAATTCCTTATTCATGTCTGCGCCATAGATTATTAAGATTGCCAGAAAATGGAAAAGCGTAAGACAGCGATCAGTCGAGCTTTTACAAATGGCCCAGAAAGTATTTGATCTTTGTTTCTAGACTCATGTTTGTCGTGAAGCACCACACATTCGCATGCATCTGGCTCAGGGAGACTACATACGAACACATTTTTGGGATCTTATCGCTCAACTTGTTATAGTCCATCTCGATAGATCACGCCTTTTTGCTTGTGCTATTCCAAACGCCTTTGAAATCGTTGATACTGCAAGAGTTTCTGTTACTTTTGTTTCTTAATGTTTGTCTGTCACCATTTTAAAGAAACATGTACGTCACAATCCTCTACTGGACACGTAGGCAGGGGAAAGCATGGTCAATTTTTCCTACACACGATCAGACCATGGCATCAGCATAAATTACAATACAGTAGATATACAGACGCTGGCAACTTCATCATCGGAGCTACTTCACAGCGAGCAGAATCAAGCATGGAGACAGCATCGAAAGGGCAGGAAGGGGCGAAATATTGTGCTCGGTTTGGCTGGGTTTAGTAAATAAGGAGTTGGTCTAGAGTTACTGGTGCCATAGATCTGTTAAAATATAATTGTTCCGAAACGGTTTTACGATGTCAATCTGCTATTTGGAAGTAAACATCACGAACTGGATCGGACTTTTCACATTGTGCATCAGGTTAAAGTATTCTCGTGATATAGTTGGTTCTTGTTTTCATTTCTCTCTGTCTCGAGACAGAGATCGATGATATCCACAGGTGATCCATACAGTATCCACTAGCCGCCAAAGTCCTACTTTTGTGTCCCCACTGAGCCTTACAGCCACATGGTAATGGTGTGATATGTCAGGGCCAGCTTTGATGTATACAACATGGATGATGGATGTGTCTTCACATTCAACAACATCAAAAGAGCATACACAAAACTGAAAAATGCACCACTTGTTTTGAGTTATAATGGCTCAGGACTACAGTTACGTAAGTCATTTGATTTTTAATCACCTTTTTTGTTGTTGAACTATCAGAGTGAACTACTCGATTTTCAACATCCAGGTAATGGCTGTATTTAGTAAAGATTTTCATGAAAAGTCTCTGGTCATTAATGGGACCAGCCAATACCTGGTCACGATATCGGTTACAAAAAAAAGAGACGACCGTACAATACACACTCAAATACAGTAATAGATTCAAAAACTCTTCCCTAAAGTTGGCCTACGAGAATTTTGCCCCACAAACCATTTAAGACAAAAAGTCTTATTAGACGCCACCGACTTGTCTTATAGACTGGATCGGGTAAAAACGGTTTTTCGCACTATGAGTGCTAGCTGGCCCGTTGTCAGTCTGTTCTAACTCGGCTAACTAATATCCTAATAAGTAAAACTTGGCAGTCGCCATTTATTTCCGAGAAAAGGCAAAAGGGTGATCGCTGGCGGCAGAAACCCTACAAATGGATTGTGCTTTAATTGGAGGCATCGGTTTGTCGTTTATTTCAAGGAACAAGCCGGAAGGTGGGAAATTTTTTATCACAGCAACATATTATTATGCAGTTTTAGATCAAGCGGTAACTCCAGTAGAATACACAAAGTGCTATCTTCTCCTCATCTGCCTCCAACTTGGGCCAGATCCATCAACAAATTGATTGGCCAATTGAATAGATCAAAAGATCGCCATGAGGAACAAGATTTGCAATTCAAAAAAATTTGAAGTAGAGCTGCTTTTTGGGGAATTCTATCCGCCCTTTAATCCGGGGGACTAATTCACTTGGAATGATGTAAGACCAAGATCGCCCAAGCCAGATCTTCAAAGAAGTGGTTGTTGTACTTAGGGATGTGGGACACAACAATCGTTGTATTGTGTGCTCATCCGTCCACCCCTACACCAGATATCTTTCTGAATCACACCTGTGCACGATGAATGAAGAGCACAATGATCATCATGCCCCAGTGAAACGTCGTGCTCGCTCAGATATTGTTTCATCTTTAATAGCTATAAGTTCTCTGAATTCTTATATCAAAGCGATTTCCCTGGCAACATCATTGTTAGGTGTTACATGTCACCCTCAAATTCCATTTTTTTCCCTCTTTGCCGTTTGAAAAAAAAAAAGAAACACTTAGACTAAACCTTTGACATCCCATTCTTACCTTGAAATAATTATCCCTAACTGTTTGTGCAATGTCCTTCTTCCCAACAAACGTTTAAAACATGTGGATATTTTAACGGTGTACAATACACTTGTTATGTTTTATTGAAAAGATAAATCAAACCATGATATCATAAAAGTAATGCTTGGTTAGAGATTTTGGTTTTAGCATGCCTAACAATAGTAAAATTTGGTCCCATTGTTGATTTCTACTTGTTATGCAAGATTCACAGCATTATTTTCTTTTCGAACATGTTTAAAGCCAAAGGCACTTGAAAAATAACAGATTCGGATGGTTTGTAACAAACAATTAGATTACCTAGCTAACTGGGTTCTTTCTAGTAAAATTTCTGACATTCAACACTGAAGCGTAATGTTTATAGAGTAGATAATTAACCCTGTCAAAAAACATAACCAGGAGCATATGAGATGTAATAACAAGCTAATCTATATCCATAGTTTTTCTATGTTGAAAGAATCCTTGGTCATGTGTTATTAATTGGTTTTGGTATCTAAAGTTTTGGTGTGATATGTCTGAATGACAACGGACACGGGGAAGGCAGCAAAGGTACATGAGAAAGTGGCAAAGTTTGGGGCTTGATCCAGGAAAGTTATAAACGACGGTTTAAGGAGATTTCCAAGAACTTTGCCAAGATTTGGGATAAAGCTAAAGTAGCCCTTATTCCAATTACTTGAGGAGAAAGAAGAGAAATGAAGGCTATGACCTCATCTGTCAAGCTGAAGATTCTTTGTATGGTTTCGCAACAAAACTGATGTGTTGTTAGACTAAAATAATACAATGATCCTTTCATGTATGCGAGTTATCTAGACCGAGGTTAAAGCTACACGAATGTTTCTTTCCTTAATGCTATTCTTGGAGATGGTTTATTGCAGGCAAGATATTCAATGCACACTTCGATCTTGATCGTGCTGCAACCACAATATGCCATAAGAAATAAACAGAATTGATTCATGTGAAAGAATGAGATATTCCCTTATATTAACACTCATCTTTATTTAGAATGTTAATATAGGAGGATCAGCAACAAACGCGAGCTGCTAAGATCACGAAACAACAATAAAAAACAAGAAAATAATCAAAAAACTAAAAATCATAGATGATGGTAAAGAATTTGATTGACTATATCGACTGGTCTTTGCAGAAACTAAAGAAAACTAGCACTCAACAGGTAAAGAAAACTGCATCATAGCAGCGCCTGTTTATATGCATTCTAAATAACTTGTTTCTCAACAGTAACTGCAAGCTTTCCTGTTTGCATTGTTTTGATATATTTGAGAATGACTATGTTATAGATAAACCAGACACATGACTTTTATGATGTTATATACATTCGCTTGATCAACGAGTTCTGTTGAAACGTTTTTGACATAAATAATTCTTAGAACTTCTTACATACGCTTTTTACTATTTAAAAGTTTGTTTACTATTATCAGTGCCTTGTATTGAATTGTAATTGGGGAGGTCCATAATTTTCCCATTATTTTAACTTGTCGAAAGACACAGGAAGTAACTGGTATGGAAATGGGAGACAAGAGCAAGTCTCCACATATCAGTCCCCACGCATTTTAAAAACCATTCTAAAACCTATTATCAGGTAACTAAGGGTTTCCCACAATTGTAACCTTTTTTCATAATGATTTCTTATAGAGAGTGCCGTTGCGTGCCAGCATCTAAGATTAAGATTAAGTTAAACACCTCACTCGTTCTCTCTTACACCCTCCCAGCTCTCCAATCCGTTCTCATGCCTGCACTACGACATGGCAAACATTTTTGAAACTGACGCGAACAGCAATAGGCATGTTGTGCAAAACGCACCACCAACCTCGTTACTTAGGACATGGCTTCTTCAGGAGGTTCTCAAATATGTCCAGACAACACCTTTAGAAGTGAAACATTTTGCACAAACGGGTAGTAAGCGGAGCAAGAAATCTCTCCGTCACCATCGCGCCATAAAGATACTCAAGGTATGTGTGCCTTCTTGTAATAATGACGCCTTTGCTGTTTTCCTCAGTAAACAAGCGAGGAAATGAAACTAAGCAAATAAGTGTATTAATTCTTTATGCATCGAGTTGGTCCTTTTATCACAACCTAGTTCTTTACTTATTCAGATCCGATAACAGCCAACATCTCCGACCATTCTCATGCTATACTGGCAGAGTTCACAGCCGAATGTATACTAAAGTACGAGTCAAAGGAGAGAGAGAATTTCACTACATCTGCGATAAACAACAATTTTGTTATTCGGGATGCGACTCTAGTGTTTAGAGACAATAGCTATATTAAAACGAGATTTGGATTAGACTTTGAGAAGAGAGAACTAAAAGAAGTAGTGGAAAGGAAAATGAAGAGATTTTCTGAGCTTAATAGCTGTACTAAGACGCCAGGTTGGCAAGAAAGTAATGACAATGACGCAGATAACCAAATTCCAGGAAGTTTGGACTCCATATCGGCTGAACTTTATGAATACTATGGTGTTGAAACGACAGCATTGGAAGAAGAATTGAATGTTAGTGGAGGAACTGTGGACTGTGGGAATAAGAAGGACAACTGTGATGAACCAATTGGTATCCCGGATGATTTGCTAATTCCTTTGTCTCGTCCCAAAGTGGTTCGAAACTGCCAACAAAGTTACCCTATGGATTCCTCAAATATAATTGGTTTGTGGAGACCATATCAGTTTGCAATTTTACAAATTCACGAGATTGACGTCTTTGAGCGGCATAGCTCAATACCTTATCATGAGATACCATTTGTTTACATCACAAATGCTTATGTTTCACTATGGAAAATCCCGTTTTCGAATAGTTTGATTTATGAAGAGGAGGAAGAGGGAGAGGTGAATGATTTTGACGATGTTCGGTTTTATGGAGTCTAATGCTGTTTGTGGATCCATCAACTTTACCATTTTTGCCTCTCCTTTTCTTGATACACAAACTAATTACAAGTGCATAAACAATCCACCTTCTGATTTTTGAGATTGTTTCATTATCAAAAGTACGACAAAATCACAATACTGTGAAGAATCTGACTCAGCGGTTGCTATAATTAATTGATACTCCCGTCTTCAATAAACTAGAATTCTAGTTTTATTGTTTTACTCATGGCTACCCTAAAAAGCATGGGCACTGTGTCCCTCTCATCTGAAACTTTGGGTGGTGCTGAAATGTATACTATATTACCAACTAATACATCTGCCACCTCATTTGCCACTGCTCCTAGTTCAATAAACTCCTCTTTTGTTGATACTTCAAGTATCAATTGTGAAAGTAATAAAAGGTTCAAAACACTTAGAAAGAAAGCAAGAAAGATACACGATGGATGTGGGTATAAAGTGGTAAAAGAGTTGTTGTCTTATACAGCAGCCATGTTAATTCATGTTCACAAGGCTGTAACCAGCCCTATTTCCATTGGCGCCCTCCCTCCTCAAGCCAAGGAAACCCTCAAAATTACTACGGCTTCTTCATTCGTGACTTACAAAGCATCCAAGGAAACTCCTATTTTAATCGAGCGCTTGGGGAATATTCTTGAAGATAGAAATGATTCGGAAGACCATAATATTAGCGAAAATGATGAAAAGTAGACTGTTTTCTGTTCAGCTAACGACATTTCTATACGTTGCTAGCATGACAATGACACTTTGTTTAGGAAATTGGCCCGTGATCCCAAATTAGTTGTTTTGCAACGATTCCTACTTATCAATGACAGCAGTATTTAAACAGCAGTATTTAAACAGCATTATAGAGTCGTGTAAAAAGATGTGTTATTTACAAATTTCAAATGCTAGCTATAATTTGTAACAGTATCCACTAGAGCGCTAAAACGGAACACGCCGATGTCATCGTTTATCTCAAGCTGGCGACAATTAAATCGTTTAAACCATAGACTTTCGTTCCTCCAAAATCAAAAGCATAAGTGTTTGATTATTTCCAGAACCAACCACTTGATTCTTTTCCTCCTTGGTCACTAGTCGGTGTTGGGTATACTGCTTCGGAACTAGCAGGTCGTGTATGAACTTTTTCGACTGTCTTGGAAGTGCCATCAGGGAAATACTCACGGCGCACCTCTTTTACTCGTTCCATCCCATCTTCGAGTCGCTCAGTAGTGATGGTTGTAAAGGAACCGAACTCATGCTTTTTAAATGTAGGCGACTGTTCCTGGTTGTTTTCCACTGGAGGAACGCTCTGTGCCTGGATCAAAGTCTCTCGTTGCTTCCTCTTTTCTTCCTTATGTTGTAGAACCAAAGTTCTCATTGAGCTCTTCCAGCTCAGCAAGTCTTCATAACTGGTGAAAAATTTCTTTCCATACTTATCAGACTCTTCCACATTTACCGAGCCGGCCAGAGATGGTAAAAGACATCTCCATACTCCACGCCTATCCCATGTGCCCGTTCCCTGCAGGTCGTTACACTTTGCATATAGCTTCACCGATGGTACGGGATAAGCCCATATGATTCCATTCTTGCTGGTGCCTTCTCTAACAACTCCTCGAAAACGGTGGTTTCTAAATGGAAAGCCACGTCTTCTCCCTTCAGTTGATGCTTCACTATCCAACTGAGAGAGTGTATCATGTTTGCTATCTTCAGGGAGAAAATCATCGTCATCGCCGGCTCTGAAGGTTCTATTTCTTGCAAAGGTATCAAACCGGTCAAATTCTTCGTTCACCCGATCAAAACCAGTTTTCGTCCAATCAAATACCTTGTGTACTAGCTCATTCGAGCCATCAAAAACTGAATCAACAGCATCGTGTAAGACCGCTTGAGACTTTCCTATGGCCCTATCAATTTCCAATAGTTTAGGATCAGCTGGCCGCTCAGACCTGTTGGAAGTATTGTTTGTTCCTGAGCAGCATTTTGAATCGTCATCACAAGAACCGCAAGGCATTTTGGCTTACTGCTCTACAAACTGAAATCGTTTAATATCAGAATAACCGTGGAGCGAATTTGAAGGATTGTACCTTGCTTTATATGATTAGGTTTGCCACAAGAGTTACATACACATTTACCCGGATTTTCCGGGAGATATCGGATCTAACCGATTTTCTCGGATTGCTATGGATGTATGGATGTACCAACGACGGATCAGATAAACGTCTATCCCGATCACGACTATTCACGTTACTCATCAGATCGAGCTTTCTCCGTAGGCAGATCGCGATTCTCTCATAAATATGCTGATAAATCTTTATGAACTTTCTCTTCCACTTTTCTTTAGTTGTGTTCAACAGAAGTTGACTTGTTAAGAACAATTAGTTCGGTTTTGTTGGCGTGCAAGCTCAGTATTTTACCCCACAAGACCATGCCTGCAGTTCCGATCATCGATTTGTCTCTAGCAGACAATCCAGAGACAAAACCAAAGCTCTTAGACGATTTGCAAAAAGCATTGCTAGAGATTGGATTTTTTTATCTCAAAAACTATGGGGTGTCTAAGAAGTTGACAGAGGCTATAAAGGCTAAAACATTTGAGTTCTTTGAACTCCCACTTGAAGAAAAGATAAAGATTGAGATGACAAATTCGCCTCACTTTCTCGGATACACAAGACTGGCTAATGAAATTACAAAGTTTGCGACGGACTGGCGAGAACAGATTGATTTTGCTCCACATTGTGAAGCTCCAGGCCCAGATGAGCCTATTTTTAACAATATTCGTGGGCCAAGTCAATACCCCTCGGAAGATGTGCTCCCTGGATTTAAATCTGCAATTGTGGATTACCTAGCGGCAATGTCTGAAGTTGGCTTCAAGTTGACTGCTCTGGTAGCGGAGGCTGTTGGTCTTCCTCCAGATTCTTTCGATCCTTACATCGAAAAGGACCAGCACGGCTTTTTCTATCACAAGCTCAAAGTTATTGCATATCCGGACCTTTCCCAATTGGAGACATCACTGGAAAATAAGGAAGAGTCTGGAATATTGCCAACTACTAAAGAAAAGCCAACGGGCCAGGGTGTTGGCGCACACCGGGATGGCGGATTTCTTACATATCTTCTGCAGGTTACACCTCATGAATCTCTTCAAGTTTTGACCAAAGATAAGGAATGGCTTACTGTGCCGCCAATAGATGACACTTTGGTGATTGCAGCAGGTCAGTCCTTGGAGGCACTTTCCCAAGGGGTTTGCATAAGTACCATCCATAGGGTTGTGACACCAACAGCTGGTTCGGGGCTCCGTGTGTCAATTCCTTTTTTCCAAGGGGTGAATCTTGCTGTTGTAAACAAGAAAATTGAAATTCCAGAGTCTATACTAAAGCAGCGAGATTCTAGGGATGTGGGCAGAGGAGGTTCAAAGGTTGATATTTCCACAGGTTTTCAGTTTAAACCTACTGCTGAAAGAGGATTGGCCGAGTCTGGCTTTTACAATCGAATAAAATCACACCCTGATGTGGGGAAAAGGTGGTATCCAGACCTTTATGATTATGTCGTAAAGGAGGTCGCCAAAGCTCAACAAGAATTTGACACTCTGAAAGAGAATGGCCAAAAGTAGTATTAAGCATTCGGATCAAGAACCTTTATAGTCTAGCATTTTCAGTCGTGATTCTTTGGATGTTGTTTAATTAAAATGTTTCTGTTGTATGGCCTTTGCGAAATGCAAAGCTAGATTTTTATCGTAGCAGGTTCGATGACATGAGCATCAATGTGTACATACTATGATTTGATTAACTTCCCGCCAAAACTAATGCAAGGTCTAGTTTGTTACTTACTATTACATCAATAAATACCTTCGCTGATTGAACAATCTGCTTAGTTACAATCCGCATTAGTGTAGTATTCAGTCATTTATAATTCTAGAAAGCTGCCCATCTTCTCCCATCAAGTCTTTATTGTTCTTATTGGTCTTTTTGCAATATCGCTTGGTTTGAAATCCGCAAAAAAGTACTTGAGAACAAGCTCAACAGCCCATGATCCAAAGTAGTCAACCATTAGTGTCGCTGTCAGTTTAAATTTAAAGAGGTCTTCCATTTTAACAAATTTCAGCATCTCATTCAATTCGGGGAAAAATTCAGTGGAACCACTAAGCGCCAAAAATGCAACACCCAAGAGACCGTAATACATTCCTTTATTCTCCGTGATACTTTCTCGGAAAGGACGTCCTTGGTAATTCACTGCAAAAGTAGAGACATTTTGAGCAAGTTGTAAGAGGAAAATTGCAGTATTCAGCAAAGAAGGCGAAAATTCGGCGTCCAAATCAATGCTTGAATCACGGGGTTCAATCTTGTAAACCTCTGCTCTGATATAGATGAGTGACACAATGTGGATAGCAAACTGACCGAGAATAGAACCCATAATGTACATATTGAAGATGCCATGTTGTGGTCTTTGGGGGCTCAGCTTTTCAACGACTTTGGCTCGAGAAATGCTCAGGAAACAGACTGAAAGCAGAATACCAGAAGCTGTTGCTTGTCCATCTCCAAACTTAATTCCGGCAAGATACAAAACACTGAGAGAATAGGCAGATACCAAACAATTCAATGCCAAAATCTTGTACATTTGAATCGTGGAAACAAGAGCAGCTCTTCCTTGTCTTACAATATGAGTGACAGAGGAGACATTCGCCAACTTGGAAGTGAATGGCGCAGCAACAGAAGCATCGCCAAGTTTCAAAGTCGGAGCTTCATCTTCGTTTAGTCCACCGTCCGGATCTTGTAATGCCATCAACTTATCTGCAAAGGCGGCCGCGTTGTTAGCGTTCTGTCTTTGCGGGTCTTCTTCCACGCTGTTAGCATTTGCATAGGCCTGTGCAACCTCACGTTTGATATCATCAGTTATTGGCGTGCCTCTCTTCTCGAGAGCTTTCAGGTAATGTGGGTTTTTGGGTCCAGGTGGATAGAGATGAGCAATTTGTAAAGGAACAGGGGGAATTTGACCTTTTCCCCACCTGTCCATCAGTTCGCATTGCTTCTTATACATGTTCTTGACAGCTTCAATACGTCTATTTTCAGCCATCTTTCTCATTCCTTCATCAGTTCCGTTCAATAACGCAAGTCCAACGTGTGCTTGTTTCAAAGCGCCAACATCATTAGTACCATCACCGCACATCAAAGTTGTATACCCAGCATCCTTCAAAGAGGTTAGAATGAACTCCTTTTGAGTCGGCGAAACACGAGCATAAACCCAAGTATGTTTGAGCAGACTGATTAAATCCGGATGTTCTCTCATCTTGGAAAGGGCATGCCCTGTTACGCACAGATCATATTTTTCCAAAATCGACTTGTCCAACGCATCAGAAGGATTAACAGGAATGATTTTGCGCTCATCAACACTTCTCCAAACCAGTTCATGGTCGCCATGGTGTTCCTCAGGTAAATCCAAAATTAAGGTTTCCTTGTCAACAATATCAACTTCTTTGGCAACGTGGACTGCTGTCAGTGGATTATCACCAGTGATCATAACACAACGATGAGAAGATTCGTTCAACATCTTGATAGTCTCTATAGCATCATCTTTCAATGGGCAATGGAATACCAGAAAGCCAGCAAATGTCAAATGCGACTCAACCTGTTCGCGTTTCAACTTGTTAATCTTAGATGGAGATGCATTATCTTCAAGATACTTGAATCCAAGAGCCAATACACGACTGCCTGTTCTAGTGAACGATTTATAGGTATCTTCATAATTCTTAGGAACAGAGTCGAGCATTTTTTTGATAGTTTCTGGAGCACCCTTAACAGAAACAAGAGTATGAGACCCATATGTCGAAATACTAGAAGATCTTTTCAAAGCAGATGAAAATTGGAAGCGTCTAAGGATACGGACGTGCTCCTTGTTGAATTTATGATTGTGTGCCAAGTCCTTCTTCTTGTGAATGATTCTTGGATCGACAAACTCGACAACATCATTTGGTCGAACCTCCCAGGCAATAGCTTTCAACGTGGCCTTCTCCATTGGGTCGCCGACTGTTTCTCCGTCATCCAACTGAACCAACGCATGCGCTGATGCCATAGTTAGAATAGTCTCGTGGGGCACTTCATTAGACGTGCACAAATGCCTAATATCTTTTCCTAAACCGGCAAGACCCTCGAAAACAAGGTCTTCCCCTGTTAAAGTACCAGTTTTGTCGAAGCAGCAAATATCAATCCTTCCAGCATATGGAATTCTGAAAGGTTCCGTGCAATAGATGTAAAACTTGGATAATGCAGCCAAAGATGTATTCACTGCCATAGTCAGCTCGATAGGTAATTCAGGAGGAACAACTGAGGTGATGATGAGCACGCAATCCAGGAGCAATTTTGACTGTTTTCTGTCCATTTTTGATCCTTCAATCCAGACGTATCGAGAAGCTGCAATGGCAAATATAAGCAAGAATAAAATAAACAAAAGGGACTCCCGATTTCCGACACTAACACGTTCAGTTGCAAAAATCATGACACGAACTAGACTTCCTTGGCTGGTCTCAAAGCCAGTTTTGGTGACGACAGCAAGAGCACCTCCATCTGGAGGCAGAGGGACCTTTGGAGCAACAGGAGGTGTCACTTGCAAAACCTTAGTACCGCCAAACAACAAAGAGTTTTTGTCTAGGCCATCATGATCGAATGTAGCATCACTGGGACGTAGCAGAATAGACTCCTTCAATAAAGGGGTGGATTCACCAGAAAGCATAGCCTCATTAACAATAGCTGTACCGTCAATCAATATCAGATCGCAGGGCAACCCCGAGTCTTCGCTGCTTCTGGTAACTGATACCAAATCGTTTGGAAGTAGTTGATCTGTTTGTATTTCCTCCCATTTCTTACCACGGAAAACATATATGAGATAGGGTTTAATGCCCATTCCCCTGAACTCTACCATGGTAACCCTTCTTTGGAATACAGTGACCATTTCAAAAGAAACAAGCATAAATAATGAGAACAGGGAGTAGTACCAATACTCGTCGAGACACCACAGAGCAACGCAAAACACTTGAAAAACGAAAAACGGAGCGACTGCATGCTCTTTGAAGAGTTCTAAAAACGACGGAACGGGGATATCAAATTTGTTCTCGCCATACTTCTGTTGGAACTTTTCCACTGTTGTCTCATCTTCCAGTCCATGAGCATCCTGAAAAAGTCCAAGGCTTGGGCTTTTGTCTACAATAAACTCCGGGGCTGAAAAAATGCCGTTCTCTGGATGAAATAGAAATCGTCTCTTCTGGTAGAGGAAAGAGACCTGGGTCTCATCTTTGAAAGCCACCCTTTCAATAGGACAGATGTCTGCAGTGCCACTATTTGGTGCTGGAATCACCTTGATAAAAGTAGCCTCATCCACACTCTTCACCGGTACAAAGTTGAAGCTTGATCTTATATTGATATTCCAGTTGGGCATCAACCAGAACAAGCACTGCAAGCTCATAATGGAACCTAGATATACAAACGTCCATTCTGAGCCGCCAATGTATTCATCATAGTGAAAGTAGTAGTAGCGTGAGAACAGAGGGTACAAAAAGAAAAAGGGCCACACGTATGGCCTTGCCAACAGGCTCCGCTCAATAAGCAGCGAAGTTTCGGCTATAGTGGCGGTTGGCACCAGAGACGAGACCCTATTTTGGGGTTAGTAACGAGCTACAAGAAATGTAACAGACCTAAAAGCTGGGGTATACTAACATTTGTTCGGTGGATGGCGATAAGGAAGAGGACAGAAGGAGGTGGAAAGAGATTTTATGAAGTACACGTCAATACAGATGTAATGTGTATAACATATGTAACATTCTTCCATAACATCATAACATTTGAGGACGGGTATCGAGGTAAACCCGCCAATCAGAGGCGAGCGTTTGCTGACATGAAGTTTATGAACCGCCATACAAGGCTGCTTAATGGAACTGTGGAATTATTCTACCACTCTAAACGGTAAATACGGCCATTTTTAGAGTGAGAGTGCCGGACTGGGAGAGGAGTGGCTGGCTTGAAGACGAGTGGGATCTCCGTAGTTGTGTTAATCGGAGACTCTGGGCCAATCAAGAAAACGTTTTTCGCTTTTCACTTTCCCACTTCACCTCTTTCTCAGACTCTTTGTGTCCAGCATGTATTTGAAAGCAGCTTCCCGGACGAGACTCACCAATTCTCTATTCTCAACTACGTTCTTAGTTGCTTTCATAACTGTTGCTGGAGGCCAAATGATGCCATGCCCGGTGAATAAAGCCTATGAAGCAGAATCGCCAAAGAACGAGAATGAGCATGTCAATGACAAGGGCCGGTGGAGCGGTAAAGAGGTTGTCGTTCTGAAAAACAACTGAGATCTGTTTTCCTCTTGGGCATTTTTGTAATTATTGCTCAAGAGAAGCGTGGAAACGTCTCAGCCTGAGTTTCCTCATTTCGAATATTTCCAACTAAATTTGCTCAACACTTACCAATCCAGCATATCTAATCGATCTCATCTACAAGACCTAATACAATTACAATCACTCAACTCACACATCATACTCGGAGGTAACGATACTGCTCATTTAATGTTACTCTATTGGACGCGTTTGACTTTTACATTCCCCCTCTACTTTTGCCCGCTTTGTTTTCGGATTCATTCTTGGGTGTTTTGATTTTTGGTGTCAGTTGACTGCAAAATTGTGACCATTCTCTCTGTGGTTTTATCCTCACTTCCCTCGACGTTTAAAACATGTTTGAGCTAACTACATCTTACGGGATACTGGTGGAGTTGCTCTCCTCTGAAGGGCCAATCAAGTAAATAGGCCCGGATTTGTATATAAAGTACATCTCTTCAAATTTGTGTATATAAAAATATTGATATGTAGTTTGTCAATAAACGCTAGATCTTTCTTTCAAATATTTGAAGAACAGAAAACTTTTATGATTGATTTAAAAAGTTGGCTACTAATTGAATGCATGGATGGTTTCGTGGCTCAGTGGTTAAGCCACACACTGTTATGGATTTGCTATATCTAGCTTGGCCTGTATTGACGATGCCAGTCCTGGATTGTTTAATATTCATGGCTTCTGGAGTTCTTCCTCGTTAACTTCAATCTGCTTGTCCAAGTAATGTAGATGTATGGGTGTGTGAGTGTTGAAGCAAAATGGTGTGAGAGGCGTATGGAGGAATTGGGAGGAGACGCGAAAAGTAAAAGCGACGCGAAACTACCTCCTTTTCTCCTTCCCAATCCGTTCTGATTCACCATTACCATTCCCTAACTCTTTTCCCCCTATTGTCATATCACTACATTGGCATTCTTCTTGTCTTCTTTGCTCTTTTACACTTTTAATTGGAGATGGGAAAAAGAAACGCGTTAAAGGATTTGCGAGAAGCCCGCCTGGGGATGAAATCTCGAGTAGATTCTTACCATGTCCAAAAGGCAGCAGATGTTTATGAAGAGGTCGACGATGCGACTTTCAGAAAGCATAAGATGGATGAGATGTTAAATGATGACTTTGTAACCGACGATCGGGGTGAAGGATACGTTGACAATGGTTTGGATGACTGGGACCATCGTAACAGGACGCGTGAATATAGCAGTAGTGAGGAAGATGATGACAGCTCCAACAGGAGAAAGCACAAGAAGAAAAAACGAAAAGTTGATAGTAAAGACGGCGGCAAAACCCAGGAGATTAACAAGTTTTTGAAACCCAATATTGGAGCACGTCCAAATGTGAGTTTCTATTTTTGAATTGGTGACGCGACGCTTAGATCTCCTAATAATCCATTACGTTCTAGCAATACCAAAAAAAGGATGTCGACGTAGATGACATTCTAGGTGACTTTGATGCTGGCATAAAATCCAAAAAAAAGACTCGAAAATCGATCCCAAAATCGCGTTTATCCCATTATGAGGAAGACCCTTTCCTTGACCACTCCTCCTATTCTAAGAAAACAAGATTTGTAGCTGGATTGACAAAAACTCCCTCTCTAGCTCCACCATCGAGGCGGCTGAATGGTTTTTCATCTAACGTTGAGGATCCTGAAGATTTTGATCCAATGCCAGTTTCTTCTCCGCCAGCCGAAATCTCTGTCACATCTACTCCGGCAGGAAAAATCGAAGAAGCTTCCACCGACAACAAAGAAAATATTGATTTGAGAATAAAGGAAGATATTGGAGATTTGAAAATGGAAGCTAGCGATAGCGATAGTGAGGATGAAGTTATAGTTTCTCGTCCTATGGCGGCTAGAACGAAAGTGGATCGTTCTGTGAATATGAATGCAAAATCGCTACCTACCCCCGAAACCACGACCATTTCTAGCCCTATTTCTGGTTATACCGGCATTGCTGCTAGTAGCGACAAGCTCACATATTCTGACTTTGGAATGGATTCAAGTGATGACGGCAAAATGCTCATGTATTGGACTGATTATTGCGAAATTAACAACCAAGTTTTACTGCTATTTGGGAAAGTAAGAACCAAAGAAGGCAGCTTTGTTAGTTGCACACTTCAGGTGGAGGGTATTTTAAGGGACGTTTATCTCTTACCAAGAGAGTACAAACAGATTAACGGCGTTGACACTGATGAAGAAGTTACAATTGGCGATGTTCATCAAGAAATTGCCGCCTATCTCTTCAAAGAGCGCAGAATTAAGGAATTCAGGGCCAAGCCATCTAAAAGGAAGTACGCTTTTGAGCTTGATAATATACCTAGAGAGGCAGAATACTTAAAGGTTCTGTTGCCATATACTGTGGCTCCATTGCCTCAAGATCTAAAAGGGTCCACATTTTCCCATATCTTTGGATCTCAAACGGGATTGTTTGAGCAGTTTGTTGTTACACGTAACATCATGGGTCCCTGCTGGTTAGAAGTGAAAGATGTAAACTTGGAAAGCATCAAAAATACTTCTCATTGTAAAGTGGAGGGTGTCACTTCAACACCGCTTAACATTACAGTTTGTTCTTCAATGGAACCACCTCCCCTCACTTGTGTCTCCCTCTCATTAAAAACGGTAATGGACCATAAATTGGATACGCAGGAGATTGTTGCAATCACATGCACGGTTTTCAAAGATTTACCTCAAGATATAGCTGATATTGATACAAAGAGAAACGCAACTTCGTCGCTTACAATCGTCAGACCACTTTCACATTCGACGTTCCCCTTTGGTTTTCAAAAGAGCGTCGCTAATAGCAATATCAAGTGTGAGCCTAATGAAAGAACTCTACTCAACCGTTTTGCAGCATTTTTGAGAAAGACAGATCCCGATGTGTTGATTGGACATGACCTGGAAGGTGTTGATCTGGGGGTCATATTGCACAGGATGAAACATCATAAAGTCAGCATGTGGAGTGTAATGGGTCGTCGAAATAAGAAAGAGTGGCCCTCGAATTTTGGTCGAACAAACAGCTTCTATGCTGAGCGAGAGATTGTTGCTGGAAGGTTGATTTGTAGTTTGGCTAACGACATGGGCAAATCACTAACCATGAAATGTCAATCCTGGACTCTTGAAGACATGAGTCAAGTAGTCCTTGGAAAGACTATAATTCCACTGGATGTTGACTTAACAGATCCCAAAACTTGGGAAGATTCATCGAAGATTATTTCCATTTTGGAAGCAAATGAGCAAAACTCACAGATTGCGGCAGATATCTCTTTTGAAATTCAAATTCTATCCCTCTCCAGGCAGCTCACTAATATAGCAGGAAATTCGTGGAAGCAGACATTGGCGGGCACAAGGTCAGCAAGAAATGAGTATATTTTAATCCATAACTTTTACGCTGAAAAGTACATTATCCCCGACAAACATCAACACAACTTCAAGAACTACCAAGATCCAATGAAAGAAGATGGACATGAAGAAGATGTAGTTTCATCAAATGCAGGAAAGAAGGAAAAATTTAAAGGTGGTTTGGTCTTTGAACCTGAGAAGGGATTACATGACCACTGTGTACTGGTTATGGATTTTAACAGTTTGTATCCCAGTATTATCCAAGAGTTTAATATTTGTTTTACAACGGTTGATCGAATAGGTCTTCATGAGATGGAAGACAAGTTGCCAGCCTATCCAGACTCTAGTTCGAAGCAAGGCATTCTTCCAAGACTACTGTCCTCTTTAGTCAGTAGGCGCCGTGAAGTGAAAAAGTTGATGAAGAATGAACGTCTTACACCTATTGAAAGAGCTCAGTATGATATCAAACAGATGGCTTTGAAACTGACTGCAAATTCCATGTATGGCTGTTTGGGATTCACCAAATCGCGATTCTTTGCTCTGCCTTTGGCCAAGATGGTTACCGCTCGAGGACGTGAGATCTTGATGCAGACAAGAGAGCTTGCGGAGAGTCAAGATTTACGGGTCATCTATGGTGATACCGACTCTGTAATGATCGAGACAAACATCTATACCTACCAAGAGGCAATAAAAATTGGGAATCAGTTTAAAGAGCATGTGAATCAAAAGTATAGGCTGCTTGAGATCGATATTGACAACGTTTTCAAGAGAATATTGTTACACGCAAAGAAGAAGTACGCTGCAGTGAATCTCACGATGAATAGAAGCTCTGGAAAGATCTCTACAAGCATTGAGGTAAAGGGATTGGATATGAAGCGGAGAGAATACTGCCAGTTGACCAAGGACACCTCCAACTTTGTGTTGGATCAAATCTTGTCTGGTGCAACGTCCGAGGATGCACTTGCAGCGGTCCATGAGCACTTGACCACATTAGGGATACAGGTACGAGAAAACAAGCTTCCATTAAACAAATATGTGATTCATACAAGACTTGGTAAAGATCCCAAAGCTTACCCAAATGCAAAATCAATGCCTCAAGTCCAGGTCGCTTTAAGGCTGAGGGCCCAAGGCAAGATAATAAAGGCCGGTGACGTAATCTCATATATAATCACTCAGTCTCGGCAAGATAAAGGCAGTGACAACATTTCAGAGAGCTCAAACTCAAAGAAATCTCCTGCTGAACGAGCGTATACATTACCTGAAGTGAAAACCCAGTCGGAGACGCTCAGACCCGACTGTGACTACTATCTCGAGAAGCAGATTTTGTACCCGATTGAGCGTTTGGTAAACACAATCGAAGGCACAGACCGGGTCAGATTGGCGTCATGTCTGGGTCTTGATTCAAACAAGTTTAAAAGCGCCAGTTCTGGTGATGGCGGTAGCTCTATTGACAAGCTAGCGCCATTAGACTCTACTGTTAAAGACCGTGATCTGTATCTATTATGCGAGAGACTTGCTATGAGATGCACTTGTGGGAACAAGTTTTCATTTGATGGCATAGTTCGCTCAAATGGCTACACGGTCACAAAGCAGGGTATAATGTGTATCAAGTGCAACAAGATACTATCACCTTTGCTTTACAATATGCAATTGGAGCACCAATTAAGGGAACATATTAGCCGGTATTACCAGGGTGTGCTAAGGTGCGATGATTCCTCTTGTTCAATGGAAACCAGGCAGATGAGTGTGTACGGTAGAAGGTGCATAGGAATCAGTGGCCTTGCAAAAGGATGTCATGGAGTGATGAGGTACAAGTACAACGACAAAGACCTGTACACGCAACTGCGATACTACGATAGTCTTTTCAACGTGGATAAAGCGAAAAAGGGAGATCATACCTCTTCTAGTGATAATATTGAAGATTCTGTTCCGCTTCTCAGCTCTTTACAGATTGAAGCATTGGCAGAACAAAATAGAGCTCTCTTTGGAGCTAGTCGGTCGGTGGTAGGTAAATATCTGAGCGACTGTGGTAGGCGGTATGTGGACATGGGTAGCATCTTTGACTTTTAGTGTAATCATATATTTATATACAAAATTCGAATGTGATATATTTTTGGCGAGGCGAAAATGTTTCAGGGTCTATTGCTCCTCCAAAAACCCTATAGTAGGAATCAGTCAGAATGCGGATAATAGGGGCCTGATTCCAGTACTCTAAACGAAGTATATGTTATTGGATTGTAGAAAATGGGTTCAAGACATGTCCAAAACGCACAAAACATTATGGCTCAAAGGGGCAAATTTGTGAATATTCTGCACTTAAATGACCGTTTCAAGAGTCGTTGATGTTTTTGCTTGAACTTTGGTATCGAAAGCAGTAAGAAATATCCAATTCGAGTCTTTCTTGGTTATGGTAGAAATCTGCGTTACATCAGTTATGCGCTGAAAATTTCCTATATACAAGGTTTACACCATGCCCGTACGCTCTTTTAAAGGTTCTATCGATAAAATTAACCTTACCTTACCGTTTCATAACAAATGTTCTTCTACTTCAGTTTCGAATATTGAAATACTGTATCTCAATAGCACATATTATCCTTAATATGCTTTTTTAAACCTTTCTGATGGTTGATGGTAAAGCTATGGCACACTAACTTTAGTTTAAGCGAAATACAAGGAAGACAAGTCAGAGGTGCATTTATATCAAGATGTTTATTGAGCTATACAACACTCCAAATTAGGTAGCTTGGTTTCTGAAAGGGCAGCCATTTGGTTTTCAGGTGATTTTATGGTGTAAGATATCCAAAGAAGTCGAGGGAAAAGATGTGACTTTGCGCCACATGATGATTGAAAAATAGGTTCAAATGGCTCTACGATACAAAAAGAGTGCATTGTTTTTTCTGAGGGTCTATTTCAATCATATGTTAGATAGGAAGGGTTTGATTCAGAACTAATTTAAGCAATTCTTTAACTGTTTTGACTTTGGGCCGTTATCACCGTTCGGAATTGACTGTTCTATCAAATAAACCACTCTAAGAACTTTTTTCTATCTAAGACATGATAGGCATGTCAATCAAACCTAGTAACTTTTTTTTTTTTTTGCTGCTGTGATTCTTGCAACAAAATAGTATCAGCCATCTAAAGATCACCAACTTTATAACCGCGTGTAAACAACTAAAGTTTCGAATTTCAGAAATAGAAAACAGTAAAAAAAAAAAAAAATAATAATAAAAAGAAAAGTAAAAGTCTGAAATATCCGCTTGTATAAAATACGAGGGCTGTTTTCTCGATTCGCTTTTGTTGAATTTCACATATTCATCCATTAATTGATCATTTCGGTCCGTTTCTTTTTTTTATATAATGGAAGGATAAAAATCTCAAAGCAGCAAGAGGCCAACTATTAAGAGAAGAAAATGAAGCAGTGGTGAAAAACCCAGTGGTGTAAAATCGTTGTAGCGCATTTCAACTGCAATGCTCTATTCATACTGATTACTGTGCCATGTTTATTAAACCTGGTAAAAAAAAATTCACTTAGCAGTTCTTCTATTACAAGAACGAAGAAAACAAAGCAAACATTTTCCAGACCAAGTAGAAGTGAAAATATTTGAATTCAATGGGTAACCCCAGCTGTAGTCCGCAGGGCTTAGGTCCGTGAATCTGTGGTTTTGAAAAAAAGGTTGAAAAATTGCGAGTTTCAATTGGCATCTTTTTTACTATTATTTTTTTTTGTTGTTCGTTTTCATATTCATTTTCATATTCATACTCAAATTTTCAATCAATTGGAGCAATCGGCGTAACATTTCTGCAATGCTATCAAGGGTCTACTAGGATTAATGGAAAGTGATCTACTTGAAAACATATCCAGTAGTGTAATGAGCGGTAAAGAAAGTACGGCCAAAGCGGAATAATTATACGCATACAGTTAATCTAATCGCTATTTCCAGAATCCAACACGTCTGGAAAAAGGTCAATTCTTTTTCCAAGTGGTTTCTTCTGGAATACAACAAACACACCTGTTGGAACAAGTGTTTATCGGGTGACGACGGCCAACCCAAAGGGTGTCAACCGAAAGGTGACCAAATTAGTTAATTGAGACTTGGAATAAGCTTTTGTTGCTTTTACTGTTTCGTTTTAGGGTTTAGATCTTCTTTTATTGTTGATACATATGCGATGCATAGGTTTGTGCTGATACACCTGGAATCTCGGTAAACTTTCTTCATCCGAGTTAAGAACGGGCCGGGGGAAGAAGAATAGGAAAAAGAGAAATTTCTCAACTATAGACATTGTATGGTTGGGATAAAATTCAATAGTTTTAGAACATGGGTTTGAAAAAGAGCGTGAGTATAAGCATAAGTTTGAGCGTGTTTCCAAGCAGAAAAGCATACACAAACATTACATATTTTAAACTACACATTGGATATTAAGGCTGACAGGTTTTGTTAAACCTATTTAGTCGTCTGACTGAATCGATTTCAGCCTAGGATCTAAGACCGATATAGAGTAGTAATTAATCCTTGCATGAACTAGTAGTCTATCATTGAACAGCACCATTACAAAACAAAACCCCGCCCCGGGGCAAGGTAAGCGCACAGTAGCAACAGTGAAAACACTGGATTGAAGGTCAAGGCAATAATGTAGGCTTGAAAACCTGCAATTAGATGCTGAGATCGTCTGGATTAAGAGTTTTTTTTTCGTTTCTTCATCGCCATTGTCCAGATCACGTGGATCAAACAATACAATAGAATGTGGTGTTCCTTGCTGCTTGTGTCACTTTTGTTTAGAAAGATAAGTGCAAGGCTCTCAGTTGTGGATGACTGCACCGATCTATTGTGTGTGTGGTTTTAGTATGTTGAGAAATCTACCTGTAACGGTATTTCCCATTATTGTCTTGTAAACCAGTGCATTGTATGCTGGTGATCGTGCGTCTACTGTATCTTACATGTTTGTTCAAGGGCAAAAATCTCTAATATCATAATGACATAAAATGCTCTACAATACATAAAACGACTCACTGCGGCTGGGTACTCCTTCTGCGCTTTGATGAATGCCGGTTAGAAATGCGATCATCATGGCGGAGGTGTCCGGTTTGTGTGACAAGACTTTTTTTTTTTTTTCTTCATGCTTTTCTGGTGATGCTGACTCTGGATTTGAAGCACATTAATGAATAGCTTTCATGTTCATAAGCCAACGAAAAAGAAAAGCGAGATATGTATGAAAAATTTCAAGTAGAGCAATTTATGCATTTGTTAACCTGTTGGAGGATATTTGAAAATAGAACAAAATGGATAGATTGGGCCGATTGGTTCTACACTGATATTTCATTGATCCTGACCCTAAAAGGCATGAAAAATAGTGGACGATTATAATTTTGGAACCCTGGGGAGAGAGCAAGGGATGTACTTTTTGGTAAGCTAGGTAACGAATAAAAGGGACAATTACCAACCCAGGTTATTGAATCCAGATATCGAGATCTGAATTCTCCGTGCTGTAAACCATGAAAACGGTTGATCTCCAAGACATTTGAGCGGAGAATAGGTAGAGGTTGTCCAGCAGGTTTGGGTTTTGATGACTGGTAAATAACAATACCAACAACGCCAGATGGCTTTGGCATAATAAGTTGTGACTGGCATCAATCGGACTCGTTCCCATTGCCCAAAAGTTTAATAGGAGTAAGGTGAATGGTCCATCGTTTCTACAAAGACTAAATTTATTATTACTAGTGGAGGAGGAGTGGAGAGCGTGTATAACGCGCGCGCTTCACCACCTTCTGGATCAGCATATTGATCCACCGAGTGGAGTGTACTAGTCGCATTTTGCATGCCAACAGCGAGAACTGTTAAGAAACAATTTGCATATTTTCAATTTAGACACGTAGTTGGAATAGTAATGAAAAGAACAAAGCATGCTTTTTGGTATGGGTTTGAACTTGTTACTGGGATGCTCACATTATTGTTCCTCTCAAGCACTTACAAAAAGCCGTCATTACTTTCTCTCATAAGAAAAGTCCAATATTCTAAGTTTGTATGCTAACTACACGGCAGCATTTCCATTTCGGAAAAATAAAAAAAAAAAAAAGAGAACAAAAAAACAAGTTAAACGTTTCGCTTGTGCCTCGGTAAGCAGTATCATATTTCAAGTAACTAAATGATTTTTACAGATCTTCTTACAAGTCGCCTTAGCCTCGTCCGTGGGCATCACCTCAAGCATAGATTTTGCTTTTGCTTTTGATTTTTATATCAAGCAAAGTTCAAGTACAACAGACATATAATGAATGTCGAAATGATATATAGCCACGGTCATTTCTCAGTTATAGCTATAGCTGCCACGCGGAACAGACATGAACTCACGATTGTATCTACGAGTCATTATTGGGGGTCTTTTTTTTTATCTTGCTCATGCACATACTCTCTCACCTTGGAAAACAACACAACCATAGGGATACTTTCAAGACAGGCAGCTAACTTAAGCTTAAAGCTTAAGAGCTTCAGAAGTGGATTTTTCACATACATTTGAGTTTTATCGCATTAGAAGTTAATCCTCCCCAGATTTTCTTTTCTCTAAACCTTGTAACAGGACAAGTACACCCGTACACCTAGCCTCTCCCTTGATCCCCGTAGTGGGCGAAAGATCAGTACCGGTGATTAGAGATCCACTCTAAACCTTGGAGAAAATCCTCTCAAGCCAGCTAGTTTCTGTTCGCCCGAAGAATGACTCCGGGCTGTGTTTGCTTATGCTTTTTAAATAACTATGCAATAGCAAAGCAAAATGAAACAACAATATGGCATCTTCGCTCGAGCTTTATCCGGGAACGGGGTAGAGAAAACCGATTGACAAGAAGAGCAGCAGTAGGAATAGGAAACAAGCAAATTGATTAAATCCGTTGTAACTATTGTAAAAGCCCGAGCCGTAGAACATTTCCGGGCGCCAGCACCGGCAGGAAAAATAAACAGCGTGCGAGCCCGATAATTTTCCATTTTCTTGGTGGTACTAATAGTGCGGTTGGGAGGTGGCCCGGGGGACTTTTTCGCCAAAGGTTGGGAACTGGGGACTGGGGACTGGGGACTGGGGGTTTGGCACTTGCTTGGATAGACGATGAGCCATGCGGAGTTAAAACTGGAGCGCGCAATTGAATTTGTTCACTTGGACGAGGAGGAACAGGAAGGCGCCTTGGATGTAGAGATTCGCTTAGGGTTTCTTTTTAAAAAACGTTAATTTGTAATTATACGCGATACTTATGGAGCGGTAAATTAATGCTAGGAGTACAATACAATGGAGAAGCAGCAAAGACGTTTTACTTGCAAATTACATATTCATAGTAACATACAGTAGTGCATATTAGAAGGTATAGGATAATTATCGGAGAACAGACACTTCTGTGTACGTTCTCTTTCTTCCAGATGCTGTGAAATTAATCGCATTGTACGAGTTGTTACTTCTCATAACGGTGGTGGTATTGTTGTTGATCAAGTCATGGATTGATTTAACCTCCCCTCTTGAACTCTTTCTGCTTCGGCTATGGGGTTGAAGTTCCTCTCTTTTCAGTTCAATCACCACAGTCGAGCCCGAGTCACCATTAATGCTAGATGTGGTGCTTCTTCGGCCAGTTGCAGTGGAGATGGGGTTTGAGGTGGACAACATTCTATGTTTCATTTGCTGGGATTGTTGTTGCTGCTGTTGCTGCTGCTGCTGCTGTTGCTGTCTTAGAAGAGCGGGTAGCTCTCTTCGTCTAGCGTTTATGAACCAATTGGAGAGTTGACTAGGCGTTAAGCCAGTGTGTCTGATCATCTGGGCTTTCTCGTCATCTGTAGGATAAGGATGGCTCAGATGGCTTCTGAACCAGTCCATTAGAAAACTAGTTACATGCTTTGGGAGATTAGATTTTCTCTTTTTCACAGGACGTGGCTGCTGTTGGGCCTGGTTCTGTTGTGCTGGTGGTTGTGTTTGTTGTGGTATCTGTTGCTGTTGCTGTGGCTGTGGCTGTGGCTGTGGGAGTGGTTGGGACTGAGATTTGGATTGAGATGGTGGAGATGGCGACTGGCGCTGAGGCTGAGGCTGCGATTGTGGCCGTGCTGTGGCGGTGGAGGGATGAGTGTTCACGGGCTGGAAAGGTTGCGACTGCGGCGGTTGTGAGAGAAAGTACTGCTGGGATTGTGCAACGGGGGAGGTTGTGGTGGAGACCGTTGTAGGGGTTTGAGTGGGAGTGGATGCTGATCGAGAGAAGCTTGAGTCTTGCACGGAGGTGGGCTGGTACGAGTACCGCTGGTGCTGGTAGACCGGCAGCTGCTGGAGGTGGTTGTGCTGTTTGGGGTAGGAGTCTCTTGCCGGAGAATAGCTGCCAATGGCAAAGATGGGGGAGATGGAGGGCAGGGTTTTGGGCTGTGTGTCTGAAAGCGACTTTGGCTGTGAGTGTGCGAAGTTGGAGGTCAGTATTATGGGGGACGAGCGCGGGAGCTGGTGCTGGAGATGAGGTTCGCAGGAGGACGGCCCGGTGCCCTTGGGCAGCAGCTCTGATATCGGCGGCAACAGTATGGGCCGCTTGGACAGAGGAAGCGGGAACGGAATTGTGGTGGTCGGGGTGCTCAGGGGAGAGATGGTGGGGCTCTGGCCGTGCGAGCGACTTTGGATGTGGTCCAGGCGGGACGGCGACAGGGCAGAGGAAGACGATGAGGAAGATAGAGTTGGAGTTGGAGATGCAATCATGCTAGAAACGGAGACGGGGACAGGGGGGTTCAGAGAGTGTATAGCGGTGGTATCGTACAAGAGCATAGTGGGAGGAGGGCCAGGGGATCAAGACCAGGAAGCAGTTCACGGGGAGCAGATTAGCAGGTTTGGCGGACAAAGACGAGGGCAAGGAAGGAGGGAAAACCCCCAGATATATAACCATCGTAAGAGAAAAGCGATGCCAGGCGTGCTTATGGCCCATAGTATATGTCATGTCACATCGAACGAAAATAAGAAGCGGAACAATTCATCATGTCGACTTGAACGTACAAGACACACAAAACGAACGTATTAACCCTAACAATAATCAGAGAACAACTAAGAATAACAGGAATAAGAATAAGAATAAGGATAAGGGTATGAATGCCGGACCAGCGCGCGCTTTTGCGCTTTTGCGCTCTTGCGCTCTTGCGCTTTTTCGTTGTTGCGCGGTTGCGTTCTTGCGCTGCTGCCCACAGGCACCGGCCGTTTGGTTCGATATTTGCGCGAGTTCTGGCTCGCTCATATAGAGACATGCACCCATGCAGGCTGCGTACAGGGGCAGGAAAACATTATTTGCCCCGCGGTGCGTCATGCGTGCACCGGCCGGCCCCGGTCCCTGGTCCTCTGTCGGGTCTTGCTGTCGGGCCCTGGCGGTTAGTATTATTATAATCCATCACGTCTGGGTCCCAATTTTTTTTCTCTTGCAGAAGAAGAAAAAGCAGCAGCCGACAATGGGCAGCAGCAGCAGTATTATCATTGTTATTATAATGGTTAGGCACCAGGGGGGAGAATAAGGATACACGCCATTGTGACTCCCCTGAAGGCCCACAAAGCGCTTCTCGTTCTTCTTTTCTTGGTTGACACACTCCGTGTGCTCCTGCTGCTCCTGCTGCTGCCGCTGCTGCTGCTGCTAGTTAGTTAGTTACTTGGCCTGATAGATATAGACTCTCTGATATATAGATCGCATGTACACTGACCCCTGTCCTGGTCTCGTTAACCAAACAAGCTATACAAAATGTAAGTTTCAAAACTCTCAAGCGATTTATTTTAGTAAAGCACACACACACAAAAAAAAAAAAGAAATCAAAACTGCAGAAAGAAATAACCAAAATATGGTAATTGAGTCTCGTCTGCTATTGCCGAGATGAATGGTGTACTTGAATGTAGGCGGGAAATCAATTTAATCCTAATACACAGGCGTTCCACTCTACCATCGTATTGTAGAAGATCGGTATGATCTCCTTCCACTTATCTCCCTGATTATGCTCTATCGCTGCCTCTCCTCTCTTTCTTTTGCTTTCAAAGCCCCATTTTCTTCCTTACTATTATAAGTACACAACAAATGGAAAACATAAAACACTTGGTAAAGATTCCAGTCAAATTTGTGAACTTGCCGACTTGAAATATGGCTTTGGAAATACGATATTGTCCCACTTTTCCCTCTCTTTTCCTTTTTTTTCTAAAATATATAGTAAAACGATAACACATGACCAAAAATGAAAAAAAAACACACAAATCCTGGTTATTTTTGTCTCAAGTGAATGTTTGGAAAAACATAATCCCAAAAGTAAAGTCAACACCTAATCTCTCGTATTCAACATTTTATTCTTTTGAGATTTGAGATTCTAAAAAGTTAACTCAAGATCCCATCTCTTTCCCTCTTGTTGGCCTACTCACTCATCTCTAGAAACCGGAATTAAACTCTATACCTTAACCTAGTCCATACCATATTTGCTGTCGATGACGCACAAAACGCTATATAGACACTCACTATGCAACACAATCCTATGAAATAGTGTGTACTACAAACGGCAAATACCAGATTATTGCTAGATCCATGAATATACATACTGGTATTAACCAACGTACTTACTGACTTTACTTGACTTGTCCTCTACTTACCTTACCCCTTAAATCTTTGTTTGCAAAAAATTAAGCTTAACATCTCCCTCAACGTTTATTTAAAACTTTGCTTTTAGGGTATTCCTGTAGATCTATTGTTTTTCCTACTTTGTGGCTCCTTCTTTCATTCATTCGCTTCTTTCATTCATGTCCCTCATGCATATATACATCACGGCACAATCCACATGAATCTTACCAAGCGTCTCCTCGTCTCTTTGAATCCTAGCATCTTCAAAAAGACAAAAAAAGAAAAAGAAAAAAAAGGCAAAAGAAACAAAGAGTATATTTATCCGAGACCCTCTTTTCCTGTATTACCGCTCACAAGAAAGAGGAGGTGAGGCTTGGGAAACAATGTACGCATCACAAACTGTTGATTTGATCTCATTGAGATCTGAATTCGGTTAGTTTTCCAATTTCCATTCTACAACTTTCTTGTCCCCTGAGTTTTTCCCGGTTCATGCACACCAATCAGATCCGAATGATCCAATAACAGTTGGTTCCATTCATCTGGCGAGAATTTAGCTGGCCAAATATCCAGATCTGATGCTCTAGTCCTCCCCTTAAACTTTGAGCTTGTTCTTGACACATGTTCAAGATGCTTTAACGTCCATCGATAAGGTAATATTCATTTCTATTAATGGCATGATTTCACGAAATGATAGACCGAAGCTAACTTTACCTTGTCTTGTCTTGTCTTTCTGTCCAGTCCCTATCCTTAGGCATCGTTCCTATCATACCGTTAAGGAGTACAACTTGTCGAACCATTCCAAAAAGATGGAGTTAAGGTACGAGTTTTCGAAAATATTGCAAACAACTTGTGCTTTTTCCAAATGTTGAGTCATTACTCCAATTTTTTTTTTTTTTAGTCTGACCAATAAACTGATTTGCTTTGAATCTGCATCTGACTAAACCTCCAACTAACCACTTTACTCTACCCCAATGCCTAAAACCACCATAAAAACATATTTCCCTGAAGTTGTGGTTAAGGCGGATTATACAGTTTTTAGATTTGGAAATATGTGATGAAAATTTAGGTTTGTAACAGTATAGAGAAAGTAGTATCTAATGCAAAAGTTGTTTCTGATCGCATGGAACGTTGCTTTTTTTTCCTTCTATTCTCTTCTCTGCTTTTTTTGTTCTTTTTCATTTTTCATGGCCTTCCACAGATTCGTTTCACCTCTCAATGAAGACTTTTACGAGATAAAAAAGAAAAGCAAACAATAATATCTGAGCTTGAATTTGCGCCCCGGCCAGCGGCGGTCGCCCAACCTTCATTAAAATGCTCACTCGATAAAAAAAATCCCAGAACAGAACCATGAAAACCAATATCGCAAGACACTGGTATAGGAAAGAACAAAAAAATGTAACATGGATCTACTTTCAAAGTTAGATGTGTCTCATGCCCTTTGATAGGGACAGTGCAGATTCCCGTGTTTAAAGTTTGGCGGTTATATGCCATCGAACCTCAACTTGAAGAGAAACTCAGGGTTATCACTATCAAACAGATCTTAACTATTGGAGCTAATAGACAGTTGAGTTGGAATGATCTCTTGTCTCACTTTTTTGGGGTCATATATATGGCACCATTACCAGAATCTGAATGAAAGCTAACTTTGAAGCATCATGTTTGTTTTGACATCTCTATGCATTTGGTCCATTGTGGAGAACCTTTCTCGCATTGAATATTTCAGCACCAATTTATGGGGCATCGGCGCTAGAGTCAATCAATCAATCAATTAATTAATCAATCAATCAGTCTGGCGTTTGCCAAGTAAGGATCATGTGTCCTTTTTTTTTTTCGTGATTGAAGCAAATATTCCACATACCAAGAAAAGATTTCATGTTTTTGCTTGGATCAAATGGAGAGGAAAAGGTTGCGGATTCAATTATTCACCAATTCATCCATTCTGTTCTTCTGAATTGGATTTTGAAAAAGCTCCGAGACCTTTATAGCATGTACTCTGGCTTTTTTCCTTCTTTTGTCTCTGTACAAAACCTGTTTCGGTTCTGTCCGGGA
The DNA here is from genome assembly GCA_030581615.1 of Alloascoidea africana. Taxonomy (NCBI): domain Eukaryota; kingdom Fungi; phylum Ascomycota; class Alloascoideomycetes; order Alloascoideales; family Alloascoideaceae; genus Alloascoidea; species Alloascoidea africana. The sequence goes on from JAKTTT010000007.1 coordinate 235,862, forward strand.
CATTGAACAAATTCGACATTAACAATCCAGTGTGTATCTTGATTTTTGCTCATGTTGACCCACAGTTTAGAGTTTCTGTACCCTTTTTTTTTCCTTTACCAAAACTGTATTCAAGCAGTAGCATTTATGGCCACCACCCCTTTTGATCTCAATTCAAAGAGTGAGACAAGAATGATGCTCCGTAAAGTCTATTACCGAGAGAAAAGTCGGTCTCCAGGGGTACAAATTGAAGCCGTACAAGTAGATAAGAAACTAGACATAGACAGGATTGCGCAAATGAATGCAAAAGAAAATGACCCTTGCCTTGTAGATAGGAAAAACGGCTGATTTAGAGCCTGAGATAAATGTCCTTGATGGCCTGTCAAGATGTTCCATTCTTAGTCATTCCCATTCTCGCTCGTTCCCCTTTTTGTTTTTCCTGGTCTCCATTAGTAAGTGGTTTTTGTACCTGAAGTTGCAGTTGGGGATCTGCTGAATTATCTTATGTCAGTTTGAGAGGTTTTCTGGGTGTCATTGTGATTCACCACTAAATGTTTCACCCCCACTATCGCTCCGGAATTTCTTATATAAAGCACTATAGGAGACAAACTTCGGCTGCCTCTGCTCCACCTTTACTTCACGGTTGTGGTTTTGTTTTTCAAGGAGAAGCTTTTGCTATTGTTGGTCCTGCCAAGTAGGTTGGACGTGCCTTACTTGTTTCCCTACATTAGCTCGCCTAAATTGACTGTATTCAGTAAAAAATGCAATGCAATCGTCCTAATGCTCTAGCTGCAGCCCACAAAAGCTCTCCATCATCTAAGCATGGATCAATCCGATGATCCTTTTTTTTGTGTGATGAAAATTCATGTGCTGCCACATGAACTGAACCCAGCGCTGTAAGGATACCAGCGTTTTCATCCTTTCAGTCTCTTTTTGGAGAAGGATTGTTGATTTCTCATGCCATTTATGTCTGACAGGTGCAATTTTTGTCCGTCTTTCTGACACCTTGAAGGGATCTGTCATTGTCTAGAATATGAGAAAATTCATCCGTCTGGTCGTAAATCCCCAAAATCGGTCCATTTGTTCTGTGGCTTGTCAGTGCTACATTGTGCCATCTTCACCCACCTAGACCAACGGATTCCCAATAGACTGAAGAAACCCAAGGCTACGGTAAACCCGGTAAATCATGACATCTACTAACAGGACAGACGGCTGGTTGGTTGCAGCACCACTGAAAGTAATGACCTGGGTTGTTGCTTTAATTCGAGAGCTTGGACAAAGAATGCCACAAATGTCTACTTATTTAAGCGGACCAACACATGAATAGCCAAGCCAATGGATAAAAGATGAAAGAATCGAAAGCCGACTTGTTGAACCCCCATTGACACCAACGTTCAAACAAGCGCTCTTTACAATTCGAGCAAACTGAAATGAGCTAGCTAAATCTTCCCGAATTTTTGCAACTGGATATTTGCTCTTTATCTATCAGTATAAGTAGAACTGTGATAGCTGTGCCCTTTACGATATATTACTCCAATAAACACTTTCATATGGGGTCGCCTTCCCTGCAACTCACTATTATATTGGATCGATTGAGAGTAATTTGCTTACAAGTGGCTTGCTGCAATGGCAAGGACGTACTGTATGCGGATTTTACTCATAGGAATGCCTTTATCATCGTCTTTATCAGATGGTTAAGTTGAGCTGCTCCAAAACTCTTTGTCTATTTGGTAAATGGATTGGATTCAAAAGCTATCTAACGGTCATTATCTTCTGCAGGTCCCGAGACTGCGTCGAGAAGAACGAGAATATATCGTCTTCCAAGACTGTACGTCAGAATTTTTGAATGATTACTCAATTGCAGTACTTAAACGATTCTTTTCATTTTATTTGTTCGATTTTTTAACATGATTATAGTATGGATAAGGATCATTAAATCTTTGTCCCCATCTGAACTTGAAACAGGAACATTCTTCATTCAATGTCAATTAAAGAATCTGATAGAACGACACTATTTTGCCAAGTCATGGAACCGTTTATATTAATTTCTCGTGTCTCAAGGAGCAACCATCTATTATCTTGAAAAGTCTTTTAGCGTTCAAGTAGAATAGCTTTGGGGAGTCTTTTTTTGGCATTTTATCCCTTCAGCGTGCTTCTGGTCCAATAAGCGCCCACCTTCACCTTCATTTTTCATTTCAATTGTCGCCACCAAAGCGTGCCAGTCATTAAAGAATAATACCATAATAATGGTACACTTAATTTCTCTGCTTATCAATAAGAAACCTCAAAATTGTGCATGAGGTTTTGTCCTCCAGGCATCCCTGGTTGGAGTGCCTTGTCTGACTCTGTTTGTGTTCTTATTAGCCACTGCCCTGACAATATTTAAACACAGTACATGACGTGTTTAAAAAATCCATCATGTCTCGGCTTGACGAGTTCCCAGGATTGGCCGACCATAATTAGTCGAGTTCAGTTTCTGAAACTCTTTCTAAACAACCAAAATTAAAGCATTATGAGTTTTAAGCACCGCCGAACCCTAGCATCCATGGGAGGTCTATTCAAGCATGATAAAAGGCGTAGAACATTCATATTCGTTGTCTGGATTTCAAACATCATCCCTTAACTGGTTTGGTCTTATTTTGTTTAATTTCATCGGGCAGATAGAAGGATCAAAACAATTAGAATAGCTGAGATATTTTGAATGCGAGAAATGATTTGGGGTTGTGTGAAACTGGTTAAATTGTCCAAGAACTAGTACTCACATTGAAACAGACGAGGCTTGTGAAAAGCCTAGCCGCTGTACAATATTTTATTCTTAAACTTCTTTTATTTTGTCGTAGTTGCTGTTTTGTGGTCCGTTCAACTAATCTTTCTAGTCGAATTTAACAATTCTCCGAAATCTCCATGGGTATTGGCAATATGCACAGAGCACAAACAATTGTGTTGATGCATAAAACAATTGCTGAAAGAAGAATAGGATGGCGAAGATAAAGAAGCATTCCAGATGAGATTTGAGATCGAAAAGGCTTGCTTTCACCAACCTTTCCAAAAAGGAGTCGAAATAGGCCCAAAAGGGAGGCGAAGGAAGCGGCACCTCAGATGGAGCAGAAAAAGGAAAATAGCATAAATTAAACCCTAACGCTTGATCATACAGTCAATGGAGTCAGCTGTCAAGAAGTATAGACGATAAAAAGGTACCATAACCTTTTGATGCGAAACGGCGTTTTAACAGTCCCAAATGTTCCTATTTGGGATGTGAACCTGCATTTTGCATGCGCCCGGTGCAATGCAGTCTGGCTTTTGACAGTTGCAGGCGAGACCTTTTAGCGACTTCGGGTAGCTCGATTCTCCTAATCCAGAACCATTTTGTTCTTGTTTCGCCTGACATTTAGTACCCGCTTGTTTGTATTAAGAAGAGATGGGTTGGTGTTGATGAGTTTGTCTCTTACATTCCTTCCCTTGAGCTGGTCTGCCCTGCAATTATTAATCTCTCTGCTTTGCTATTCAAGGTCCGGGGTATCAATCCAACTACCAACGGAAATGTGTGTAATATTCTGCACATCTCTACAAATTTTTGACTAGTAGAATCGCTCGTGATGTTTTGAGCACTACTGAAATAAATATAGTTGGGCAAAACTCCCCAGGCAAGTCATAGGTTGAAAGATCATAAAGAAAAAACATGGACAACAAACATGGCCTTTCATTCAAAGTAGTTCGAGATGGCAAGCTTTATACTGAACTTTATTCTCTCAAGACACATAATACCCTATGTGCCAAGCAATACTTCAATCACTGAGTCGAGATCACAGCTGGAAGAAATTCAGTCCAAATCCATGCCTCAGGATAACTGGACCCCAAAAATGATATCCCGAGATCCAGTTAGTGGCTTGTCCATTCCCATAAGAATTTGTTGCGCCTCATAAGATTTCTAAACTTATTATTCGATTTTTCTTTTTCTTTTTTCGGGTTTGACAAGGGCTGAAAATGTTGGTTGCTGGTGTTGACACAGGAGGTGAGAAACCGCTGTAACTAAAGTGTCATGATGTTGACAGGTAATACGAGGCCACCGGAAACCCCGAAAAAGAAACATTCATCTTCCTCGCCAATCTCTGCACTTTGCTGTTCAACTTCGTCATCAGTGACCCAAGTATCTATTTCAAGACAAGACCTTGGTTCATTCAATTGATTGATTGATTTCAGACTCTCTGGAAGATAGGGGAGGGTCTGGAATCAGAAACGCTATCGATTAATGATCTCAAGGTCAGGGTTCTTGTGCCAATGTTGTTTATCAATCCCAGCTAGTACTGGCTACCCTTTAGGTATAGACTGGGATCCTGGTCTGAAATTGCATATTACAAAGGGTAGATATCGATCAGAATAAAAGGTCACTTTTTGGCCCCATGAAAAAATCAACCTTAAGGTATGGCCAGGAATCCAGACTTCAACTTTTTTAATTGCAAAATATAATACCTTTCGGATGGATATTCTTTAATCTGATAGGTACCTGAATCTGAGACCGTTCCTGAGTTAAACTTGTGTAACGCCATTCTTATCGCTGCCGAAGCTTTATTTTTCGGTCTGCCTGGTTTCATGAAACTACCGGAAAGTCAGGAAAAATGGGCTATTTTGACGTGTTGAAAAAGATCTCGTGCGTGCGCTATAGTAAGAGTTGAATAGCTAACATCCGTATCTTTTGTCAGTTGTAATTCTTATTGATACAGTCAAACCAGTGGTGTCGAATATTCCATAGGTCATTCCAACAGATGTTAGATACATACTCAATTCAACTGGAAACTCTAAAGAATTTTCGCTGACGTATTGAGCTTTGGAAAACAAGGTGAAAAAAACTAGTACAGATGATTGTCGTAATTAAGCAGCAGCGGGACATGTGCGGTATGGGACGTTAAAGCAAGTCATATCATGATTCAAGTGAATATGATAGTGTTGAGACCATCTTCTTTGCTTTTAATTTGAACATTTTCAACTAAAACTGAAGTGTTCCCATTCAGACAATAATTGAGTCCTTTCAGGAAGTTGTGTTTGAAAACACTTAACCACTTTGCTATCTATTTGTTGAGTAACAGTTTAAAAACCTCAGATGTACGAGAAATTACTTTTTTTTGTTTTCAAGCTGGAACATATTTCTTAATTTGTTTGCAAATGCTTAAGCTTTCTTGCGCGCAAATAACAGAAACGGAGAAACCATTTTTTTGATCAGGATTACAACAATTTAAACGACACAGCTCGATATCTAGACAAAAAAGTGCCGTTGAGCTCATCGATCAACATCCTATAGGTCTACAATAGAGTCGCACCTTTAGTACTGTAGACTTTTGAAAAGGAATAGAACCTTTTCCTATAAACTTTCAAATATAGCTTCGCTTTTTTGAAAATACCAGTTCTCGGTTATTAATTTGCACAACTCACGTCATTTCATGTATTTAATCTTAGAGACAGAAAGCTTGCAAACAATACAAATTTGAATCTTTATTTGCGTAGTTCAAGCTGTAAATTTCAACCTACTTTCGTATGTGTTGACTTTTCTTCCATTTAAAAAGGGAAATATTTCTAGAAAGAAATTGAATTGATGCTCTACTATCTATGGAAGCCAGCCCATCATCTATAGTAGGAACTGAACCGCTCAGCTCACCATCAAAGAACATGCCACTTTGATCTCTCATCATCCTCTATGTAATCTTCAAAACCCACCAATCCAAACATTTGAACATAAATTCGAATGATTTCAAATCGACCATCTCAATCAGGCACGTTCTCCAACTATCGAGTAGTACATGAATCGAACTCTCATGTGTCATAAGCTGCGCAGTGCCATCCTGGTATTAAATCAATTATACCACGCCGGGTCTTTGCATCCATTTTTTTTCTTTGTAATATTCGCTCAAGTAAAAATGCAAAATTAGAAAAGAAAAGTGACCCGCTAGCACACATAATCAGTCGAACAGTTGTTAGTTTAGTGAATGCCACACTTTTATTCTCCTCCATAAAACGATCGATTCACAGCTTGAATAACATCACTAATGGGTGGAAGGATTTAATCTGAACTGCTGAGAAAGCTTGATGCTTTGCACCAAAATTAATTTTCAGTGCCTCCAGTCTTTTGTATTTTTATTACCCGAGGGTTAAGAAACTTGTGAGGAGATCCATTTCAACCTTGACGTTTGCGGTAAATTGTTTTTGATATTTCATCGAGCAAGTACTTTTTCTCCACACTCAATTAATTTGTAGCTAATCCCAGTTGTTTCCCATCCATCGCCAAAGAGTCGTAATCATTAACCGCGGCGCATAGAAGATGTACCCTTTTAAAAAATACAATAGTTTATTTTGACCGGGTGTCCAAATTCTGTTTATATCTTTAATGGCATATACCCCTGCATTAGGTTAAACCGCTGTAAAACTGCCAGCTTTTGACTTTGAGGTCAAGAGACAGACGACAAACGCTAAGGGCAACCAAGAGTTTGGCGTATGACTTTACAAATGTTGCGTCTGCATTCGAATCTATATTTTGCCAATGGGTTGTATCTGGTAATAAGAGTTGGAAGGATCCATCAAAGTAGGGGAAAATATATCCCGTAAGACGATGGTGAATCGGGCTCTGTTTATCCCCTAATCAAAATAACAGCATTTAATAGCAGTCCAGGTCATGATCTACTGGAACAAAGATTTGTTGCATTATGCTTTATTGTGATTCTCTAGTGATGAAAAATGCAATTAACCTTTGTTGGGCAAAGCGCAGTGATTTCAGAATAGCGCAAGCTATAATACTCATTATTTCTGATACAAAGAAGTGTTTCGATAACGAAATACAAATAATGGACTTTAATCACATAAAAGTAAGCTTGATTGGTCATTCTTTCCCCCCAATATTTCAATAATGATCTAAAGAGACTTTCTCACGATCAAAACGCTCCGTCATCCAAGTCTACTATAATTAACTATCAGCATCTGTCTTCAACAGAGAAAGAAAATAGTTGCTATTAATTGAGCAAACAAGATATAATCAATTACGGTATGGCCAAAAATAGCAGTCAATTTTCACGGTTTAAGTGTGTTTTGTATTTATCTTAGTAAATTTGGCGTATGCTTTTCAACTATCAGGATTAGTGACATTGATTTCGGCTTTAGCCTTCACTGATAACACTTCACGCTAAATTGTGATGGAAACTCCAAAGTCCAACGCAAAATAAGTATTCATTGAATGTCAGACTAAATGAAGGCATTTTATTCTTTTTGAGATTAATTACACAAAACTTCCCGATTTGTTTTCTCCTTGGCTCTATGTTGACACTTCTTTTTTAATGTTCTTATAATTTTGTCCAAACCAACTCTTTTCTTCGCTCTCTATTGTTGACAGGAAACACCCCGAGCTGACATTTAAAAGCTTTTAATATCTAGAGGATGATGTTGATGACAGCAATGAGATTGTGATCTAGGATGGAGTCCTTCAGCATGGACAGATTGGATAAAAAAAGTTTTCTTAAATGCCTTATTCCACAATCATAGTGTTGCATTGAATGACACTAATATATCCTTGGTATAGTTCATTAAAAGGAGTTGAAAGACTAATTGGGATGTATTTAGAAGTAAATGGAAGCTGGAAAATGAGCTTTTCATTTTAATGATATAAAAGCATTTTGAAATCCAACTTGACTTCAAAAATTTACTACAAACATAGAAACATTAAATCAATTTAGCTTTTTTTTTTTTGCATTTGAATGAGTGAAAAGATGAAAATGCAAAGACAGTTAACAGAGTTCAGTAGATTGCACGAAGACAGTGTATCTATAGTTACTACTTGGTTAAGCAGTCCGTGATAGTAAATCTAACCCTGATCAATTTCAAGTTAACTCTCTAATTTTAATGACACTAGAGCATTATCAAGAGCGAATCCAAAATATGAAATAAACCCCAATTCTGAGTTTCCTCAAAGTTTATGACCTCTTTTTTGTCTACTTAATCTCCACCGTATTTTTTTATATGGCAGAGTGACGTTGACAGGTTTGGTCATTTTCCACGCAATGCGGAGTTGCCTTACACAGTAATAATTGCGTGTACTATATGTAATCCACTATACTATCTATATACACCCGAACGGAAAATGGTAGGTATAAAAGCACTAGATGATTGGACACCTCTTTTTTTTTTAGATATCTATATGACCAAGGCGCTTTCTTTTCTTCTCCTATTTCCCCTGACGAATGTCAGTACAATTAAATAATCTGAACCAGTACTTACAATACTGAGACTGACACTGATGAAAACTGATCTCCTGTTTGTTTTTTTCTCCTTTTTGCTTCTTTGAGAAAGTCCTCTGCTTGGAATGGTTAAAGAGGAAACTGAACGCGTTCTTAGCAAAAGATATTTTTGCCCCCAACTGACTGGATTGAATAATTTTTCTAAAGGTTATTGATAGCTTTACAGTTATAATATTCTCACAAAAAAAAACCCCCATGGATTCCGATTTGTATAAATGGCGATCGATCGATTTGCCAATAACTGTCATATTGCAGTGTTTTGATTTACCCGATCTCACTTTGTAAAGACGCCCCATTGGCAACTTGACGCTGCAATACACTGGAGATCTATGGTGGGAGACATGAGAATAAAGAAACAGATGCTGCAATTTTAGGACAGACTATGAAAGTATTTGTCAAACGGAGGGAAATGCCCCTGTTCCATGTGGTCACGGCTAAAGGGCAGGGAAAGCTACATGACATTGGTACTGAAATCATAGTTCTGGAGTGCTTTCTAAAAAATGCGATTTGAGAAAAATTAGATAATAGTGGCTATGGTCTGTCTTTTCTACTCCAACTATTAATTATCTAATAACGTACAGTAGGTAGCCATCTAATATCTGGGAAAGCGAGCTTTAAGCGAGTATGAACATGTGCTTCGTATGCAAAGAATCTAACCATAACAGCCAAAAGGCGGCTCAGTCCCTGCTGCCATGAGAATGAAAAGTAATATCCAACACAAGACCAGGGGTATTTTACAAGATTTGACCTTCTCCCAATGTGCACATAGAGAGAGGGAAAGAGAGCAAGATGAGATTTGTAGAACTAAATCTAAAATCTAGTGACTGAGATACAACACATTTGGTGGGTAGACACAACTCTTTCATGATTTCTATTCTATACCATGAGCTTTGATTGCTCTAAACCATCTTGTTTGGGTTAACCATACTTGCAAGCGCACTCTAGGTAAAATGAGCAGTTCAAAGTGTGCCTAGGGTGACACACAGGTTGAGGACAATTAAACAATATCAGCGACAACAAAAAATTCCAGCCATCAAACCAGCCATTCCCAGAGAACTAATGAATGTGGACTTGAAAGCAGAAAGTGGAGAATGTGTGGTCTAAAATCACTTTCTTGACGGTCGACAGGTTATGAGCGTATTTTTTCCTTTTTGGGTTTTGGCTGAATTTTCACAACATCCCAAAATTTTTCTTTCCCTCCATCTGTATCAGCCTACCAACTCATCTCTCATAGAGCAAGAAGGTTCACCAAACTTTTGTTCCTAGTTTCTACAAACTCGTCTACTCCACGGCCATATAATTGTTTCCCTACTCTGCTCCAATACACTAAAAATGTCTGCTAAAGAGGCCACCACCACCGCCCCTACTGAAACGCCTAACAACGAGCCTGAGGAAAAATCAGTACCAGCTGAATCAAAACCTGAAGCTGAGACTACAGCCACAGATGAGAACAAAGTTGAAGAGAGCAAGCCTTTAGACGATGAAACAAAAGCTGCTATTTTGAAACAGGTTGAGTTCTACTTTTCTGACCAGAACCTCCCAGTGGATAAATTCCTATGGAAAACCAGTCAAGCAAACAGTGGTTGGGTTCCAATTGCCGTGATTGCTTCATTCAAACGTATGAGAAAATACAGACCAATTGAGCACATTGTGGCTTCACTTAAGGAAAGTAAAGAGCTGTTGGAAGTTAGCGCAGATGGAGAATTGGTCCGTCGGCAAGTACCTTTAATTCCTCCCAAGAAAGAAGAAAAAGAGAATGCTTTTCAACGATCAGTCTATGCCAAAGGGTTTGGCGAGGAGAAAGAGACTACTCAGGATGAGATTGAAAAGTTTTTTGAAAAATATGGTCAGGTCAAACAGATTAGACTGAGACGGGACGACGAAAAGAAATTCAAATCCAGTGTTTTTGTCGAATTTGATTCTGTCGATACCGCCAAAAAGTTTTTGGAGCTGGATCCAAAGCCTCAGTTTATTGAGGGAACAGATCTGCTCACCATGAGCAAATCCTCTTACGTTCAGATGAAGGCAGCTGAGCACAACTTTAACCAAACGCAAGGTGGTGGTTACAACAGGAGGAACAAAAAATTTAACGCATTCAAAGAGATGGAGTCTCGGGATAAACATCGTAGTGATAAAGGGAAGAAATTCTCGCGTGGCGGGAAACAGGGCAAGTTCAACAAGCGACCACGACGTGATGATGATAACGAAAGCCACAAGAATAAGAAACAAAAGGAGAACGGAGCTGAAAAAAGTGAAAATACCGCAACAGTCTCTGCCGAGTAGTAGCATAATATATAACACATAAATTTTCATACGGATGAGCGTTGTTACACACCTTTTTCTTTTGGCCTACTTTTTCTTCACAATCATTTCATTTACGTCCTAGAAATAAAATGTACTAGTACCTTTTTGAAGGATAAATCCACAACTACAACTCTTTTTTCGAGTTTGCCTTGTCGACGATATGCTTACTCTTTTCATAATCCACGGTAACATGTTGCAATTCTCTTTCAAGAAGCTTGTAATCGGTATGACCCCAAGCTTCCTCATGTAACAACGAGTTTGCTTTAACGGATTTTTCTTCAAAAGCATCTTTTTCCAACACGGTGGAAAGATAGCCCTTACGCACAGTAAAGGCCTTATGTTTGAAGTCATCAATCTCTTGACTTGGAATCTTGGAAGAAAAGAATTGGATCAAAAATGTAAGCAAAAAATAAATGTGCTCTCCTGCCAAGATGAAAAACAACAAGTGCCACGATTTGATAGTGACCAAGGAAAGAGCCTCTTTAGGGTGAACTTCATATGCGCCAGCAACAAAGGAGGTGGGCAATTTGTAGTACATAGCAGTGGAAGCAAAGGAGATGATACTCCCAAGCCATGACAAAAACACCAGGTTGGAATTCCAAGGCGAGCTTGACTCAACGCGTTCAGGAATAGGCCGCTTCTTATCCAGACAAATGGTGCTGGCATCGCCTCGCAGTTCAACCCAATTGTTGATAAAGGACATTAGATGTGATAATGGCCAGACAGGACTGAAAAGAGCAAGGTATCCATACTGTACAACCATCTGTCTATAATCCTCGTGAACATCGTAGACAGAGGCCTCGGACTGTTCTCTAACGTCAGCCAGAAACTCAGCCTCCTGTGGTGAATCATTAAAGATTTGAGGGCCAGTTCTAATTTCTGCAATCTTTGCAAGCACCTTACGCTTAATTATAGGAACCACGCTCTCCAACAAGAATCCAATAATCTGGTTTGTCAACGTAAAGAAAATGAACTGCTTACGTAGTCTGTGTGCATCAAGAACGAAAATATCCGATATCTGAGCATATTCACCAAGGTAATACTTTGCATTATCTCCAATGTAACCCAGATGAGGTGCAATATTATGGGCAAACGGAAGATACAAGAAGCAAGTTATGAAAAGGGCCATGTAAGAGGTAAGGAAACTGAGGACAAACATCTTTTCATTTGAAGATGCTTGATGTGTGTTTTCAGCCTCATGATTCTCCCAATTTGTCAAATGTTTGTTAAGAATTGTGTAAACCATTGTAATGATTGTGACACAAACCGTGAGAATTACCGTTGGCAGGAGACCCAGAACAGGCTTGAAAGGACCGCTGTAGATCTGGTTAACAAAGATTTCGATTGAAAAGCATCCTAATTGACAAATCATGAGAACAGCACCAATGACAAAGGCCACGGGGATAGCAAATGCCACTTTGATTGCTCTTTTGTAGAAAGGATAGTATGGCTTTCTTTCATGGGTTATAGGATCATCAATCTCCTGTTTACTTTTGAAAGCGGCTCTTTTGGTATCAACGCCAGAACAGCCATAAACTCCCCATCTAAAGGCAAGAGTCTTCTCCTTGCGCTTCCAAAATTGCACAAACGAGACGCTCCAAGCCAAGTTGAAAACGGTAAAGACCACAGACATTTCGCCAAGGGCATAATTTGCCACGATACCAACGACCGAGGAAAAAGCAAGCCATAGGAAATAGTACTGAATGAATGCAAAATAGAGGGCCACTTTCTCACCCCATCTATTTCGAATACTGTCGAGATCCTCGACGTTTAACAACGTTTTCTTGGAGATATGGGCTAGCCACTCCTTATTTTCCTTTGAGTCATGGAGCGGGAAGATGGATTCGACAAATTGCCATTTGCCATTACCAGGGGTGATCCCCGCGCCGCCTTCATAAACGGGGAGCGTGATGATTCCATAGATGATTCTCAACTGGTCTGCCTCCGTGAGCTCGGGCCCATCAGAGTGCATCATGCTGTAGCTGATACCGTAGAGCCAATCCTTCTGTTCCAACTGGCGGAATCTTTTGGCCAATTGAGCCTTGCCGCACTTAACAAAGACAAGCATTGAGTTCCCAGGTCCCTGACGAAGCTGACAGTAAAGGGATTGCTTCTCCAATGCACCGACCAGCGTGGTGAGGTTCTGTATATCCGCGGGAACCAGTTTTCCCTGATCACCAGGTGCAACTGTCACCTTTACCACATAATCTGGTTTGGACTCTGCCAGATTCAAAGATTGAATAGCAGCTGAAGAGGAGGAACTCATCGCGCGTTATACCCAATCAATAAATAATGAATTTCTCAACACCGAGAGCGCAAAAAAAGCAATTTCTTTAAACTTCAAATAGAGAGAGGAGAAGCAGAAAGGAAAAGGAGGAGGAGGAAGAAAAGACAGCACAGACGGGGCTGATTGTTGAAATACGAATCGATTTCTACAAAGGTTTCCGATACAGGAACGTTTACGTTTCACTGAAACTAGCCGCTGAGCATGCCTAAAATTACCCCTCGACGTAAAACTCAGAACGAGTCTTTGTATTGTGAAACAACAAGCAACAATGTGTGATTAAATGTCCAAAGCAAAGATCTAATATATTGTATCAGCCGGAAGAAAAGAGCAATCAATAGTAAATAAAGGAAATGAAATGAACGACATTCAACCAATTCAAGTACACCTATTTTTTCTGGAATTTTCTCAGTCCAAAGCCACTTTTTGACCCTGAATTACTTTTCCCTTCACCATTAGCTGATTGTTTGAAGAAAGATGGGCTTAGAATATTAGATGTTGTGGAGCTTTTCCCTACATCCTTGAGAAATGCAGGTCGGTGATGTCTAGATCCGCTGCTAGATTGTTGTGAAGTGCCTGTTTCATCGGCAATCCCATTTGGAATTTCTGATGTTGTTCCTGTTCCTGTTGTACTTGTGGCCGAACTGCTTGAAGGATCTGATCCTCGCGTGCTGGAAAGAAGAGAACCAGTATGTGAATGAGTATTGCTTCCTCTTGCACTTTGTGTCTGGGAGGGACCAGCCTCTCCGTTACCATTGGCAAAACTGTCAACAATGCTTGGAGTACCGGCTCCGTACGCCGGAGCCAACCCCATCTCTTCAATGTAATCTGATTCCACCGCCGTGGAGTACGAAGGAACTCTGGAAAGATCGACTAGATCCACATTGCTCTGAGAGGGAGTGTGTGACGGCTGCTGGATACCTGATAGCAAACTCTCCAACGTGTTTTCATGACCCTGTGAAATAAAAGATTGGGAATGGTTCAGTGCCTGGTATGGAGAGCCACCAATTGGCGTTAGCATTGCTGGACTGGTCAGAGGAGTACCCAATTCCGATTGAATGGCTGAGACTGGCGCGGATCGAATAGCAATGTCAAAATATCCACCTGAAGAATTCGTCATATTCATTGGTGTAGCAGGCTGAGAATAAAGCTGATCTAAAACTCGGTTTTCATAGTTTGGCGGCGCAGAATCAACTACTTGACCTGAAGAATTTCGGCGACCTATGATTATCGTTTCCTCACTAGTGGAATAATAGAAAGTACCTTCGCGATCAATGACTTGTCTTGCTTTAACCGATACATTGGGTGATATATATAGTGTCACAGGAAGTGTAGCTCTAACCTCGGAGGCATGGTTATCTGGGTTCAACAGTACAACGACAAACTTGAGCTTGTGACGGATTTTGATGTAGTCGCCGATTTCACAGGATTGGACACATTTCTTGAGTGTTGAAGGAACTGTAATCGAGCTTTCGATTTCCCATCTGTCCAGTGGCAGGGCATCTGTGTCGATATCAGGCAGCTCTATCTCTTTGAGTACGGATTCATTGATAACTCCACGCCCGCCTGGGTCCTGAAAGCTACACTGTTGAACCAGACTGACCGTTATTTTGTATAGTTTTAGAGCTTTGATTAGTGGAATCATTAAAATGCGCACTTTGGTAGAGCCCCCAAAGGGAATAGCTTTTGAAGGCACTTCTACCTGATACTGTAATTTATCCGGCCAATTGTTGTCAACACAGGAGGATTCGGATAGGATAAAGGCATCCGAGTTGAGGGTTCTAAAGATCCGTATGTGCTTTCTGGTGACCCAGGGGGTTTGAAACCGTCCTCTTTCAACGGAGGCCTCGAGATGGTACATCACGTTTCCTCCTTTTAGTCCCTCGACAGTCTCATAAACCTCACCTGGAATAGCGATCGCGAACGGGAACTCATGGTTACCACTAGGCAAGGACGAAAACTGGCCGTGCTGGACGTAATTGGTCTGGGGTTTTGCCAGTGAGGCTAACGCCGTGCTGGAGGCATCACCATCCGCAGCAGGTGTCCCAGAGTGCCGCCCACCAGAACTAGAGCCGGCTCGGGCCGTGGATCCTGGGCCGATTTTGAGTTCTCCCGTTGCATTTTTCAAAAGATTATCCCATTCGTATAAAAAAGTGGTGCGTTTGTGTTTGACGGGTATGGTAAACGTTTTCGTAGAGGACTTGAACATTTCTTCAAAATCCAGTCGTAGAGTTCCCGTCAGCTTGAGATGGATTCTTTTCGCAGACAGTGGCTCGTTTAAAGCAAGCACGACCAGTCCTGTCATGAACACAGAAGGAGATTCATGCTCTGTCCCACGAAGCATAACCAGATTCTTGTGGTTACATTTGACTCTATGTATGAGTCCCAAGCCAGATTCAAGAAACGTCTTGGTTAGAAAATGGCAGGGGTAAGGGAAAAGGAAAAGGAAACGCGGATCTATACTAGCAGGCAAAAGTCTGTTGCGAATTTTTTTTTAACTTCGTTCAGAATCTTACCTGATGTCAAATAGCGCTGGATCGCTATGGGGAGCCCCAGAGCGTTTACGTCCCATGGGTGCTGATCTCTAAAACTGAGTTGAAGAGAGAAGCAAGAGTAAGAGTTGGAAGAAGAGGAAGTGATAAAGCCGGCGGGAGTTGGCGATATCTTTATACATTTACTCGCTAAAGCTTATTCATATAAGTGCTTAAACGGTGCAACCAAAGTGACCAGTTGGCACCATTTATTTATTATCTTGCTCTTTGTGGCAAGAACCCGGGTTTGGGAGTTCTAGATAGTGTATTCAGAATTCCCGTTTCTATTCCTTACCTTCGCTACAAACATTTTTTACGGAGGTGATGCTGCTTGATGATGATTATGAGATTATGATGATGCTGGATGGGGAGAAACAGCCTTGCGATTATCAGTGGTGGGCGCTTTTTTTTTTTTCCCTTCTTCCCTGCGCCGAAAACATCAGGTTATATCCACGCGGATCATCATTGTTCCCTAGGTTGTGCAAGTAGGATATTTGATTGTGAACACCGGTCAACTCATATTCTTTGATTAAAATTTTGAAACCGGAAAGTATTCCGGAGTTTAGTTCTTGCAATTGAGTGATCCATATCGGCTGTCCTGCTAATTGGGGATCTAGTGGATTTCTTCTTGTGTAGATCCAACTTTTTAACTTTTGAAGCAATCCATGTGAAAAACAAACAGACAAAAAGTGTGAGGTTTAATTTATCTATTTTTAACTGAAGCGATTGTATTTACTATTTCCACAAGAACCAATATCTATTGCCAAGTTATTTGGATAGTAAGCAAGCGATGCCTAACAATAATGCAAAATCCCAAAAGGAAACAATACTGTCATGACATGTTTCTCTGGAAATCTTGGCAATAGATAAACCGTCCTCCTGTACAAGATACCAAAAAGCTAGCCAAACAAGAGGGGGTTTGTATGTCGTTTTTTGCCACTCGGACTGTCGCGAAACTTTCGGGACACTGACCGCATTGCTTATATAACATTGCGTATGCAGTTGTGCGTCAATAAAAATGGGCGTATTATCAGCTGTTTGGCGACAGTGATTGTCGTGGCACCCGACGCATTTTTTTTTATTGTCGGGTGTTTTCGAGAAATGTCGGGTAGAAATGACCCGGAAAAGGAGCTCTTGCTATGGGTCCCAAGGACTTGCAGAATTCGGTCGAAGACCTGTTCCTTACAAGGCAACTTGCATGGAATCCACCAATCAACTGTCAAGTTTGGCGATTATCATCCCTGCTCACTTAATAATTACTGCTCTATTCGGACTGTTTTGCATACACCTTCCTTTTTGTGTTTCTGGCATATGTTTTCTGTTAGATTTTCAGTTTACCCGGACTGTTTAGATCTTTACAATGCTAGGAGCAAACCCCAGTTTAGGGTGTATGGGTGTGCTACCCGGTTACCGACCAGGTCTCAACCGGGGCACAGTGAACAACGAGGATTGTCGGGTGACGCTAGTCGCCCAAAGTAGTCCGTAAAAACAGCGACTTTCTTACAACATTTGAAAATCGACATACAAACCCCCTAAGGACCAGTTTTGTACCACTAGGAACGATCGTTTCAAAGTCCTTGTTTTGTTACAATTAAATTGGACCTGCAATAAACATATGTAAGTAAAAATTAAAGACTGGCATGTGTAGATGTGGAAAAGCACCCGGGTGCCAGCATATAGCATTGGACAAAAATTTTTGAACTGTTTCATTCTGATCTTGCTCGGTCAATAGATAGACTTACACATACAATATAGTATTCTTAATCATCAATGGGCGTCCCTAATGTTATTCCGACGAACAGAAGATGGGATAGTTTGAGAAAGATAGATAGTTAGGTTATTGTTTCTCCATTTACACAAAAGTAAATGCCAAATACATGCAAACTTATAAAATGGGCTTGTTGCGGAAATTCTGAACATTGGGAGTTGTAAAAGAACCGGTATGGATAAGCCATAGTTATAGTCAGTTTCAGTTTTCAAGTTTTGAATTTAACGAGTTAACGGAGTAACCAGATTAGTCCCAAAAAACCATAGCAATTGTGCCAAGCTTACAGAGAATTGGAATACACAAGTCCACAGTTTTTTTTTTCTCTTTCTTTTTTCTTCAATTCCACATGTTCTTATCTTATTAGCACTATGACCAAACTTATCCAGTTTTAAAACGAATTGGTTTGGTTAAGAGGATGCAATGTTTGTAAATTCGGCTACTAGTTAAAAAAAATGACAAAACAAAAAGAAAAACTCAGGCAAAAAAAAAAGCTATGATAAAAACAATTTTTCAGATTGAACCTGGGATAAGATCATCATATAGGCAACAGCAACAACAACAAAAAAGATACTGATACTAGTTGAAAAAATCATCGTCATCGTCATCAAGATCAACATGTCGTCGCTCATACTACAAAACTTGAGGTCAGCACTAAGTATAGGTTTTCTCTGAAAGGTTTATACTTACAATAATCTTTGTCTCTTTTTGTTTTTTTTCTTGTTTTGAAAGGGAATCTAAAAGGGATACCAATTCATTCTCATCGATTTTATGTCGTATTTGGCCCATTTGATGCATTCTTATAAGATAATCCTCGACACTTTCAAAACAAAACATTAGCTTTTGAATTTTATCAGAAAAGACAAGAGAAGGAAGAGTATTAATTTAATACTGACGCTTTTGCTCGTTCATTTCTAACCATTCTGACTCTTGATAATCTTTCTCTTGCCGCTGGTAACAGGAACGAAGCCAACTGATGAAACCATTATTAGCATCTCATTCTGTGTTCACCGACTATGCTCGAGGATAATGTCTTACCAGTCCCGATCTAATTTCTTCTTCTCCATCACTGTCTAAATTAGTACTCCATGCTCAAGTGACCCTGACCCTGGATCAAAAAACGCTACAACGTACCGAGAACCGCCCTCTTTTGAATATGACCCACTACTATTGCTGCTTCCACCACCAGATTGCTTCTGCAGCTCTGCCAGCCGGGCAGCCCTGATAGCCTTCAACTCCGCGTCGTCCATTGCAAATTGCTAAACTAGAAAACAAACTCTCAAAGACTGTGTCCAAAGACCAAAGCCCATCGTTGTCCGGGTAACCCACACGTCATTGCGGGCAGACAGCCAAGACGAAGATGAGGACGAGAACGAGCCTGAGCCTGAGCATGAGGACGAGAGGCTGGCCGCCAGAGCAGAGCAGAGACCAGTTTCCAGAGACCAGAGGGTGCCAGCCGAAGCGACCGCGGTGGCAGAGTGCACATCTTTGAGACCGGGTCCAGCAGAACAGCCACATTTGCACGATTCTGGCCGCAAAAGCCCCAACGCCAGGCCCCAGCTCAAGGTTTCTGGCCGGACACAATCTCATCACCAGTGCCAGTGCCAGTGCCAACATCTCCATCATGACTCCGTCCTCGTCCTCGTCCTCCCACTTTGTGCCGCCCGGCTCTGGCTCTGGCTCTGGCTCTGGCGGCATGTATGACTCCATGAAGACGACACTGAAAGACGGCAACGTGCGCAAAAGAAGCAAGGTCTCCAGGGCCTGTGATCAGGTAAGCTTGTATCCTGTGCTCTATGTCAGGCCAATACGCTACCCACCAGCAAGCTTATGAATGGTCATGGGCTTAAGGACAGGCGATAGACTTGTTACATACTAATGCAAATCATCATTTTTATTTACTCCCATTGCACAGTGCCGCAAGAAAAAGGTAAGGCTACATCAAGCAACTGACTGGACTTGGAACTGGAAACTAGAAACTGGAAACTGGAACAACTGCGACCGGTAGTTATTCCTTCCCCCTTGTCCATGCTGTCATTGTTGAACCAGGGCATGAACGATCGCAAGAAGCTAATTACATTGGGAGATATAGATTAAATGTGATGCTGATTTGAGCTCCTTGTCTCCTTCGCAGCTTCACGGGGTAATTGCTGGAGATATAGATATTGTTTGCTCAAATTGTCAAAAAATAGGAGACAAGTGCTCTTTTAGCAGAGTGCCACAGAAAAGAGGACCTTCAAAAGGGTAAGATTTGTATTTATTATCATGATACTAGGAAAAAGGACCACAAGCATGTTTGGTTGCTGCTTTTTTCCCCCTTATTTCCATCTATATCTTGTGCAAAGTGCTAACACCAGGTCCCGCTGAAACCAACCAGATATATTCGAGACCTGGAGGACAAGGTGGATTCGCTCCATTCGCATTCCCGCAAACGGACCAAGTCGTTTATCGAGTCCAGCGACGGCGGCGGCAGTAACAATGCCCATTCCCATCAGACCAACGCTTCGGTGCCCTCGTCACCGAGCCTGGGGGTCTCAACAGGCAGCAGCACAGGCAGTACGAATAACACCAATACGAGCATTCTCCCGCCGATAAACGCCATCAGCATCAGTCCGCGGCCCGTTCAGCAGATGTCACCCTTCAGTGCCCATTCCAGCGTGAGCTCGCGCTCGGGGTCCACCAGCACCGTGAGCTCTTCGGATCATTTGTCATTTTCTCCGTCCGCGTCGCCTCCTCCGCAGCTGCTCCAGCCCCAGCGGCCCAGAGTCGCCAGCTCTCTCCAGCCAATCCTCAATCCAGTCGACCCGACCGCCAGCCCCGGCGCCTCCGGCGCCTCCAGGCCATGGCCCATCATCGCTCACAGCTCGGCCTCGTCCCAGGGCGGCCTGCCGCCGCTGCTGCCGCCGTCGTCCCTCCAGGGTCAGCAGCCCAGGCTGGGTGGGTTCGGCACAGGCCTCCCAGGTAGCTCCAACAGCAACAGCGGCGGTGCTGGTAGATCGCAGGGTCCCATGGACCTGGGCTCCATGTTCTGGCGGGTGCCCACGGAGCCGCCGCTGGCCTCGAACTCGTCGACCTCGTCGCTCTCATCCATGGCCTCCAGCGCGTCTGTCTCGGCCTCTGCGCCAGCTCCTCCACAGGCCCAGGCACCACCAGCACAGGCACCAGCACAGACACCAGGCTCGCTCCCTGGCATGGCCAGACTCAATTCGGCCCTGGGCGGCGGGCTGCCGTGGTCGTCGCAGTCCACGGCCTCGTCGTCGACGTCGTCCGCGGCGGCCGGAACGTCCCAGGCAGGGTCTATGCAAGGTCCAGGGTTCACCTATTTTTTCCAGGCGCCTCCGTCCGGGTTCGGATCAACTGCCGTGGACGATTGTTCCGAGGACGAGAGCGCGCCCAACTCGCCGCGCTCGGCCTTTTCTTCCCGCAGAGGCTCATCCGCAAGGCCCTTTGGCTTCTACTCGAACAGCAACGCCTCGAACCTGGCGCCGGGCGATCCTGCCGCGGCGCCTGGGTCTGGTTCCGGTGCGACGCCGGCCTCGGCCCACGCCCAGAGCTGGCGCCAGCGAGAGGGAGCACAGTCTCCAGCGCTGTCCGTGTCCTCGCTCGCGTCTCTGAACAACAGAACAAGAGGCCTAAATATTAATCTCGGCGGCGGCAGCGCTGGAGGCAGCGGCGGCTACGATATGAACAGCCTTCTGGAGTCCACATGGAAGACTCTGAAAGAGGAAAAATATCTGGAGGTTTACTATGCGCGACTCCATGCAACTGTTCCCATTCTGCCTTCGGACCCCTATTTGCTGTATCTCTGTCTGAGAAACATTTGTCTGCGTCCTTCTTCTGAGCAGTCCCAGCCTAGAAATCAACAACAACAACAGCAGCAGCAGCAGCAAGAAGAAAATGCGTTTTCAAATGGCGACCGCGTCAGGATCACGTCAGGATTTCTGGAAGTGTTCAAGTTCCAAGTCATGCTTCTCGATTTCACACGCATCTCGGATCTCGAATCATCAAGCGCAGCATACCATCGACAATTATTCCGACAAGCAATCGATCTTTGGAATTCAAACCATGATAAGAAAACATCACTAGATCTGAAAATCATCTTCTTTTCAACTTTGTTGTTTCTCGTCAACATTGGCAACTTTATCGGTCAATCCCATAGTTCCGAAGTTGCAATTGTGGTGGGGATTGCAAATGAGATGCAATTCAACAGAACGAGAAAACAACTACAGAGAAAACATTATTCTGAAGTTGATTTGGGCAATCGAACTGATGAGGCCACGAAATCAATGGATTCAAAAGTGGATCTGGCAGGGAGACTCTATTTTTTACTATACCATATGCAATCTTTGGAAAGTTTGACAACTGGTTCTCCACGTTTGGTACCATACAGCCACATTACTTTAAAAGATTCAACAAGTTTATTAAAGCGATTCTTACCACAGCCGCCGTTAAACGATTCGAAAATGGATTACAGAGCAGAGTTGTATTTCGATCTTGCGGTTGTTCTTGACAACATTTTGGAATGGGGTCGAGGACCTGGCTCCCTTTTTGTGGATTTTGATGAAGATGGATCAATCACCGCTGATATCGATTCTTTGAAAACTGTGGCGATAAAGAAAATTTTAGAGGAAGTGGACATTTTTGATCAGCGCTATTTGAATACAAAACCGGGGGATCCTCCTATCAATACAGAATTGACCCCCATGCCACAGGGGAAAGGGCTTTCAACCACTATTATCGTTATATCTCGATTCTTACGGTTGTTTATAGCACGGTTTGATGTTGAGTGTAAATTATATGAACTGGTGGAAACGCTTCATGAACGAAGCCTATCTCTAAACATCAACCTTCAACAACCACAAACGTTTTCATCCTCCAACTCGGGATTCCTGTCCAATGAACACCGCAATGCCTCGGAACACATGGAAGAGGAGGAAATCGAAGAGTTGAACCAGGATTGTCATTTGAATATAGCAAAATTTGGGCGTAAGCTGCTACTTGCGACAAAACTTGTTGTTGATGGAGTTTTTCCTAACCCATTGTCAGGAACGGATTCTCTGGTTGGCGGATTTCTGAGGGAAGATAATGATCCTTCCTACCTCTCCAAATCCTATCTTCTACCACTGGTTATTTCCCTATGTATCGATACCTTGTCGTTTCTGGTGACACTTCTTTCCTCGATTTCGACCCCTAAAAGTGTATTTGTACAGCGGAAAGCCAGTCTGGTTTCCGAATCAAACAAGTATTTGAAAACAATCGAGGAAAACATACACAGGATTCTGATTCGGATAGGTCCCAACAATGCGGCGAATCAAGGTTGGAATACCTGGTATTCACGAGCAATTGGACAATTATCCCAAATTTCAAAAGATTTTATAGGTAGAGATACGGCAAGTAGAACCAGCATGACAAATCTCGTTGCCGCAACTGAATCAGTGGAAAGTAGGAACGAAGTGATCAAGATGTATAATGAATTACGCAATGGGATGAAGGTTTTAAGACATTCACGAAAGTATGGCTGGATAGGATATTGATATTGATATTCATCATACACACCAACTGATTAGAGAGGAAAAATCGAGAGTCTTCTAATACCCAAATATTATACAATAACGGGCCCACATTTTCTTTTTCTTGCATGTTTAAACTGAAAAAAACATTGAAAGAATCAAAACATGCTTTTGTATTGTTTACTGTACTTTGATAAATAAAAAAAAAATTACCTTTTTTTTTTGAACGGAAAAGAACAAAACCGTGATTTAGTTTGATTGATTGACATTTGTTTTTATTTTTTTTATTTTTTTGAGACAAAATTCTATTCGTTCTGTTTCAAGTCTTGTTTATTTATTGTTAAATAAAAAAGGAAATAAAAACGGGGAAGGAAAATCAAAGGGAATTTGTTTTTTGGAATTTCACATTCAGAAACTATAACTTATAAGAAAGATTTCATATACGCCGTTCTGCGTTATACACTCGCTTGCGTATATATGAAACCGTTACTTTGCTTGTCTCCACGTCAGCAGCACACCAAGCCAAAAATCAACACCATCGTCACAAAACACAACGAAAATGAAAGTCCGTTATTATCTATCCCAGGTATTAAACCTGTCGTTGGTATTGAGTTCCGCATTCATGTTTTGGAAAGGATTATCATGGTTTTCCAATTCGGAAAGTCCAATTGTTGTCGTGCTATCAGGATCAATGGAACCGGCATTCCAACGTGGGGATCTCTTGTTTTTATGGAATCGAGAAGAAAGGTTGAAAGTTGGAGATATAGTTGTTTATAATATCAAAGGACGGGATATTCCAATTGTTCATCGGGTGTTGAGAGAACATCACGGGTAAGCCATCATCCTCATCATCAACTACAAGGTCCCATTTTTACTAACCGCTGGCATAGACCTTCAAAACAACTGCTGCTGACGAAAGGTGACAACAACCCCGGCGACGACTTGCCACTTTACGCGTATCGCCAGAGCTACCTGGACCGGGAAACAGAGATTGTGGGATCCGTAAAGGGTTACCTACCCAAAGTGGGCTACGTTACTATTCTGCTCACAGAAAACAAGTACTTCAAAATCGGCCTTTTGGCGCTGATGGGAATAAGCACCCTGCTCCAGAAAGAGTAGCGTGCAGACGCACGTCTTAGTAATACACTTCTAGTTACGGATACACGCAGCACGTACATACATATTTCTTTGTGTGACAATTTTTTTTTTTTTTTCGGCTGGTGGTGGCAGATCTCGCACCTCCATGCTTCCTCTTCACCACCACCGTAGCACCACTCATGGACAACTTGCGCCAGAACAAAGCCGGCCCAGGTCCTGTTTCTGACTCCCGCTCTGGGCCTGGGGCTGGGCCAGGTCCTGGCTCGGGATCTGGGACTACACAGGGACTTAGGCATGCCCAGCAGCAGGCCTCTACCTCTTCTTCACCTGCTTCGTGGGTCTACACTGAACATCAGTCGTACCTGACTACACCAGTCAGCATCCATGCTCTTTCTCCAGCCAACTCTGTTTCAGCTGGAGAAACTCAAAACCTCGAAATGAACGCCGGAGGTTCCTATGCACACGATAAACTGAATCATGAGCAGCAGAACAGAGGTGAAAATGGACCCTCGACAGGCCAGCGTCGATGCTCAAACTATAGCGGGAACAGTCCGCAACCTCAACCTCAGCCTCAGCCTGTACCAGCTAGGGGAGTTACCAATACTGTCTACGTTTCTTCTCCCGAGCAATATTGGTCCCCTGATCCCAAGAACGTTGTACCTGTTGATCAACGAGGCAGACCAGTTCCTACACCTGCCTCCGGCACGAACTTTAACATGAATCCTCAACAGGGCCAGCATCCATCACCACAAAGAATAGAAGGCGCACACTATACCAATAACGCGATGTTGAACCAACAGCAGCATCCTCCTCTAGTGCCTGAACAGGCCCAGTATTACCAACAACAACAGCCGAGACCAATCAGCGTCCCTGTACCCATGAATATGAATGTAAATAACAATTCAGCCGCTGCCTCTCCTTGTGCTTTCAATAATTCCCAGATGCAGCCTCAGCAACAAATGCCACAAGCCTACTCGCCAGCCGGACCCGTCCAGCAGTTCCAGGCAGTTCCTATTCAGGTAAATATGGGCATGAACCCTCAGCAGCAGCAGCAGCAGCAGCAGCCGCAACAACAACAACAGCAGCAACAGTTTCAAGGACTTGTCCAATACGTTCCATCACCACCCGTCAAGATTGTTGCTTGTACCTCTGTTTCATCCTCCAAAAAAGCTTCAAAACACAAGTTTCGACCTTGTGATACCTGCCGAAGGCGTAAAACCAAATGTGCAATTCTCCCTGGACATCCAGCCTGTGTTCAATGTGAAATGAAAGGTATCACCTGTACCTATATCGAAACCGCTTTAAAGAAAAAAGAATCTACAAATGGATCTTATTCTTCTGTTAATCCCTCATTACAAGGAGATATTAATAATTCGGAGTATTCTGAGCATGTGTCTAAACGACGGAAATATGATACTGATAATAACAAAGGCGATTCTCCCGCTACTGTATCGTCATCCTCACCTTCGGCATCGGGTATAGTACAACAGCAACTGCAAGTGAAACCACAACGGGAACGAGAGCAAGAACGAGAAGAACAAGAACAAAAACGGGATCGGGAAGTGGCGGCCAACACCACAGATACACAAATGATATCAAAAGGAAGAATAAAGGATTCTCGGGGTCCAAGGTCATCATTCTACATTGGACCCACATCTGTATTTGACAACAAGTTGTTGGAACAAATCCAGTTTGATAAGATGGATCGGGCAGATTTAAATCCTCGAATATCGCTGAGAAGAGTGGCACCAGATGTGATATTTCAACTCCAGAACGATTCTCTAGATCCTGAATTCTACAACATTCGTGACGATGATGTTGATGAAGTGGAAAACTTGGTGGCTCCTCATGGTCCAGCATTGGTCAATCTGTATTTCGCAAATATCCATCCTTCATACCCTATTCTTAACAAATATCAGTTTCTGGAGAAATATCATCGTTCTTGTAAAGAGATTTCGGCATCTTTATTGGCCAGCATTTATTCACTTGCGACACAATGGTGGGATTACGATTTAACCCTTGCTAATGGTATCCCCAAGGCTGCAAAACCAGATTGTGAGAAGTTGAATGAAATAGCAGCAAGATCGTTTGATAATTTGTTGGAGAATCCAAAATTGAGTGTTATTCAAGCAGCTTTGTTACTGCTTCAATGTCGACCAACTCATTCTAGAAATTGGGTCTTGTGTAGCCAGATGGTTGCTCTTTTGGATGAATTGGGGTTGAGAAACGATTGTAAAAATTGGAAAATCCCCAAATGGGAGAAAAACTTGAGAATGAGACTTGCTTGGGCAGTCTGGATTCAAGAAAAATGGCTAAGTTTGTCAGAAGGTCGACCATCACATATTGATGTTGGCACAAATTGGCTTGTGAAAAAATTATCACCTGAAGATTTTGATGATGCTCCTCCAGTTACAACGACGACCAAGAAGAAAGGAGTCAAGAACGAGTCATTGCTATTTACCGAAATGGCTTCTTTAAGTATCATCGTCTCGGAATTACAAGATACTTTTTACACATCTTTTGCCTCATCTTTAGATATGCCCGTTGCGAAAGTTCTTGACTTGGCAAAACCTTTACAATTAAAACTTAGAAATTGGTTCCACAATCTACCCGAAGAATTACAAATGCAAAATTCAAAATCTCGTAGACTTAATTCAAATGGACATCTTCATTTGGCATATTTTGCAGCGGAAATCACATTACACAGGAAAATCATATCAAGTTTACATGCTACAAAAGATGTTCCTCAAGAATTAATCAACGTTTGTAGACAGGCTGCAAATACACGACTTTGTGCAGCGATTGATTTTGTGAAAGGTTTACGACCAGAACATGTTGAATCCTTTTGGCATTCATCTTCAACTTCCAATTTTGCATTGATTGGAACTTTTGGAGCATTGTTGTATGCAACTTCTCAAACTGAATCCAATGGTTGTGAAAGTAGAGAACAAAAATATTTTCGGGAACATGTATCCGATTATTGCTGGACATTAAGAGTTTCATCAAAAGGATTTGAACAAGCGAAAAATGCACTTAAACAGTTGGATTTGTTGTTTATGAAGATTCCTTTTCTTAAACCTGTTTATGCGGCCCTAAATGGAAAAGATGAGTTTACACAAAGTGATGGCCAGCAAGTAATTTCTGATGATGAGGATGAGGATATGGAATTTAGCATTGAGAATAGTACAAGATCACTAGTTTCCAAGGCTAGAGAAATTCCGATGAATACTACTGGTACTATGGAGACTGAGAATGGGACGAAGGGGAAACAGGAGCAACCTCATCGACAAGAGTCTATTCCTGGTGCGGCGGTTACAGATGGTATCCCCACACCATCTTCTCTTAGACATACTCCACCTTCCAGTTCACGTATAAGCGCCAATGATGAAATCAAAAATTCTCAAAAAATCCCAAATTTATCGACAAAAGTTGATGGACTTGATGATTTCAGGTTGAGTGATAATGCAGAGACAAACCCAATTACCAAAGACAAGGAAAATGGTGATCGGGTAGATACCGAGAAGCAAGTCAATGTCATTTCAGTTGATGATGATGAAGATGGAGCCACAACTACTGCTAGCCGATCGGGTGCATTATCTCAATCTTCCAAGAATAACCAAACAGAGAAACCAAAAGTTGGCACTTTAGAAGCAAACGTACAAACTTCATCACCACCGGCATCACCAAAACAGCCTTCAACCACTGCATTTACAAATTCAAAACAAGATGTGGAGAAATAATTAATAGATAACGAATAGAGAGTTTGTGATTTTTCACAAATATTTTTGCTTGTTTACTTTCTTTTACAAACCTTTTGGATTTTTTTTTTTTTTTTTTGGTTTGCCCTAAAATAATGATCAGTATTATATTTTTTTTATCTCTATGTTTTATAATTGTCATTTTGAAAACTAAAAAGTTGTTAACATATACTACTCATCGTCGGTCACATAGAATACATTTTTAATTTTCAAGTCTTCTAATCTCTTAAATTTGAACTTTCAAACCGTGTGTAAAAGATTTACATATTTGTCCTGTTCTGCAGTTCTCAGTAATTTGTAGTAACTAACCCTATTTACAGTAGTCTGTAAAAACAAACTATGAACATTCAAGAGCTCTAAATAAGACATTAGTAACTCAGAGATTTCTATACTTTATATTTTTTTGTGGTATAAAATTACAAGAGTCAAGTGAAAGGATTAGCATGAATAAATAGCACAAAAAACAAACAAACAAACAAAAAAAAGCCTGAGTCCTTAAAACAGATCAAACCTAACAGTAAAAGAACAAAAGGAAGAAGCCTGTAAACCAGAAAACTCCAATAAAAGACAAATAAAAAACAATAAAACAACAAACAAATTAATTTTGAACAAAAAGTAAAATGGAGAAATAGTATATGGCCAGTGCAAGAGATATACAACGGGAGTTGCTTTTCATAAAATAAATGCAGAAATAGTATTCTTTCGCTACTGTTTTTGATCTTTTAAAGCATTTTTCTTCAAAGTTTGTAACATCTTTTCAAGCCGTTTTCTTTCCGTTTGTTCCTTTATCAATGCTTTTTGATGCTTTTGGTTCAGATCCGCAACCAATTTGCGAAATTCATGTCTGAGAATCATTGCAGCTGAGCTTGAACTGGCGCTTGCGCTAGAATTTGGTGAAACGGGAAATCCCGATTTGGAACCAAAACTGGTAGCGGATAAGGGCGTTGTTGGAGGGAATGGTGAGGTGGCACCTGAAGCTGCAAAGGAGCCAGAGGAACTGATGATATTTGAAACCGAGTGAGTGTCATCATTTGTGTCCAGAAACGACCCAAGATTTTGCACTTTATAGTCTATCAGCATACTCTTGGATTCATTTAGCTCACTTGTCAAGTCATCAATCGTTTTGTGTAATCTGTTAATTTCTGCCTCACTGTCAAGAGTTTGAAGGGTTATTGAATCAAGGTTTCCAACTGTATCGTTTAATTCGAGTTCTAAAAGATCGCATTTCTGTTTGTAATCGGAGAGTACAGTTTTAAATCCTCTTCTCTCGTCATCGTACTGTTTCTGTAATACTGAAGCTTGTAACTTGAGATTATTTAGAGTTGCTTGAATATCAACAATATCTGCACCACCACCGTCTTCTCTCTCGTTTCTAATCCTCATTCGTTCAATTCTCATAGAAGCTTCTTGAAGGGTGTGGTTAAGTCTATGGAAGCTCGCTAAAATCGCACCATTTTCAGTTTTTGATAAATCCTGGTCTTGTGTATCCTCATTGGCTTCTGATCTAAATCGGACATTGTCTTTCGTCCTGCTTTTATCGTAATCTTGATCGCTTTCCTCATCGTCATAGCCTAACCGGAGAATAACTCCATTGTCGTGCCTTCTCCCCCTTTGTGCCTGTAACTTGGACTCAAAGTGCTGGACCAAAAGATCAATCATTTGTGTAGCACTGCTAGATGGATCCGAGTCATCAATTTTCCTGCTCTCAAGCATCAACTTGAGGTGACTTTTCACCCTATCCAGCTGAGCTTTCGCCTGAACACTGTCATTCGTTGAAGAAGATGCACCATTTGCATGTGAATATAGTTCAGCTTTTGAAGGAGGAATGCCCTCGTTCGAGTTGATAGAATAGCCAAGAATTAGCGCTCCAATACAGTGATTGAGAATACGGTCGTTGAGCTCGCTCCGTGACTCCTGGTCCATTTCGTGGAGTGCCTGCTCCATCAGGGCCTGTACCTCGCCTTTAGAGTACACGAGACTGTCTGCTCGACTGTGCATCGGCACCGAGCTGTCATTCTCAGCTCGCGTGGTCAGAAACACTATGGCGTCTTCCACAAGCTGGTGGACCAGTATCGATATCGCAGACTCGGACTTGAGCCTTGCCACCTCGAGCTTGAGCTGGGGGGACAGCTCCAACCTCAGCTGGGACAGTTTCAGATCGGAGCCGCCCGTGAGCATTTGGAGCTTAGCCTCTGCGGCCTGCGTGTGTGCCGACTCGCCGCGCCCGCTCCAGGACGCGAACGGCGACGGCGCTGAGGACAGACGGGACGCCAGCAGGTGAGGGTCCATCGGGGTGTGGTCGTGGCACTGAGGATGTTGTGGTGGTGGTGGTGGCTCCAGAGCCGTGGAGGTGAGGTCCTTCCCCAGCCAAGCGTTACCCTGCCGCACAACACCCGTGCACCCGTCCGGTCCGTTTTCCGCCTTCTCGCGATTTCGTTCTCTCTTTTTCCAAATCACCACGCTCCTCCTCCAAATGGGAAACACCCCGTTCAGCGATGCCTCCTCCGCAAATGCTCCCCTGTCCTCCGAAAAGCCCCCTTCCACCAGTGTCCGCGCCCTCTCGGCGTCCAGTGCCGCAGCCGACCCGGACGACGACGACGAGCCCAATATACGAAGGCCCCAATCTCCCAGCAGCAAAGAACCGACATCAGCCCGCAACAATCGCCGTTCGATAGGACATGGCCAGAAGGAGCACGATGCGAGAAGCGGACGCCGCAGACGTTCTGATACTTCCAGCAGAGACGAGCACGAGCTCGCTGAACACGTCTCGATCCTCCGTCTCGGCCCTACCGACTCGTCCATGGCCATTTTGAACGACTCAGCCGCTTCTGGTGGTGGAAGCAGTTCGCTAGACTCGCTCAGCACCCCTAATTCCGACTTTAGCCTATCTAGCAGTAGCGCCTCCTCTCCACAGGAGTTAGCTTCGCCAGTGAAACGGGCGGTCTCGTCCATTCGGCAATCGTCCTCGTCTCGTGCCAAGTCCAGATTCGGAATTGCTGTGGAGTCGTTGGGGAAGCAGAAAAAACACTCTTACTCACCCCATTCCCATTCACACACCCCAGGATCCTCCACCACTTCTACCACCAACACCAGCACCAGCACCAGCACCACCGCGTCCTCGTCGTCCAGCAGCTCGCTGCTGTCTCGCTCTAAGAGCCATGACTTTAATGTTGATGTGCTGATCGAGCGTCTGCTTGAGCGCGGGCTGTCTGCGTCTTCCTATTCTGGACGGCTCTGCGCAAGCCAATCGGAAATCATCACGGTGTGCAGAATGGCAATTGAGGTGTTCATGTCCCAGCCCACTCTTTTGGAGTTGGGATCGCCCGTTAAGGTCGTTGGAGACATACATGGCCAATTTTACGACCTTATCCGTATCTTTATGCTCTGTGGAATGCCCCCTAAGTCGAATTACCTCTTTTTGGGTGACTACGTCGATAGGGGACAACAGTCGATCGAGACCATTTTACTTTTGCTCTGTTTTAAAATTAAATACCCAGAAAACTTCTTTATGCTTCGAGGCAACCATGAGTGCGCATCGATTACAAAGATCTATGGCTTTTATGAAGAGTGCAAACGAAGATGCACAGTGAAAATTTGGAAATCCTTTGTCGACGTGTTCAACACTCTGCCGCTGGCGGCCACCATTGGCGGCAAGATCTTTTGTGTCCATGGCGGTCTCTCTCCATCCTTGGACAGTTTGGATAGAATACGCAAGATTTCTCGCCCCACTGATATTCCCGACGTTGGGCTCATGAGCGACCTTTTGTGGTCCGACCCGGATGCAAACACTCTGCAATGGAGCAAAAATGATCGTGGTGTTTCCTACTGCTTTGGCAAATCGGTTGTGACTCAGTTCTGCCGTGACTTCAAGTTTGATCTGGTTTGCCGTGCCCATATGGTGGTGGAGAACGGCTACGAGTTTTTCAACAAGAGGCATTTGGTGACTGTTTTCAGCGCACCCAATTACTGTGGTGAATTTGACAATTGGGGCGCTGTAATGTCCGTTTCAAAGGAACTCTTGTGTAATTTTGAACTGTTGAAGCCCTTGGACGCTGTCAAGTTGAAGAAAGCAATGAGACGAATACGTTCCTATACAAGAGTTACACAGATGAAAGTTACTTAAATTTTGTACGCATTTTCCTTCTCTCTCTTTTTTTAGTTCTTTTGGTATTTTGTGGGAGCTCTATTTCCTTTGTTTTGTTATTATTGTTCACTGATAAAGTACTGTTATAAACCTAGATTATGTTATGAATACCTATGCTCAAGAAATAGCCTGATCCAACTTATTAAGGTTCACGCTCTTTTTTGGTGTTATCTTTTATAATAAAAATTAAAAAATATTAAATCCATATGTTGGGAAGTGAATGCTAAATTAATCTAACTGCTAATAATCTACCATTCTTTGTGATAGTCTTCCTCGTGCGGTCGCGGAAACTGGAGGAGGCCATCTCTGTCCAGCATCCTCAATATCATCCAGGAAAGACCTCGTTGACAGAATTCCAGTTCCACCCAAAACAAACCGAATGCCTCTGTTGCTCTCGTTCAATTCCGCAATTAGTCGTGCTTCTTCAAAGGTGGCCCCACCAACGAAAAATACAACAATATCTTGAGCCTTTTCCTGAACCACGGGAAGCTTGCCGTTCTCGTCTGGATACAGACTAGGGAAAAGAGACTCTTGCATCTTCCCGCGAACCAGTTCCGTAAGCACTCGTTCCAGTCTCGGGGTGTGTAACATGTAGACATTCTCGCTCTTGTTCTTGGCGCGTAGAGTCGTGGCGGCTTTTGAGAAGAACGAAGAAGACTCCGTATCCGATGTCCCTATTCTCTCAGAAGTCCCGGCATATCTTAGGAGATGGTTAATAACCTCGATTTTGTGTTCAGGCACGCCGGATCGAACCAAAAGAGAAATCAGCTTGGGCAGAGCATTAAGTGGGTGCTTTTCGTATCTCAACGCATAAATCGCAACCAAGCGTATCTTTGCATCACTCGATAACGGTTTTTGATTCTGTTGACTTGGAATATCGGGCGAGGCATTGGGTAATATCAATTGCTCTAGCTCTCTCAAATCTGAATTGTGCGTATCGTTACAGGCTAGACTTTGCTCAAGTTCCGAAACATCCCAAATTCGGTTTTGTGCGAGTCTCTTGTCCAGTTCGCTGACAAGGGACAAATGCTTAGATACGTTTCCTGACAACTTGCGAAACTCGGGATACTCCTCAACAAACCGTTTCATATCTGATATACTTTCCAAGTTGCTGTTTGACTTTGTTTTCGTTTGATATTGATGCACGTATTCTTTGATCGTGTCGCTCAAATCTGCAAAATTTAGAAACATTGCCTTTTTGAAAAACTCATCCTGGGAAGCTGAAAGAACAACCTCTTTCAACTCTGGTGCAATGTCTGGAACGTGAGACAGGTCCACCCGGTTATTCGTGATCCCAATCAACTCATGCACTTGAGCTTGATAAGTCCAGGGTGTTAGTAAAGGAGTCATTGGGTCGTTCTTTCTGTCCAGTATTAGCAACACTGGAGGTGTGTCTGTCCTTGGGAAATCGAACAGAGCAGGTTGTTGTTTTATTCGATACTAAAATCAATGTTAGCGACCCTCTAAAAAAAGCACTTGTTGAAGCACATACGTTTATCTCTGCTGCAAGCTTCTTTGCCATTTGACTGTTATTTTCAAACCTAATAATCGGTTTCTTTTTCAAAGAGAGTAAAGACGCAAACAACCCTTCAGAGGCTCTACTGAAAGCATCAGTATTCCAAGTATTTGCTTTATCCCCAAGTGTTTTCTTTGGAGGAAGTGTATAAAAATCTCTGTTTATTATGAGGTAATCGATAAATATCTCTTCAACCTTTGTAACCACCTCAAAATCATCAGATTCAGCAAGTCTCTCAAGCTGGCTTTTCTGAACAGTATTGCTAAAATCTATTTTCAGAGAAAAAGGTTAGCACCCATAACCGTTATGTGAATACCGGAATGTCAATAGCATACACAGTTCATAGTTTCCATACTTGGGATTCCGGAGTTCTTCAACCAAGTATTCTATTGAGTCGTGTGTTGGTCGTAGGAAACAAACACATTTTAAATGTCGCATCTTGTCCCTTGTTTCATTATCAATTCGACTGTAAAGAAAATGTTAGATCTGGAAAAAACTAGACTCTTCCACCCAAACTTTTTTGAAGTTACACACTCAATAAGATAAACTTCTTTTTGAAGCAACGAGGACTGGGTGGTGCATAATGAAATTATCGATGTCTAGGAAAACTGTTAGCTTCGGTTCGATTGTGGGGGCCCTGCCACGTTACGTTGAAAGAACCATACAGTTTCCTTATCTAAAAGTAACACCTTGATTCTTGAAGTGTGTCCCAGAGCGCCACTTGCAGAAGTCTCCGATGACTCGGACCCTACCAGTCTCGTCACATAGGATAATGCAGATTTGTTGAAATCCATGGTGGTTGAACTACAGCTTAGAATCAAGAAAACAGTGCTCAGAACGGATTTCGTGGGTGGTTGAGATAGAGCAGCACATACATCCGTACGCCCGATAGGTTGGAGTATAAAAACATTGAAAACCCGAGGTTTAGTGTTAAAAGGTTACTTTTAAGGAACTGTCGATAAATATACGTTTGTCTTTAATATAGTGTAGTTCTCTAAATCTGTTATTTCAATGGTTTTGGTCGGGAAGTGGGTCGTGAGATAGAGAGCGTTGTGCCAGAGCATCCGGCCAATGGCGGTGGGTCAACAACTGCCTTTTGGTCCAACTTGCACAAGTCTCTCTTTTCTATCAACTCCACGAAACCAGTCACCAGCCCTCACAACGATCGTAAAGAGATGTTACCGGTATATAGAACAGCATTTTCTCGGATGAGCCGGCCCTTGGGCATGCTTGCATCTCCTTTTGCAGCTTCTCCGTTCAGAATCATGACCCAAACACATTCGCTCAACTTTCTACAACCACCCATGACGAGAGGCATGAAGGTCAGATCATCGGTGAAAAAGTTTTGCAGTGACTGCTATGTATGTACCTTGATTCTTATAATCTTTTAGTTTTTCACTGTTCTTACTGAGTGGAAATTTTCAATGGACGATAGATTGTTAGGCGGAAAGGCAGGGTTTATGTCTATTGCAAGTCAAATCCAAAACACAAGCAACGACAGGGCTAAACTGGTTTTTTTCAATCCATTACCATACTAAGGAGATGACATTCTAGGACTCAAGTATTGTGTAAATAGTGCTATAATCATTTCTTTATACACATTGTTAATAGACAACATTTTTTGAATCTACAGTGAGAAAAGTTGTTTCTACGAAATGAACAAGCTATTCAAGTAAAGATTCAATTAGACTACACATTTATGTATTTGATCTACTGGTCTTAAGCAATCCTATTCATAAACAGTTAGTAAATCAGAAAACTAACAGTCCTTTAAACAATCAACAAACAAAAAGCCGACTTGTCTTGGTCAGATAGGGGTGAAAGACTAAAAGATGAGTTTTTTTTCAACAGGTTCTAGTAGTTTCAGTTGAACTATGCATTTACTTGAAATCATCATACAAGACAAGCGGATACAAACAAGGTCTTTTCATTTTCAATAAAAAAAGTAACTTACCAAAAAATATCTGGCTTAAAACTTTTGGATTCTGCTTAACTAGGAGAGAACTTGGTTAAGAAGATAAAAAAAGTGGAAAATTTATACCTGAATGGGTAATGTGAGTACCGATACGCGTATATATGAGAACACCTTGATTAAGCGTTAAACTCTAACATTTGCTTTCAGCAAAGTAGGTCAAGAAGGGTATAATCTCCGGGATAATCCAATTGAATAGTTATCAGTTGGAAATTTTGTTTAAAGTAGTAGTTAGCGAAATTATCATTAGTTTTTTAAAGTCAAAAACCCAACTGGTATTTTTTTTACAGAAACCCTAATTTATATCTATGTGCTGCTCCCATTCCTCCAAATGATCTCACTGATTTGGGAAGTCGGTCAAAAAATCGTCAACTCTCAATTTTAGTCAATTGGCCATTCGTTAAACATATCACTGAATATATCTTAACTTTGGAATCACTCTTTCTGTAAGAATTGACCTGCCCGACTATGTTATGGAGTGCCTCTTGTTTAAGATGAAACAACATGTTCATTAATGATACAATAACTTAGCTCCAGGTTAAAACTGTATCGAACAAGTGTAACATCCTCTAGATAATAAATTTGAAATCAAGTGCCTGTGCAAGAAATTATCCTTGGGAAAACGTCTGCAAGTATCAATTGGCACAATGATTCCTCAAAATATGGGCCTTCTAAAACTACAGTTCTTTCCTTTTATCTACACAATATGATACTTTCTTGAATATGAACCTCGTCTTAACAGTTCTTCCCAATTCTAGTTCCCCATCTCAATAAGCTCCACCTTCAAAGAACCCTTTTTTGAATGTAACTCTTTAATCTTAAAACAATCTCTAGCTTCTTGTCCAAGCAACTACAAGAGAATTCGATATCGTCTCCAGTAGAGCAAAGAAGAACGCATACTTCTTTCAAACGTTTTGAAACATTTCCTTCTTTTGCCTGGATTCAGTCCCTGAGTGCCCTTTCTCCACACTCCTCCCATCTAACCGTGTGCCGGGTAACACCAAAGCTTACACACGTAATTTAAGGACGGCTGGACCCGATCAGAGGAAAGCATAGTGGAAGCCGCCTTCTTCTCAATATATGCTTCCCTCATTTGCAGGTTGCATGAGGAAGAAGAGCATGGCAGAAAAGCAGTTGAATGTTGTTGCTTCCAAAAATAGGGGCAAGCACTTACCACCAACGTTCTTTTACGAAACAAACATAGTAGAAAGAGGAAGAAAACTGGGAACAAGTAGGACATTTATCCGATATCTTCTCTACTGGGCAGTTAGTTAATCCATACTTTTCAGATTTGTAGACTCTCGTGAGGTGATGGTTACTGCCGCAACGTCGACGCATTAAGAAGAATGGAGGACCTACATATCAGGCAGATGACCCTTTTGTAGGAGGCATATATCCATATTGTACAGATAGTTTCCTTCGTGATCATAGCATAACTTTAGTGAAACTGTTACAGGTTGATCATGTCCCCATAGATGGCCCACCATTAGAATAAAAGTAACGACCAAACATGAAATCCACTAGGTAACACTAGGCGCACTGGCAGAGACCATCGAGAATAGTTTTGGAACTTACTGGGAAAAAGGGGCAAACAAACGATGAATTTCTGGATTAAGAAGAGTAACTGCCAATATAGTTTGGTTCCTAAGGCTGATATGAGTGCTTAAATATTTTCGTAAGCTATGCTTCCTTCGTATAAGAACACGGCCAACCAACAACGTAACAAAAGGGCCTGGTGAGACCGCCTCATGGATAGTCATAGCTTTTATTTTTCACCGCCAATTTCCATTTCGTCTACCTCTTTTTTTTTTCTGTACACTTTTTTTCCCCCTTCCCAATCCCCCTCCTTATACTCCCTATAGCAGCTTCCTATAGGTTTTCCAAGTCTCTGCGGATAGTATGCAAGGTGGCCTAGCACATTTCTGTCCAGTAGCTCTATTTTTCAAAGTTTAATCCTCAAACCAATAGTTTAAACCTCAATCTGAAGGGGGTGAGGGAAACAACAGTAGGTATATCTCTCGTTCCCAATTGAAGCTTGAACGGTGTCCTGCTTATTTTTACATTCTTGGTGAAATAAACGGGATATTGAAGACGCACAAGACCGAAATTCTTACAAAAATTGCAGAGCAAAAGAGTGGCAATTGATTCTGTCAACATACAAAATCTTGTGCAATTTTTTTTGTTATGGGCCGAAAATCTAATCGGAAAGGACAGCACTTTTCTTCACTCTTAGAAGGGGATACGATACACTTGGATGAGCTATTCCCCGAGCCTGTGGAACTCGATATTATTTTCAATACCCCCAACCCAAAAGAGGCTTTGGCAACGAGCTCTGATGATAATTCGGCACATATAACTTATGATCCCGTTACAGGGGACCTGCTAGCTATCTCTGCAAATGAAATTGTAGCATATCTTACAAGTCCTGTGAATGTGAACTATCGATTTGTTTCAGATTTCTTTCTGACATATCGAATGTTTTTTGATCCTCACGACCTTCTCGAAAATATTATACAGCGGTTTTTATTTGGCATTTATTTGATTTCCAGATACAACAAAAAAAATGAAAAGTCCTGTGATGGGAAGGGAGTAGTAGAATTGCCCAAGGGTAAAAAAACCCCGAATTATGTCGAAATGGGGAGGATGATATGTATTCGAATCTTTGTGGCGCTTAGGCATTGGGTTCTAAACTATTTTGCCGATGACTGGGTTACATCTTTGAGACTTCGAACTGAATTTACGAATGCAATCAACGTTATATCTGAAATGGACGAAATTAAAAAAGATCCATTAAGCAAGCGAGTAATTGCTGATATGAAAAGATTTTGGACGAATGCCTGTCATAATTACTGGGTATCTGAAGACCTTGAAGGAGATGATGGTCTTTCAAAAGAATCGGTAGATAAGCCTCTAACACCTGGTGGGAAAGCAGGGAATCCTCGAGTGTCAAGTATTGGAACAGCTGTAGCAAGCGATACGAAAGTTCGAAGATCCCATCTATTGTCTATGTATGGAAACACAATTCATCCGGTTCCTCAAGATGATTCAGCTACATCTTCATCCTCATTGGAAAGAACATCTGCGGATACAAAAGTGATGAAGACCATGCTGCAGTGTTTTCCCAACTCTTTTTCTACATATAGCAATTTTATGAATGCGACGACTCCTACTGTTCCTGTTTTGCCAATTGATTCGGCAAGACCAGCGTTATCAAGGTCGGAGAGCGCTGGAAATATTCTGAGTCTTAACGAGAATAAACCTGGCTCTGACGTTCGCAGTATTGATGTATTTACAAAAAGAAAATCAGTGCTGTCGCAAGGTACGAGTGGCAATCCAGCCTCATCTACCGAAATCACTTCGATTAAAACTGATGGTTCGGGGAAGGGCGCATTTTCTTCCGAGCAATGGTCACCTAACAACAAATTGGCGATGGGTTCATTGATTCGCGGCGATGTAGGGGTTCCCTCTGCATCGAGTGTAGGCATGATTATCCCGCCTACACCGGTTACCGGTTCATCAGCGACAAGCGCTTTTTTCCCAAGCAGTTCTAACTATGTGGCACACAAAAGTTTTATGGGAATAACTGGTCATCAAGCCAATACCCACCAGGGAAACATTGATGCAAAGCTAACAGATACCTCCACCACAACAACAATTTCAAAGACAATTGTTCAGGATCCACCAAAAGTGGGTGGTTGGAAGGCATCAATAATGAGGAAAAACAAGAAACTTTCTGCTTTCATACTGAAAGTAGCATCAATTGAACAGGTCCCAAAGACTTCTTTTTCGTCGCATGATGAGGGTAACAACAGGTTGAAAGAAAAGCATAGTTCAGCTCCAATGTCTCTCAATATTACCACATCCAACAACAGTAGTACAAATGTGGAAAGTGTTTCGACAATATCGGGAAGTTATGAGGAAGATGCGGATAGCGAATTCAAAATAGATCCATTGAATTATAAACCACGACTGGATGTTCTTGGTGAAATGGTTATTGAGGAACTTCGAATTTTGCTCAATCAACAACAGGCCATTGAAGAACAGGTTCAAAATCGAAATCAAAGGTCGATTTCAAATGTAATTGCGAATACTCCGATTTTATTAAAAGATGACAAAGTCAGCAAATCAGATCCAGTCGAGGTGAGGTCACAAACCGTGGAGCTTCCAAGTGCTCCTCCGATAATGAGACCAAAGCCAGCATCTATGACTCAGGGTATACCTCTATCCAGAATTTCAATAGATAGGAAAAATCATGGGAATCAATTACGACAAAGTTTGGTATCTTACAAAAGTTATCGATCAAACTATTCTCATATTTCTTACGATTCTATCTTGACCATGAGAACCGTCCCCAAATCGCATGATAATAATGCACAATACGAGGGAAATGAAGGAGATTCCCCCCTGTTGAAAAAAAGAATAGCTTTAACTGATTTACGACAAAATTTTAACTCAACCGATCTAAAAGAATTTCAAGATCCCGATTTCATGTCAAGCACATCGAATACTGCATCATCTATTTTTGATATTGCAAGTCATAAGCAACGTCAATCATCAATTGTCAGTAGCATGGGTCCATTTATTGGAGATGGGATGGTGGAACAGGGCTTAATACCAGCAGCGGCTGAGATAGAAAAAGAATGGCATGGCTTGTTGAAACAGGGAATTTATGTTGATGATGGTATTGACGCAGCTGCAAGTACAATCAGTCTTTATTCGGATAAATCTGCTGTTATGAGCTCCTCACCAAAAGAAGGAGAAGAAGATATCTCTACTCCCTATGCCGGAATAGATGCAAAAGCTGTTGCTGGTTTGGCTGATATTCCTGATGAAAGCATGGATGATGATGCAATAAAAGTGGCACTGATGAAATTGGAAGGTACTTACCAAAAAAGTTCTTTGAGTGATACGGAAGATGAATCTAAGAAAGCATCTGATGAAAGTCTTCAAAGTAGTCGGGGGTCTGTAGTTTCAACTAGGGATGAAGTGGAGGAGACACCTGAACGAGACGTGTTAAGTTTATCACAGATTATTAGTGAAAACAGGCATATTCCGTTCATTTTAAGCTATAGATCTGACGAGCTTGCTCAACAGTTTACACTGGTTGAACGGGATGCTCTATTGGAGATTGATTGGAAAGAGATTATTGAGATGAAATGGAATCAAAAAGTTGAGCCTATTCAAAGCTGGTTGGAATTATTGGCCTCACAAAGGACTCGAGGCGTTGAGGTTGTGATTTCCAGATTTAATCTTGTTGTGAATTGGATAATTTCTGAAATATTGCTTACAAGAAATTTGGGGGAAAGAGTTCAAACCATTTCAAGATTTATCCATGTTGCTCAAAACTGTAAAGAATACCAAAATTTTTCATCATTGATGCAAGTTGTATTGGCATTGACATCTGAGCGTATTCAACCATTGCGACAAACTTGGAGCCGTGTACCAACAGATGATGTTGCAATCTTGAAGGAATTGGAAAAGATTGTTTGGCCTTTTAAAAACTTTAGCAATTTGAGGAGAGAACTTGAAAACACAAAACCGGAAAAAGGATGCATCCCTTTTGTTGGATTGTATCTTTCGGACCTTGCGTTCAATGCTGAAAGGTCCACGTATATTATTCAAAGGTCCAAACGGAAAGAAAAGAGAAAGTCGAAGGCTGAAAAAGCTGATAACGATAACAAAGAACCAAACAATGATGATGATAGCAACTCTACTAATGATCCTGCTTCAGATGAAGAGGAAGAAGAAGAAGTTCTGATAAATTTTTCAAAGTTCCAAAAAAGTGCACAGATAGTGAAGAGCTTGGTACAGTATATTGAATGGTCAGGATTTTACAACTTTACCAAAAACGATGATTTGCTTTCAAAATGTCTTTATATTAAAAGTTTAACAAAGGAAGAAATGAATAAGTGTTATGAACATCTGATCGATCCTTGATATATCTACTTCTCTCTTGTTCTTTTTTGCCCTGGATTTTTTGATTTCCCTCGACAATTAGTTTTAGAGCTGGTTTCCTTTTTTCATTTTCTGTTCATATGGTAAGATCTGGATTTGATTTCATTACGAAAAACAAAGTATGTACCGAATTCTGTAAAAATTTTTGCACTTCTTGAAAATGTGGTTTGTCTTTATAATTTGATTTATTATTGTGTTTAGTTCTTCTCTATACGATTGGATGTTTTTTTTACAAGAAACATTGTTCGTTTTCTTTTCATTTAGACTTTCATAGCGATTAAGGTCTGTCAATGAAAGCAAAATAGTAATAAAATAGTGATATGATTCTAGTAGCAGCGGTTATCGAAATCAGTAAACATGCCTACTTTATGAAAGGCCGTTATCCCAGTTTATTTCCGTCGCCACTTGGGTTACAAGCCTAAGCTTTTTAGAACCTTGAGGAAACTATGCAGAGAGGATCTTTACTTGTCATTACAATGCACTGACTTTATTTATTTAAGATATTGTCGTACAGAAACAAATTCCCAACAACTAACATCCTACAAACGAGGAAAAAGTCTCCAAAAGCTGGCACGCAACGTTCCCCTCCTAAACTATGTACACACACAAAGAGATTGCTCAAACTTTAGACTCATCCTTATTGATATCAAAAAAACAAGAGAGATGGTTATCATCTCCCATTATTTATTCCACTGTTTTTCTCTATGATTCCCCAAATTCGATCCATTTTCAAACCGCCTATATCATCAACCACATACATATCCTGAATCAACCCCGATGTCTTATCCTTCCATTGCCAATTTGCCCAACCGTTTCGTCTGTTTACTATGCGGATGTCGTTTACAGGAATGATCAAATGGTATGAAGATCTTCCAAACATTGAATACTTTTCAACTGCAATCTTTTCATCCGTCACCAGGCTTTCGTATGTCTGGGGTTCGTTGTTTTTCGGGTATACTCTGAATATGCGGGAGACGTAAGGGTTTGTTAGAAACATTATGCCAGGCAACGGGAGGCAAATCAAAGCTGCAGAAATCCATGCCATTTGTTGAGGAAAAAGTGGAGAAGTGTGAAACATGTGTGAGACGTAAAGGCCCAAACCGAAAAAAGCCCAGGTGAATCGTTTTGTGATTGCAATATGGCTGCCTCCTGGAGACTCGTATATCGGTCTGTTTGATAACCGAAGAGATGGATCCAGAGGCTCTTTGAAAACTCTGCCAGGTATTTTGACTTTGATATTGCTGGCGTAGTCCTCTGGGTCGTCTTGGTTCACATCGGACCTTCTAACCTGAGATATGTGAAATTGCAGACTTTGGACTAGGGGAGCCGTTGTCTGCCGTGGCAGAAATTGATGTTTCAATAGACTCCGGCCACCATCGAGTCGCAGAAACCTGGCATTGCCGCCCTGTAAGGAGTTTAGCCGGGAGAGGCTGGCGGATCTGAGTCCTACCGAAATCATGCTTACGATAACTGGTGCCAGTCCAGCTGTTTGTACTGGTTGAAAGTTTCTGTCCGGAGTGTGCGTATATCCGGACACGCGCGTATACGGGAGCACGCTCGCTAAGCGCCGAGATTCGTTTCAACTGTCGCATTCACGGTTCAATTTATCGTCCAGGACTCGAGAAGAGAGAAGCACAGAAATGGGGGCTTCTGGAACGCGTAGACGAGCCAGCGGCGGTTTGCCAGCGGCGGTTTGCCCAGAGACGGCGGACAGCCGTAGCGCCGAGGCCCTTCCGCGGGCGTAGATCGCAGCGACCGCATTCCCGGCGGCCGCATTCTCGGCGGCGGTCACGGTCGGGCACCCTCGAGCCTGGACTGCTGCTCTCGCTCGGCGGCTGCTGGTGTTCGTGATCATTTCGTGATGGTTTCGTGCTGGTTCTGGCGGAGGCAGCTCGGGCCAGAATGCGGCACAGCTCGGGCCAGAATGGCCTGCGCGTTGCCATGAGAACGGAATGTGGCACTTCTGCCGCGGCCTCGCTCGTTATCGCCAGTCCATCCTCCTCCAAGATATAAAAATTGCGCGGGCGGCTGCGACCTCGAGGCCCGAAAGCGAGATGAATATGGATATGGATATGGATATGGACATGGACAGCTCTGTTCTGATGGAGCCCAGCACCCGGCTCAACCACAGACCACGCCTGATAATGCCCCCCTACAAACAAGCCTCCCTGTCGCGGTCGGGCTCCAGCGACCTGTCTGCTTCTGCTTCTGCTTCACCCTTGAAACGAACAAACTCTTTGTCTCCGACAGGGCTCAATAACAACTTTCAATTTCCTTACTCGAATGGAAACAACACGAAAAGCCTGAGCCATGTTGTGTACACAGCGGGCCCTAGAGGCAGCTTGGGGGATGACCACAACAACACCAGTAGCACCGACTCCTTCAGTCCCGATGGATCGTTTCGAAGCAGCCAGAACCAAAACCTTCAACAGTATCATAGCAAAAGCCTGGATTCTTCTCTGCTTGATGACGATGCCTATCCCCAGCGGAAAGAATTGAAAAAGTTTAAACGGAGACCGTCGACACCCCAAAGACAACAACAACAACAACAACAACAACAACAGCAGCAGCCACATAACCATAGTAGAAGCATAGACATTGACACCGATGAAGAAATTGAGCCCAGGTACAATTTCAAACAGGATAAAACAAGGTTTTTACGATTGGTTAACTCTAGCCGGCCTTCCAGAATCACAAGACCAAGACCACAGGTGTACTCGCGTACAAAAGGCGCGACCACAAATGCAAATGGTAATTACAATCTTGTACTGTCATTTTCCTTACAGTGTGTAGTTCTAATAACCGCGTTGTAGATTTAGGAACCGAGACAAAGCTCCCGCTTAATGCAAAAGAAGACAACGAAGTTGACAAAAAGGGAAGTAAATCTGGCAATGATATCGGAGTTAAAGCTTTGGAACTCGATTTTTTGGCAATCAAAAGGGCTATCCAAGAATTTGAAGAAAAACTGGAACAACAAATTCAATCTGGCGAATCCCCCAAAATCTTCTTTAAGCCTTCTAAAACCACGAATATTGATTTTATGGCAAATGCAAAAGATGAAACAATTGATGTAAAGGATGTATTTTCTTTCAATTCTCATTCACCTACAAACAATTCTTCTGAAAACCCTTTACCCAGTAGTGTATCCACCAAGACAAATCTCAACAATGCTTCTATTC
This sequence comes from Alloascoidea africana, assembly GCA_030581615.1. NCBI lineage: Eukaryota > Fungi > Ascomycota > Alloascoideomycetes > Alloascoideales > Alloascoideaceae > Alloascoidea > Alloascoidea africana. The sequence continues at coordinate 280,130 of JAKTTT010000007.1, forward strand.
TACAAATGGTGAAGAACAGTCTGAACAGTCCCTACCTATCGGTGTTTCTTATGCTTCTTTTCTCTTTCCTCATGATTGTGGCGTAAGTCCTATATTGTGTTCCAAAATCCCATTCTCCTAGTGTTCCTTGTGTTCTAACTATGAATATGAGCAGTCACACTCTCTCACTTTAACAAGACACAACAAACACAAGGCATTTGGGGACAATTAGAATGCAAATGCTGTGTTGTACTTTTACCATTGACGATTTTCCACTTATATCCCACAGTTACTTGCTTTTCTGAGTATTGTTTAACGTTCTATTTGGACTTTTTCATTTTGTTCAGGGATTGTTGTTTTTATACGCTTTTATATGTCGAGCATCATGAGTTACATTTGTCTTTAATGAAAATTTCTTTTTTTAAAACTGTTTTTTTTTTCTTCTTTGTTTCATTACAGTATGCTACATCACTGTTGGTCTTCGTCCTATTTACATTATTGATCGTTCTTCTTTTTTGTATCCTCTATCTGACACAACCGTGACCAACTGTTTAGCGTGTGTTTTCCTTTCCCAAGATCTCTTTATTCGTCATAGTCGTTTGCAGGTGGCGGATTACTATCAGCGCGTAGGTATAATTCAACTATCCCGGAATGTTAGTCTTAACTTGAAAACATGATGGCCAAAACTTATCTTGTTGATACATACTTGCGGTACTAAACGCAGCAAAACCAGCACATCCAAGGAAAGCAGCTTGTGGACCCGACTTTACTGCTAGGCCTCCTCCTGTTATACAACCGGCCCAAACACCATTCCATAAATCATTTTTGGCCCGTAACTAAAAAAGGCGAAAAGTGGTTAGAAAGAAAGATCAAGATGGAAAAGATCAAAAGAGCCTGAACACCTACCGACTCGACAGAACATTCAACTCCGGTATAAACCATCCCAATAAAACCAAAATTCTTTGCACTTGACCACGATCTTTTCCCCATATCTGCAAACTGTAATTTCACCTGTTGTTTAAAAGGCAAATCACTTATATGACTGGCGTTGTTGCCCACAGGAACATCATACGCCATACTGGCCATAAACAGACCGAAAACACCACCAAGAGCAAACCCACTGACTCCTGCAAACGCAGATTTACCAGGACATGACTGCATAAAACCCATCATGGCCTTTGCGCCTGCCTCGGCCTGTTCTTCTGGTGTCATCTCGGCGTACGACCTTTTGGGCTGGGGGATTCCTGGCAACCCGCCTCCACCAAACCCAGCACCACCACCACCAGCGCCGCCTAATCCCATTCCACCTCCTGTTGCTGCTGAACCCGGCCCTATTGGAAACGACATTTTTTTTCAAAAGTTGCTCGTTTCGTTTCCGTATTTGGTTACCTGGATCGTGTTTTTGCAATATCTCACTGGACCAGACCAACACTGGCAGTAACTTTTTTTTTTTTTTCATCCTTCTGCCTCCATACATCTATCTCAGGTGCCGTATGAGTGATAAGATCCGATAACGAACGCCCACTTCTCTCCACATCATAAAAGTGAGAGCTGCAATTGCCACAATGGATTTGGAGAAAACGGCAAATGGTTGGAGTTGGAGTTTGAGCTCCAACTCTGCCAAAGTAGAACATTCAGTGCCAAAGAGTCAAAAAAAACAATCTGCAAAGGTTTCTGGGATTATAAGCTGCACAGTTCTTGCAGTTTATCTCTTCCTTACGAGTTTTCAATTCTCACATTTTCCAAAGTTTGGGATTCCCCATTCAAAGTCCACAGAGCTTACAAAGAAGGAGGCGCTTGAATTGTATCTGGATACCTTGAGAACCACTAACTACGCAAGAAACTGGAGCTTTGCTTACACGCGAGAACCCCATCTTGCGGGAGAAAACTGGGGGCTCGTACAATTAACAATTGACAAGTTTGAAGAATATGGATTGGAGACAGAGGTGGATTCGTATCCTGTTTTACTGAGCTTTCCCTTAGATCATTCGCTCGGTTTACAGCACGCGAATGGTAGCTTGATCTACGAACCCAGTCTGGAAGAAGATGTATTGGAGGAGGATGAGACTACGGGGTTACCCAACAGAGTGCCCACTTTCCATGGCTATTCTTTTTCGGGGAATGCCACTGGAGAGTTTTTATATGCTGGATATGGGCGAAAGCAAGATTTTGAAACGTTGGCTGCGAATGGTGTTGACATCAAAGGTAAAATTGTGATTGCAAAATATGGTGAAATTTATCGTGGATTAAAGGTAAAGTTTGCCCAGGAACATGGTGCAATAGGTGTGATACTCTATAGTGATCCCGGTGATGATGGCAAAATAACCTCTGATAACGGCTATAAGCCGTATCCTGAAGGTCCCGCAAGGAACCCTTCGAGCGTCCAACGCGGGAGTGTAATGTTCTTATCGGTGACTCCAGGCGATCCAACAACCCCCGGATATCCAAGCAAGGAAGGTTGTGAAAGAATGGATCCACACGATAGGATTCCATCAATCCCCAGTCTCCCGATAAGTTTCAGAGAGGTGGAGCCTATTTTGGAACAGCTCAATGGAATTGGTCCGAATGCAAAAGATCTTGGTAAAGACTTTCTTGGAGGTTTGCACAGGTTTGATTACTCGGTCGGCCCCAGCAAGGGTCTTGAGTTGACCTTGAGTAACCTGCAAAATTATACATATCTCCCAATTCATAATGTCGTGGGGAAAATCCCCGGCCAAACAGATGAAGCTATTGTTGTCGGGAATCACCGTGATGCCTGGATTGCCGGAGGAGCGGCAGATCCGAATTCTGGAACAGCGGTTATGTTAGAGATTATCCGTTCTCTAAACGTTCTAAGAGGTGCTGGTTGGAAGCCCTACAGAACCATCTACTTTGCTAGCTGGGATGCGGAAGAATTGGGATTAGTAGGATCTACAGAATGGGGTGAAGATAAGGCAACTTGGTTGAAGAAATACGCAGTTGCGTATCTGAACATTGATGGAGGCGCTTCTGGCCCACAATTGACATTGGATGGCTCACCATTGTTCAAAGACCTACTTGTAGAGGTTGCGGCTAAAGTAGAGTATCCTGAAGGTGGGAATCTTTTACATCACTGGCTCTCTTCATCCAACGGCAGACTTGGGAACCTGGGATCCGGTAGCGATTATACAGTTTTCCAAGACCATTTGGGAATTCCTTCTGTAGACTTTGGCTTTTCCCCCCGCGATGCTATCTACCACTATCACTCCAACTATGATTCATTCCATTGGATGACCAAATTTGGAGATCCTGGTTTCAAATACCATAATACAAACGCGAAGTTCATGGGCTCTGTTCTGCTTGAATTGGCACAGCGCGAAACAATTCCGTTTGGTGTTGAGAAATACGGCAAGGATTTGGGATTTTTCTTCAAGGAAGCGGTCAAAACCATCCCCAAGAAATGGCTCAAGGAGGATCTTAACCAGACCGAGGCTGACCCAGAGAATCGCGATCTGGACCCCGTTCCGTTTGATACTTTTGGAGAGCTCATCCACGATATCCAAATTACATTGTTTAATCTGACGGAAACCGCAAGGGATTGGGACAACAGTACAAGGTCAACCCAATCAGAGTTTAACGATCTTTTAAACCGCAGACTCGGTTTTAAGGACTGGGTTAGGAAGTTGGTGCTTCAAGGTCTGATCAGGGGAAACAACGCGAGAACTCAAATCATTGACCAAATACTGTCCTACGACAGAGGTTTGGATGGCAGAGCCTGGTTCAAACACATTGTCTACGCCTCTGGAAGGTATACTGGGTATGCTGGTCAAGTTTTCCCTGGACTACTTGAAGCTATCGAGGATGGGGATTTCGAAAGAGCTACAAATTGGAGTAAGATCATTTGGAGAAGACTCAATGCCGTTAAAGGAGTCATCAGTGGTAACGGTAACAGTTAAATTTTCTTAAATTGAAAAGTTGTATTAGATTAAGGTATTTAACAAGATGCAACCAGGTTCGTGCTGCTTCGTCCTTCTCGTCCCAAAGGTGGCACCTCTTTCGTAGGCTGGACAGGAACAGCGCCCATTAGGCCCTTTCTCTCAGCAACTCCACTGACTCTTCTGAATGACGGATCAGGCTCGTAGTATTCGTCAATTATGGGGTGTAGTAACACAACCTGGCCCTTTATTGTAAGAAGGGAGTTTGTGGGAACCGTGATCCAGTCCCCTCTTTCAAAAGTCAAAGGTTCAGAGGCTACCATGATAATATTTTGTCTCCTATCCAGTCTCTCCATTCGAAACTGACCAGGTTCATATTCGAGAAACCTTGTGCCCGAAGAAAAATGAAGCGAGGCGGCCTCTTCTGTCTTTGAGGTAACATAACGAGATATAACTACGCTTGAACCATCCGTAACTGCAAAATTCAGCAGACTGGGTTCCGCTACCGCCTCTGTTTTCGTTCCGTTTGCCTCTTTGGTCCAGTCCTTGATATATTCAATTGTCTTTAAAAGTGCTATACGGAGTGGAACATCGCCAAATCCTCCTCCTGTCTGAGCTGGGTTATAACCCATTTTATCCAATGTATCCAAAAATAGTGCAAATGCCTAATGGCTCTAGTTAATAAAAAATGGTCTTTTTTCAAAAATGCTTCCATAGACTTGGCTTACCCATTCTGAATCTGTGCTTCCCTGGATATACAAAAAATATTCCTCTTTCATATGTGTAACGAATCGTTTCTTCACTCTGTCAAAGTTCGAAATACCGCCTATGCAAGAATAAGATACAAAAAAGTCAGAAAATCGGACTTGTTCATTCAATGGGGTTTGGATTCAAAAGCATACCATTGTGCATAAAAGTCAATGAATGATACGCAAATGGGTGACAGTTTGTCTCTGATAAAACGCCGGAAGTTGAAGCGCGAACATGGGCAAAAATCAGTTTGCTCTTTGTGTTCTCAGCCAGCTGTTCCAAATTCAGATTGTTCCAAGCCTTTTTTTGGTTTGTTTAGTTGAAAAAGCCTTCCAAAACAACAAATAAAGGATAAAACGTACTGGAGTTATTGCTCTGAAAATACATGCTCTGTTCTCAAGATCTGGGTCTGGAGAATAATAGGCGACTCCAAATCCATCTCCATTAATAGGCCGTCTGTATCATGTTAGGTCCCTAACGTTTTCCAACACGCTGCTTTTCACTTTTCCTACCTATGATCAAGCCGGAGTCTGCTATCAAAAGATTGACTGTTTAAAAAGGCGTCGTGTTAGTGAACAAAGAAAACACACAAAATGGAACTGGGTTCTGGGTCCATACTTTATTATAGAATGTGCTGGCCTGGTCAATAAGGTCGACAGAAGTATGGGGTCGGTGCCTATCAGCCGCTGTAGTTAGTCACAAAGATGCAGATATCTATTGGAACAAGCCCTCGAGATCCATCTCCATCTGATTACACACCCTTGAAAATCAAAAACCTGCACATTTCGCCTTTACAACGTTAAAAAAAAAACGATGAAAAAACAAGAGAAAGAGAAAGATAACAAAAAATTTCGATTAGTCTTGTGATTCTTCGTCATCGCTGGGTGTGTACATATCCTTCTGCAGCATACTGATAGGTGTTACCCGGTCATGGAGAACGAGGTCTACTTCAAATCTTTTCAACCTGCCGCTGCAAAGTGGATCCTTCGCTCTCTTCTTAACAGAACAGTGAGTGAGTTGGTTACGAATTATTGTCAAGACCGCCCTCGATCGCTTGCAATTGAGAGCCTTGTAAAGATCCACGACCGGGAATAACACGGCCTGTGCAACCCTAACTCTTTATGCATCCGGGGTGTTGTGATGCAACGGTCCTTCAAGCTACCATTTCTTAGCCGTGTCTACCCGAACATTCGGTGCTTGATCTTCAACCCGATGTCCATCTAGGCTGTGGAGAAAATATGCATGATTGCTTCCCACCAATTTCAGTATCCTCTCCTTCTCCACTATGAATCCAAGTGAGCGATCAGCATCTTCACTCAACCATTCCTGTTCAAAGTCAGGGTCTTTCTTGGCGACTACCTGGGCCTATATATCGGTTCTGTAGACTTCACTATCAGCCCGCAATCTAGTAGTCGTTTCACCTCTGCCTCCAGAAACTCTAGCTCAGAGATGGTATATCTTGGAAGTGGCCGGGGCATTAAAAGATTGCCTGTTATAACACCAGACGCTCTTTTCTCCAATTGAGAGTGCACCCCCATCGCGTCCAACAGAGTATAAAATTCGCATCGACGAGACGCAATGGAGAGCGATAAAGCCCCGGCCACTTCCAAGATATACCATCTCTGAGCTAGAGTTTCTGGAGGCAGAGGCGAAACGACAACTAGATTGCGGGCTGATAGTGAAGTCTTCAGAGTCCATCTATAGTGTGGCCCAGGTAGTCGCCGAGAAAGACACTGACTTTGAACAGGAATGGTTGAGTGAAGATTCTGATCGCTCACTTGGATTCACAGTAACGGATAATCTATAAGAAGCGACTGTGCATCCCGAAACGCTTGGTGTCTAACCTCCTTTATGACCAACACTTTTCAGTTTTCGCCGGTCATATTGGCATCAAGAAGCTAACAAACAAGCTACGCCAATGTTACTGGTTTGTCCCCTCACTCAACCCATACGAAATTTTGTGAGGGGGTGTCACAAATGCAACCAGCTAGAATTTTGCAATCATACGCTGGGACTGATGGAAATCCCACCGATCCCAGTTGAACCGTGGACACACCTTCAGTGCGACTTGATTTCCGGGTTGTCAGAAGCTCTTGATCATCGGGGAACTACTTACGACGCGGTGCTAACAGTAATTGACAAGTTATCACGCCGCTGCTACCTCATACACACTCATACCTCACTTAACGGTGAAGGGCTCATGGAACTACTGTCACGTATATTTTTAGCAATAATGGATTTCCCAAAGTGGTGCAATCTGACAGAGGACCACTTTGACCGGTGGCGTCTTTGGTAAGTATTGCAAAGAGATGGGTATCGGCCTACATTTAGGGGTATCTCATCATCGACAAAGCAATGGGGAATGTGAACGGCTGAACCAAACAGTAGAGCAATACTTACGACTATACACGACGGACAATTCAGATTGGCTAAAACTGTTACCCATGGCCCAACTAACCATCAATACCCAAGAACACAGCTCTTTGAATGGATTATCCCCATTCATGTGTGATATTGGCAGGGATCCACACATCCCCACACAACTGCCACTCACGCCAGAACAGGATAAAACTGCAACTTCTCAACTTTCTTACAAAAAACGTCTGGAAAGTGCCAAGGAGGCCATCGACAAAGCGAGCCAAAGAAACAAGAAATATTACGACAGTCACCACCTAGACGTAGAATTTAATGAAGGGGACGAAGTTTATGTCGCAAAAGAAGCTTTTCCAACCATTCCAGATGCCAGTGTGAGAAGGTTAAGCCCAAAACTACAGCCCAATCTCCAGACATTTCTGTATCTTTTGTACAAGTCCGCAAATTATGACCAGCTTTCCCGCAATTACGACATCGCCGAACAGTCGCCGCAGCTGGCCTCGACGCACCACCAGATTGTCTAGTTTCATGAGCTATCTGGTCATCAACCTCCTTCTGAGCTATTAAGTCTTGACCTTCTGCTACAGAAAGGGCTCCTCCTTGCCGTATGCCTGTTTTTTGGCCCTCCGGCGCTTGCTAAGTCTCTCATTTGCCTCGCGAAGTGACTTGTTCTCAGCACGCAGGAGGGCTACCTGTTCCATAAAAGACTGAGTTCCATTAGCAATCTTGTCAACAGCTTCATAAATTAATGTTGGAGAACTGCTCTGGTGTCGGGAAATTCGATCTATGATGTAGGCAGACTGTGAAGCGGCTTGTAGAAGGGTCCGTGGTGTCGAAGAGACCCAATCTGTAGAAATCCACATCAGCAGCACCATACTTGGCTCTCATATTCACCACAAGCCGAAACCACGCATTTATCTCGTCTGGATATTTACATTGAGTCCTCTGGTAGTCGTATGGGCGATTAAAGCGTGTCTTGAGCTCTGGTTGTCGCTTGACGAAGTGTATAGCCCAGTGCTTCCCGACGAGTCAGCCCTCACGCTCTGCAAGCAGGAGATTGGCCATATCTTCAACACCAGAGAGGCGGGGAGGAAATCCTTGGGCACCAATGTCAAGGATGAACTTGACTAGAGTCTCCTCTTCTAGCAGACTTAATCTCATTGAATTGGAAGGAGTATTAGCGCGAGGGTGTCGTCTGTTCATTCTGGCGCGTAAGATTGTATGAGTGACAGAGTAGATCTGGGCTGCTTTCCGGATGCTAAGTGTTGGGTCTTGTTTGATAGCCTTAATTTCAAGGAGGAGATCGGCTTCTTTAGAATTTGAATACATGTTATGTGGCAGAAGAAACTACTAGTTAAATAAGGAGTTTGGCAGAATTGTGAAAGGTGGTCCGCTCGCTTGGGTGGTCCGCTCGCATGTGAACTACGTTAGAACAAAAACTATCTCCTCTCAATTATGATTTGTCGCTGCCTCCCAATATGAAAAGAAAATCTCTTTTTCATATATCGCAGCTAAAACGAAGACCACAACTGGAGGTGGATGAGGCAACTTCGGGTCCAGTTGTGGTCTTCGTTTTAGCTGCGATATATGAAAAAGAGATTTTCTTTTCATATTGGGAGGCAGCGACAAATCATAATTGAGAGGAGATAGTTTTTGTTCTATTCGAAAAAGTCCGAAGTAACTGGGTTGTAGTTTTGGGCTTAACCTTTTCGCATTGGCATCTGGAATGGTTGGAAAAGCTTCTTTTGCGACATAAACTTCGTCCCCTTCATTAAATTCTACGTCTAGGTGATGCCTGTCGTAATATTTTTTGTTTCTTTGGCTCGCTTTGTCGATGGCCTCCTTGGCACTTTCCAGACGTTTTTTGTAAGAAAGTTGAGAAAGTGCCAAGGAGGCCATCGACAAAACGAACCAACGAAACAAAAAATATTACGACAGGCATCACCTAGATGTGGAATTTAATGAAGGGGACGAAGTTTATGTCGGAATCTCGTCAACCAGTTGTCGCCGTTTTCCTATGTATTGTTTGAATTTCTCCCCCAGCAAACGCAAAAAACTTTAGAAACGCTGTTTTGGTTGTGATAGTGTGTCTACTTGTTTTTCCCACAGGTCTTGCGCCGATTCCTCCGTACATCGATCAAAGAAAGACCACTTGTGCTGCCAATTTGAAGCGGAGGGGTCTTGGTACTGCCCCAATAAATTCCCGAACATTTTGCAGAAAGGTTAGGCGTTGGAGGGGTTCAGTGTTGATGTCCCATGTCTTGATTTTCTCGCCTTTCCTCCAGTATTCGAGTTCGGTTCTGGAGGAGTCGGTGTTCTCAGAAGTATTCGCTGACATGCTGCGGGTTATAGCCATCTATAGTTGGTGTGGTTCTTGTAGAAAATCTATCCCAGGCTCGGCCCCCATGTAACGATATTGGCGGGGAGCTAATATCGTGATCAAAGTATAGAAATCCTTATTGAACTACTCTTCTAAGTAAGGGGATATGGATGTCTTTATATACTATTGCTAAGTCGAATCTTCGGGAGGGCTTAGCTAAGCTGAGACGGGAATATCCCGCTACGCATAACAATTCCTGACAAACGGAAAAAGCCTTTTGGTTATTATTCGCAGCTTTGACCTCAGTGCTTCCATGAACCGGTCCATGCGTGTGGAACAAGCTTTTTTAATTAAGACGCCACAGAAAAAAAAGAATATTTAAGGTCTTTTTGTGCTGTGGGTCAGTACAACAACCTGTTCAAGGGATGATATTTCCATTTATTTCAACTTAAACGCAAAAAAAAAATAAAAAAAGGCTATTGGTCTGACAATCTACGGGTGTATTTTTTTTGATTCGATTATGAATATTGGTGATGTGATGACTGGTCAATGGTAGCCATCATATATACCTTGACACATTATTGATTATTTGGAAACATTGAACCTTTGAGCCAAATATTACAATAAATTACCGCCGATCCTAAACTATTTTTTATAAAATCTTAGTATACCGAGGTTTTGTTTTTCCTTTAGAACTTTTCGATTACCGGTTAATCATTCCCTTTTTCCATTTTGTATTCAAAAGTGTAGTTCTTCTCATGCTTGTTTCCCAATTAGGAAAGAATTCCAAAAAAGGAAAACTCAAATGGAAATGAGGGAAAAGTTGTGAAAAGGTACACATTTTAGAATTTATTACTATAAGCAAAATGTCACCCTTTTTAAAGACGCTAGAGATTTTTATTGTTTTGGATAGTTATTATTTCCTTGAATTTTCAAGATGTTTTTTACAATTCTTCTAGTCAATCATTCTAAATCTATTTGTTTTTTCACCAACACCTGAAAAACTTATATCCAGAATTCCTAAATTCTGTTTATAGTAGTATTTAGTGTTTTCATCCAGTATGCACAATGCATTTTTCTTCTTTCATTCCTAAACTTCTACAAGGAGAAATCGTCAACGTCACTGTCCTGTGTGGGCCTGACCAGTGAAGGGGCCATGGTCACAATTTTTCAATATTCAACATTTATTTTAAGACATATATATATGGATTATTCCGGACTCTACAGTTTTACAAGACATTTTATGGGAGTTGGGGATATCATAATATATAAAAAAAAAAGACGGTGCATATAGATGAAGTTGTGAAGGTGGTAAGTACTGGCCCATTCGCATGACAGTGACTTGGATCCCCTTGAATACAAACAAGCAAAGTTTCATTTTTTGCTAAAGACCGACGAACACACCTATTACCAAGCAAAACTGTTGGAACAGTTTGAAGATGAGGATTGGAAAGTCTGTTTCGACGACGTATTCCGAAACTGATCCATTAAATCTTTTGTGACTTTTCCTATTTCCAGCCACTTGGACGAACAATAACCGTGACACGTTAATATGGAAAATCAATTTACCATTAAGTAAAACTTTTTTCTATTTTCATGAACAAAAGAATAGAATGACACCCCCTAATTTATCATTTTTGTGATCTAGTTTCTCGAGTATCATATTGAATAGTAACGGGACCATCATTCACAAGAGCCACATCCATCATTGCACCAAAAACACCATCTTTAATGTTTGTAACACCTTGAGGCATGCCCAATGCCAATCGTTGTAACAATTGGTCATATAACAGTTTTGCTTCAGGGCCTTGATTGATCAAACCAGACACAAGTTAGTTATCGTGGTTTTGTTTTTCCCAGATATACGATGAAACATTACGTACCTTTTGCAGCACCATGGAAATCTGGTTTTGAGCCCTTTTTAATGTTTCCGTAAAGTGTGAATTGGGAAACTATATATTTTCCATTTTCAGTTAATCATAATTAACTCGAGGTAAGGAATTATAGGCACAAGAACGCAGCAGGATGGCATTTGAAACCGATACTGTGAAACATCAAAATAAAAGGGGGACACACATACCACAGAGAATTTCACCTTTTACCTCATTAACGTTTTTCTTCCACTGTTGGGACTCATCTTCTGTAGGCCATAATCGCAAATTTAACAATTTGTTTGCCAATTTATCAATGTCGGTTTGTGTATCTGTTGGACAAACTCCAACTAAGACCAAAAGCCCTTTTGCTATCCTTGTAGATTATCCATCAAAAAAGAAAATTGGCCTAACGTGTTAGAGAACAAGTTATCAAAAAAATGATTTGATTGCGAGGTGATAGGCCAAAACAAAAAAAAAGGGGTCTTCTTACTCTGACACGACTTTGGAGTCGACAGTGACGGAGGCGGATTTGACTCTTTGGATAACAGCTCTCATCAGAAACACCAACCACCTATTGATTTGTTCTGCAAGAGATTAATAGACTTTTTATTCACCTTTTGCAAACACACTGAAAGGGGAGAGAGAGTATGAGATTTACACGTGCGTACCAAATAATATGCAATTTGATCTCATCGGGTCGCTTTCAACAAAAACTAACAAAAAAGAAAGAAGGTTAAGCTCACAAAGGAGGAACCCGTTTAAAATAGAACCACGCAACAGTTTGTAGCTTTGTTGAAATATCCATTTGCTTTTTGTATGCACAAAGGATATATACTATACGGACGTTAAAGAAGGATCTATTCGATGACATTCTAGAAAAGAAAATGTTGTACTTTGCTTTCGGTTTAAAGTGTTTTTGCCCTTGCTTATGAATATGAACACCACCACCACGATATGTGTGTCACGATTATAAATGCAAAAAAACCGCAACGAAAACAACATAAACGTCATTGCTATTATCTAAAAAAGGTACAACTTTGGACGTTGGAAGGCAACAAAACAAAGAAGGATCATCACACTTGTCATCTAGACCCAAAAGATAGTGCCCCTTAGATCATCAGCATAACCTGAACAAAACAGGTATAGAGTCAAGACAATAATGCAATATACTGGTTGAACTTTTAGTAAAACTGAATATAGGCGTCTTCTCAATTCAATAGAACAACGGACGGAATCCGGAAACGGATCCCAAAAACATAGCGTAGTAGCCTCTTTTTTTCTCCTTCTCCTCCTGTATCTGAAATTAAGCTTTGTTATAATTTTAGGTTAAACAAAACAAAGAACATTTCTTTTTTATTTACAATACAAAACTTGAACAAACTAATCTTGTTAGCTTGATCTTTTTTTCTTTTTTTTTTTTGCTTTGCTTTTTATATTATTATTATTACTCCCAAATATGAAAGATATAATGTCCAGACCCGACCAGACCAAAGTTGATGAAAAAAAACCAATATAGCATTGTCATTAAAACGTCGAATAGAAAAAAAATTCTTTTAAAAGTAAAAAAAAGATACGTATGGAGATGATGAGTACAACAAACAGCGTTATATAAAAAGTCCGATATCATTTATGTGTAGAAAAAAAAAAGAAAACAAAACTAGACATCATGCAAACCAGAAGTGGTCATCGATCAGTGTGGTGTTCCTAATAGTTAATCATTAAAATATAGCAATAAAGAAAAGGAAATGACGGGGGGGAGGGAAAAGTGTCTTAATTAACCGCATTTTCGTAATGTTTTCCGAAAACCGCCCAATGGTAATCGAAAAGGAAATATATTTTATGGGAAAGTTGGGTTGTCTCTTTGTTTAATGGATCCTGTGGAGTATTAGTCACAGTATTGTTTCCATAATTTTCACCTGTACCATGCCATGGGTGTATTTCTGTACCATCGTACAAAGCAGCACCATTGATGGAAGCAAAAACGGAAATTGCATCAGTAGTTTGTTGTGAAAAGTTGTTCCCCGTTCGCATCACTGGAACAACTCTTTGCTGATCTGGAGAATCAAGCTTGTTGAAAAGTAACACTTCAAGTTGTTGTAGAATTTGTTTCTCAATCACTTTGTACAGTTGATTTCGTGGTTGAGTCTGTCTCAATAGAAATGACTCTGCAAATTTGAAAAGATAGTCTTGAGAACTGGGATTGAGTGAAGAAGCAGTTGTTGCCAATTCAGTCGCAACTTTGGTGAGGTTTTTGGACCATTTGACATTGCGGTTTTCATCAACAACAATTTCCAAGATTTGGAGCTTTATCGTCTCATAGTCATTAACAGGGTCCAACTGGCATCCACCTGCCATGGAAGAAAGTTTTTGAAAAAGCAGCATACATATTTTTAAGCATACGAGTTGTCGCACATCTGCACGTAACATTACCAATCTCGTATGATCAAAGGCAAAAGTGTAAGGGAATTGGGGCACAACTGAACAACACGATACCAGGCTTAGGAGACCCTTAACCAAAACCTTATTGAGTTGCGGAGGAGGAGCAGCAGCAGTAGCAGGAGGAGTGGCGGTGGTAGTAGTAGTCTGTTCTTGTAAGTAAACATTTTTGAACCATTTCATAGACTGTGTAAATTTCCATTTTGAACGTGTTATAAATTGAATATAGTATTCTTGTTCAAACTGTTTTGCAGTACGGACCAAAGCGACTTTGAGTACACGGATATGGTGGTTTGCAATATCGAGTTTCATAGCCGCAAGAACTTCAAAGATTTGTCGCAAGCCATCTGCAAGTTTGTCTACTGATGATTCGGAAATGGCTTCTTCAAATGTACAAACCATATGGTCAACGGCGGCATCACGCATCGGGGCGCAATGAACTTTGAAAACTGAGGCTAGCCATTTTGCCAAAGGTATCATTTCCAAAGTACCTTGCTGCAATTGTTTTAACACGAGTTCAGCATCCAATATAGAGGCGATATTGGACTTGTCCTCAGGGGGTAGCAAAGTCAACAAAACAGACCGCAGAGTATCGAATAGAGCTGGGATTCTGGAATCGGATGAGGTTAACTTTGCATTTAGAGCAGAATCTCCTATAAAAACATCTTTCAATTCTTTGACAACTTCATTCCAATACTTGTCGACCATGATTTGCTTGCGAGCGCCACGTTGGCCATCTGTGTTTGGTCTGAATTGTAGGTTAGGATCGTAGTAGATATCGTGTCTCAATTGAGGGTTTTTGAGGATTTCGGGTAATTCCAGTTCACGGAGACTTCGTAGGTTAACAGGGGGTATTGTAGGTATCCGATCTTCTTCCTGAGTAGGACAAAACTGATCCAGAAAGCTAGCTGAAGTTGAGTCTTGGACGGCAGTTGAAGCTTCTGATGCTTGTGAGTCTTGCGGTTGGTTCGATAATTGGTTTTGTGTAGGTCGTCCAGCTAAATTTCGCCTCTTCCATTGAAATAGTTGATCCTCGAACATTCGTTGTTTCTTTAATAAAGCGTTTGATTTTATAGGAAGATTCGGCATAGATAGCGATCTCAAGCGCCTTCGATGGCCTACATCTGGGCCGGACCTAAGGTTGGGTTGTGATGAGGACAAAGAGATGGCGGGAATGACATGGCTTTGTGTGGTTGCAGATCTCGATTCTGTTGTGGATGTGGATGTGGCTGAGGATGAGGATGAAGATGCGGCGGCTGTTGACATTGCAGGGACTTGAGGCACTTCAAAGAGCGTTGTTGGAGGTTGTGGAGGAGGAGGAGGAGCAACAGAGCAGTTTGGATTCTGACTGGGATTGGAGTTGGAGTTGGAGTTGGATGTGTTGTGTTGTGGGAGATGGTGCTGGTTACTACTGGATGTTCCTTCCAGGGGAGGCAGGACCACCGAGTGGTCTATATCCATGTCATCGTGATCGGGTTGGGTAGAGGGCATGGGGCTGGAGTAGTCAGGAGGACCCTCCACCAACTGGAGGTGTTGCAGAGGGATCTCCTGGCTTGCTCTTCGTGAGGACGAGCAGTTGAAACTGAGCTGGTCGGAACTCTCCATGACGGTGGCCGTCGGCACGTCCACGGCCACGGCCACGCCAGGAACATTCGCTCTCGCGGTCACATTTGTCGTGCTGGTTGTTGTTGTGGTGGGTGTGGCTGTTGCTGCTGCCACTGTTGTGGTTGTTGGAGTCGGCTTTGAAGCTGTTGGCGGCGAGAGCCGAGCCCGTTTGTTCTGCTCTAAGGACGGAGGCTGGACACAGGGTCTCTTGGTGGCGTTTTGGAACAAATGGGGGGTTCTAAACTGGTCATCAGCAGTTGTCGAGATAGCTTCTTGTCGTTCGCCTTCATCGTTCATTTCGGGGAGTGTGGTGCTGGGTCTTGCGGATCCAAGGGGCGTCGATTGGCAGGCTGTTTCGATTTCTGGTTGCGGAGGGTTGTGGACGGGGTCGAGTACTCGCTGGTTGGGGGGGCTGCTGGACGGGCTAGCTAGATATACAGGTGCTGAGCAGGACGGGAAGCTGAGGATGGAGGAGCAAAGGAGAGAAAAAAGGGATTGGGCTCCGTATATATAAAAGCCCGCACCCGCCGCTCGGGAATGCAGCCCGGGGCGCGGGCATGCGCGACCCGACCCGCCTGCCTGTTCGGGCGCCCTGCAGCAAACCGCCGCCGGTCGACGTTTCGGTCCGAGTCCACGAGTCCACGAGTCGACTCGTCGACGAGTGGACGAGAAGGACGAGAAGGACGAGAAGCGATGGCATCGTCGCTGGAGACTGGGTCCTGGGTCCTGGGTCCTGGACCCAGAGCCCAAGAACCTAGGCTCTTGGGACCTGGGACCTGGGACCTGGGACCTGGGACCTGGCGCCTCTATCGCCGTGGCTATGGCGCACATCCCGGCGAAAAGCCCTATGGCTAATCAGACCCATCTTCGCGACGGGCTTTATCGCCAAGGGATGGATTAGCACTCTCCTGGCCTGTTTTCAAGGCAAAATGGTTAGATCTGCGAGGAAAAGCCCCAGCTCCAGGATCTTTCCATGTACGCTTCTACTTGGGATGGGATGGGATGGGCTTGCCGGCTATCTGATCCCATCTTCATGTCTCCCGCTCCTTCTGCTCACATCTTCTGCTGATGCTGCTTACTCTCCTCGTCCGCTTGCTTCCAGGACCCGTGTGAAAATGAGCTCTAGAGCATGATTCTCGCCGCAAACGCAAGCCGAATCAAGTATCGAGAATCTTTGGCTTTGACTTTGGCTTTGGCTTTGGTTCCGGGTGTACCCCTTCTTTGGCCATTCGGCCTGATATGCACTGTGCAACCCAATAATATGAAGGAAAAAAAAAAAAAGTGTACGCGCACAGGAACCGCGGAATATTCTCCCAAAACATAGACAGGTACCGTGGAATCTGAATTCTAATAGGCGCAAATAATAAACTAAATTATACAAAATTGCCTATTTTCGATTCTGGATTTTCGATTTTCGACTTTTCGACTTTTCGATTTTCGTTGGAGCATGCAAAATTATCATATATACTTCGTTGACCTACAAGGAATAAAGCATAAAAAAAAGGAAACAGGGATAGGTAACACCACATCATGGATATACGCCGGTATCGCTCCGCTCGACAAATACAAAAACGGCAAGATGAGTAAGAGTTTTGATCAAGAGGTTGAGGTTGAGGTTGAGGTTGATCAAGAGGCAAAAGAGTGTGTGGTGGCCACTTTTGTCCGATCATCTAGACACTACTATGTAGACGAGTATGTGAATAAAAGTCGAGTCCGTCAAACATTTTCCATTCGAATGTCCGGGAGCTTGAATCGAAACTGGAATGGGTCCAAACGGACAGCGAAATCCAAAACCAATACTGACAGAACGTTCCCGTTCCCGTTCCCGTTCCCGTTCCCGTTTCTGATTCCATTTCCGTGTTCGTTCTCGTTCTCGTTCTCGTTCGCGTTCTCGCTGTGGTTCTCGCTCTCATTCTGCTGTGGCAGCTTGATTTCTGAGACAATTTTAAGAGGCCCTCCCTGTACACTTTGCAATGTCCTGTACCTGTCCTGTCTACATTCTCTCCGGGACCGGTACATCGACCTGGACCTGGACATGGACCTGGAGAGGACATGCGCGTTTGTAAATTGACAATTTCGAGCTTGCAATATTTGAAACGGTGTGGGTTGCGGCAGTCTCCCAGTTTATCTGGCAGCGTCAAGCTGTCAAAGCATGAGCCAAAAACCCAAATTTCCCAAACAACAAAAAAAGCAAACGAAATTTACCACTGTTAAAGCTGGACTAGAAACCTGTGCGATGCTGTATGGTATGTACAATCGAGAATGCAAAAACAGCCTGTTGGAGAAAAAACCACCACATAGCCAATCCAGATGCCAGTAATTAAGCATCATCTACCTATATCAGCCACACAACAAAAAGCACCCACCAATCTCTTCAAATCTAGAGTTTTGGACGCAATCCAACTTTAATCCAAATGAGTAACAACTGATTTAAAGTGTGGTTTGAACTTTGTTTTTTGGCATTCATCTTTTCATGATGATGAGTTACCACACTTTAGATTTCCTGGGATCTTTCCTATTTTGATTTTTGATTTTTGATTTTTTTTGGTACCGGTACAAAATCAGAATTTGGATTTTTGATCTCATAATAATGTGTGGCTTTTGCTGACATTGACAGCTTGCGATGTGTTCTTTGACACTTACCTTACTTTAGTTTGAGTTCTACATTTCATTGCAAGAATGGGATATGGATATGGAATTGGCCTGTTTAATGCTCAGCTAGTTAAATTTCATGCGCCATACCTATTTTTTTTCCCTTTTCCTTTTCCTTTTCCTTTTCCCTTTGCTTTTGCTTTTGCAAAGTCTAGTTATAATCTACTGTCAACAGGATAGACAAGCACAAACACATACACATACAGAACCAGAACCAGGCCCAGCACCAAGAGGACTCACAAGCATATCAAGGCAACGCTCCTAGCCACCTCAAAAGGCAACGTTAATCTTGTTTCGGGCGCAGACATCTACACTTTCTCTTTTTCTTGGCCTGTTTCCTTGCATGCGGATGCTTGTTCTGTCATCCCAGGCTCACATCCAGACGAGCATCAATCCCATCCATCGGCTTCATATCATTATCAATCATGACCCACCGGGATTGGGATTGGGATTGAGGATGATGATGCTGCTGCTTCTGCTGCTGCTGCTTCTGCCCAGCGCTTGGCCAATTTTTGTACCCAGACGTTTTGAATCTATTTTTGTCCAACCGCCGCCGCTTAGAAAAAAAAACAAAGTTTAGCGTCGCATTCTCTCATCCCATCACAATGGAAAAATTGGACTAAACCCAACAAGTACTAGTTTGATACTCTTTTTATTATTTTTGGAAAGATTGAAAAATTCTGTTTATTCAATGTCTGGGCAAAACAAGAAAGTCTTGATATGTTAGTCCAATTCGATTGTCCAAAGTCAGCAGCAGCAGAGTCAGAAGTCAGAAGTCAAAAATCCTAAAATCAAAAGTCAAACTCCAACCTCACTGGAAAAAATAGGAAAATGTCCCCATTTTTTATGTCCATACACCGTCATCTCAAGACAAAAATAATACACATTGATGAACCAACCAACCAACCAACAACTTAAAACCCTCATTTTTAAAGCCCCCCGTTACAGATCCTTTTCTGGGCATTTGGGATCTTGATTCCATCACCATTCATTCATTCCGTGATGGTTGCTGCTCCCCTTAATATATGACAAAGCATTACAGAAACAATAAGAGTAATAACCTTGTAAGGAGTAAGCAACCATCCATCTCCAGGTTTCTTTTTTTTTTCTTTTCTTAATCCGCCTTTAAATTGATATTGCGCACGCGCGCGCGAACAGAGGATACACCCAAATCGATGCAAATGGATCAATACTTACAGGGACAAAAAAAAATGTAGTCTAATTATCAACTTTTTTTTAGAATGATTTGTGCTTTTTTCTTCAGTATAGAGGAAACAAAAAAAAAACGCACACACACACACACACAGGGTCTTCTAAAGTTTTAACTGAAATTTTTGAATTCAAAATTTTCTGTTTTTCTTTGTTTCTTATTAACACTAGTTAGTTAGTCATAAACTTTGTAATTGTGTTCTTGTCCCATATCACATCAATTTTTTTTTGCTATTGCTCCCATCAATATTGCTGTCTAACTGTTTTTTTTTCCCTCTCATCGTTTCCAACCAAAAATTCGAAAACACAGTTTTTGTGTGTGGGAGAAGATTAAGGTGAATGAATGAATGATTGAATACTTAATCGTTTGTAATAAAATTTACAATACAAGAAAACTATTCCAAATCAATTAATTGGGTTGGCAATATCTACATTTCTACAATAATGAACAAAAATAAAATAAAAAATTAATGAAAAGAAATAGAGAAAATCCAAAAATAAAATAAAGAGAAAAGAAAAGAAATTTGAAATTTCATGTAGAATTTCAACCTCAAAAAAAAAGAGTTTATATAGATAGAGATGACAATAATAAACCAACAAAAAAAATCCAAAATCCAAAAAAAAAAAGTCAAAATGAAATAAAACAAAAAAGAAAAAAGAAAAAAGAAAAAAAAGGGGAGGGACATATGAGAAACTCTTCACGGTCGATGGGTTTTCACATGCTGAGCCAGATTATCACTTCTTGAAAACCCTTTAGTGCAGTATTTACACCGGTAAGGTTTTTCCAGTGTATGAACGGACCGAAAATGGCGCTTTAGGTGTTCCTGCCGCCGGAAAGTCTTGTTACAGTTTCGAACAGTGCATTTGAAAGGTTTTTCTACCTGAACTTGGACCTGAATAGGGAACCGAACAGGGACTAAATCTTGACTTTGATTTTGACTTTGACTTTGTCCTTGACCTTGGTCTTGACCTTGGTCTTGGCCTTGGCCTTGATCCAGGTTGCGTAGTTGGTTGTGGATGTGATTGTGATTGCGGCTTTGATTGTAACCGTGATTATGCTTATGATTACGATTGTGGCTTTGGACCTGGCCATGATCGTGGCGATTGTGGTTGTGATCCTGGGATTGTGGATGAGTACGTTTCGCCCACGGATGTCGAAACTGTGGCATTTGTTCCAACGTCTTGGGAATTAACTTTGCCTTTGCCTTTGAATTTGAATTTGAATTTTGTGATATCGGCGTTGATCTTGATAACGATATCGATGTTGATCTTGACCTTGACCTTGATCTTGATCTTGATTTCGGACTTGGACTTGGTCTTGGACTCGTAACAGTAATTAGTGGATTCCCCAGTAGAGATTCCGAATCGTCAAGTTCCCGTCCCGGAGTATGAGGACTTGGAATAGAACAGTCCAACAATTTCAAATTGGGATCAACAGTGACAAACGTGTTCATTTGTGACAAATTGTTAATTGAATTTTTGGAAACAACTTTAGAAACCACAATATTCATATCATTAATCGTAAATTCCTCTTCTTCTTTCTCATCATGCCATCCATCACCTCCAAACAATTGCAAAGGGGATCCAAAAGTTGTGGAGGCTGGAGATAATGGTGAATCCAACATTGTGGAATCTCTATGTGAAAAGATTGAGGATGAGATCGAAACAGGAGATGTACTTGTACTATGTCGATATTTTCGTCGATTTCGTCCATCCTGATCCTCTCTAGTCTCATGTAAATTCTCTTCTGGATTCTTCTTATCATCATCATTGTTGCGACTCGGCCGGTTGACATGATGGACATGATGATGATGATGACCAAGACATGTCAAACCGGTTCGTTTCCGTTTTTTCATATCTTGATCTTGGTTTCCCACAATTGAAGTAGGCAGACCTTTCCAAAAATCTTCATCACATACAGAAGTGAACTCATCCTCGATGCTGCTATCATAACCATAAAGGTTCAACATACTGATAACCTCATCATCATTCAAACGGAAATTAAACAGTAAAGAGGAAGGAACAGGAGATCGAGGTCTTGTTTTCCCTTGAAATTGGATGTTTGATATAAAGGGAACAGCAACGTAGTCTTTTTGACCATTGATAAATTGCGTGCTTTTGTGTTGGCTTTTGTCTGGGTTGTTGCAATTGCTATCGGATTTTAACTGCAGCAGTTTGGGGTCGCATACTCTAGAATCCGAGCCCGTGCTAAAGCTACGAAAAGGAGATCGCAAAAGGGTCTTGGGTCCAACTTCTTCAGCTTCAACTTCAGCTTCAGCTTCAACTTGAACAGCGGTAATTTCATCCGAAACAAAGGTTTCAGTCGCCGTCATAATCGGCTCGTCCAGTGCACAAGTGGCGTTGACATTGGCGGCGGCTGGGGACAAGAATAGGGTTTGTTGCAAGTCCTTTATTGTGGTCCCATGACGGCCCGTGGAGTCCAGCACGGCCCTGTGTTTCGGAAACGGGGATTTCAAATGGAGCACCGGGATCGGCGGGCTCGATACGGTCGTCGTCGTAGTCGATATCTGGACCGGAACCAGAGACATGAAGAGCAGAGCAAAGCAAAAGCAAAAGCAAAGCAAAAGCAAAGCAGAGCAGGAACGTGAAGTAGAGGCTCTCAAAGATCAAAAGATAGCAGACAAAAAGAAAAAGAATTTCCCTCGTGCTTTCCCGCCGTGCACCCGTACACCCCACCGCCATCTGCGCGAGCATCGCTTCACCAGATTAGCCTAGAGAGGACCCAGCCATGGACGACCAGCCGGCCCCACGCCGCAAACGGCAGAGGGTTTCGCGTGCGTGCGACCGGTGCAAGCGGCACAAGGTCAAGTGCGACGGCGCCCACCCGTGTGGTGTTTGTTCGCGGCGTGGATACACCTGTCGGTACACGGACAGTTCGAGTTCGAGTGCGAATGCGAGTGCGAGTGCGACGACGACGACTACAACGGCTCCAGTCTACGTGTACCCTATGGCCAACGGACTTGGTTCGGTCCCAGTTTCATCTCCTTCTGGTGGAGCTGGAGCTAGAGCTGGAGCTATGCCCATGACATCAACCCAGAACGCAGCTCATCTCAATTCCAGAATACCCAACGCACCACTTTATCCGTTCCTCCCGGTTCCAGTTCCGATTTATCAAGAGCAAGTGGCTGTTGAGCAGGCCTCTCGGTCGGCGTATACGCGGATGCTCGAGGCTCGGATAGTGCAACTGGAGCAAGCCGCAGGGACACAATCACAATCACAATCACAATCACAATCACGAACGGCAAAAGATGAAACTCGGCCGGATGAAGTGAACAACGAAATGGAATGGTCAAGACGACTTCTCCACTCCACTTCGAAAAGTCGGGTGATAAGACGAGCTCAACATCTCCTTGCACCATCTTTTGGAATTGCAATGTATGAAAGTTTGAACGAAGAACATCAAAAAATGGTTCAAGTTCCAAGACTTCAAGGATACGGTTTCAACATGGGAGGACGGCATTATTTAAAACCAAGACCCATCAGCAGCCATATCACTGCATTCAAGTATTTGACCCGAGCAGAATGTTGTGAATTGTTGGATCATTTTTTCCAAGAAATCAACCCGCTTTTCACTTTTTTACATAGACAAGTTTTCATGGATATTTTCCAAAGAGTTGTGTTGACAAGTGATCAATTTCCTCCAGTTATGGAGGACAAGATGGGGTTATATTTTGCGATTTTAAGCCTTGTAATTGCAATTTCAATGAGATTTATGGAAACAAGTGACTCGCGTAGGTTTGTTGCAGGAGCAGAAGAACAATTTTTCGAAGAGGCACATGCAATTTTACAAAATCTTTCATTTGAATGGGAATCTGTTGAAATTATTCAAGGTTGGTTACTTGCTGCATTTTATCTCCATCTTTGTCATCGTCAAGTTTCTACTTTCCATACATTGGGGAAAGGATTACGTGTTTGTGAAGGTATGTCATTGGGTGAAGATACGAGTTTTTGTTGTGATGATGATGGTACCACCAAGATTTTGCCCTATCAATTACTTAAAACAAGACGTGTTTTTTGGTGTTGTTTCTTTGCAGATGTTATGTTTTGTAATCTTGTTGGAAGAATGCCCAGTTTAAGAGATGATGCAATAACTCTGAAATTCCCACATTTACAAGAATGGGATTCGGGATTATGTAATGAGAATTGGCTTACGCCGGCATCTTTTGCAATGTTACATATATCCCGTATCATCAAGAGTTTGAGACCAATTGGTTTACGGAACGATTCCAATGAGATGGAAATATCCAAAACAAAGACGGAAATCTTGGAACTTGAAACATGGCTTGGAGCCCATGGTTTGGGGAATGATACGGATTTGACCCAAACGGAAATGCATCCCAGCGTTGTGGCAATGGTTAGGTTATACTATCACGAATTGGAACTTTGTTTCCACTCTCGATGTCTATTTTCTCTTTTCAATGATCCATCGTCGACAAAAAATAATAATGGTGGGAAAAATCCGACGAATATATCCGAATATAAAGGTCGAAGTTTTGCAAAATGTATTGATGCTTCAGAAGGCATTTTGAATGTAATGGAAACGTTGAAAACTATGCATTTCCCCAGTTTTTTAAAACCATGGTGGTTACAATTAAAATGTACTTTTGATGCCACGGTTGTATCTTTGGTGCTTTCCAATTCTAGTCTTTATCCTTTGAAATCTACAAACCTTGTGAAAAGAGGGATCGAAATAATCACTTTTTATAGCAAAGAGTGTAACTACACGGGAACAGGAACGGGAACGGGTACAGGAACAGGAACAGGTACAGCCGCAGGCACTAGTGCGAGCACTAGCAATAGCACTGGCGTTGGCGTTGGCACTAGTACTAGTACAGGAACAAGCATGTTTCGAATGGCACCTGAATGTGAATGGGCTGTGAGAACACTTAACCATATGGTTGTATTACGATTACAAGAATCTTGTCAAAAATTGGAATCTATTGGGTTTGAACGGGATAGTGCGGAGGTTAATAAAGAGCATTTCCATGATAGAGGTCGATTTGGTAAAAATGGGCTGATTGAGACGTTTAGCGAAACCACCACCACCACCACAAAGTGCAGTGGGAATGGGAATGGGAATGGGAATGGAAATGGGACTGGGATTTCCGTTGGGGAGACTCAGGATTCATCCGAGGGTTTTGAGAATAACGGCGGTATAGCGCTTATGACAGAAACAGAGCAAGAATTGGAAGGATCTGGGGTTATAGAACATCATACAAATGGTCTTGCAATAGGAGAAGATCTTTTTGCGCTTTATGAGAATTCGGATTTTGCGACCATGAGATTCGGGGTAGGCGATGAAGTGGGTAACTCTACATTACATTGGTTTGACGATTGGTGTCTTGACGTTAGTTCCACTATGAAAGGGGGGTTTTGAATATCAAAGATTATGATGATGAGATATTCTGGGGATATTCAAGTGGACGGCAAAAGCAAAAGCGAGACAAGCAAGGACGAGACAGAGGGAGCAGGCAGCTTTTTAGTCATAAAGTTTAAAGCCAAAAAGGATGAAGAGAAATGAGGCCGGCCCGTCCAGCGAAAAACGGACGACAGCACGAAATCCCAATTTATGATGAGTACCAGAAGCCAAGCCAGAAATGGCCTCCCGCAAAGAAATAAAGAGACTTTACTGTTTCCATTTGGTTTTTGACATGTTTTGGACCCATTCTGTCATTAAATTATGTGTCTACTACAACCTGCACCTTGGTGTCTCAGAGAGAGGCTAAAGAAAAGGCACAAACAAGTCTCATAATATTCATTCAGAGTAAGTTTAACATAATTAAAAAAAAAACAAAATTATATTCTAATTATGCTTAAATAGGCGTGATAAGCGGCGCGGCATCCGATAGTCCAGAGGCTAGAAGCTAGAAGCTAGAGGCTATAGGCTATAGGCTACTTTGTTCTGATACTACTACTGTATAGCCCTTGGGGTTTCTTGTTTTCGCCTTTAGTTTTTTTCTTCCTGGTTCTTGTTATTACACATATTCAGGCTTTCGAGAAGTACAAAGAATGGGCTACTACGTGATATAGACCGCGATCGCAGGACCCCCACCACAATTTGAACCGCCGAGTGCTTTTAGAACCACAATAGTTGAGTAATGATGATACAGACAAGGGAGCTTGAGGTGGAGCGAAAGATGGAACAAGGGCGTGATTCAGAGCATGCTGCGGCCGCCTCGCCCATAAGTGGGATAGGGATAGGGAACGCGAGCAGTAGGACTGGGGATAGCATGGACAGTTCTCGGACCCAGACACGATCACGAGCGGGCCGACGATCGAGGACAGTGATGGAGACCATGAAGATAACGAGGTCCAGGTTTGGCCATCTTGGAGAGCCAGAGCCAGCTTCCACAACCATAGAGACTGAGCCTGAGCCAGAGCCAGAGCCCAGCGGTTCCGGTTCTGGTACCGGTACCGGTACCAGAACCGGAACCGTTCAGAAGAAACGAACCGTGCGGTTTCGGGTCCAGGAGCGACGACTGGAAGGACAAGATGCGAACAATAGTTACAATTACAACCGCGACTCGGAAGCCTCCGTCTTCGACTTCGTCTCAGACTTCGTCTCCGACTCGGAGTCTGAGTCTGAGTCTGAGTCGCTGCCTCCCTTCATCACGGCCCACGACTCTCCTTATCCGGAGGTGCGAGCAGCAGTGCCCAACACGGACGATCGCGGGCTGCCGGCAAACACACTACGGATGTGGGTCCTGGGGCTGGGGATCACAACGGTGTTCTCTGCCCTCAACGCTTTGTTCTCGTTACACACGCCCACGTTCACGATCTCGACATACGTGGGCAGTCTCGTTGCGTGGCCGCTGGGGATGGCATGGGCTCGGATGGTGCCTCGGCGGCGGGTGTTCGGGGTGGAGCTGAACCCCGGCGCGTTCAACATCAAGGAGCACGCGGTGATCACGATCATGGGCAACATTTCGTACGGGGCCGGGGCCAGCTACGCGACGGACATCGCGGTGACGCTGCGACGGTTCTACCACATGCGGTTCGGGCTCGGGTTCGAGATGCTCTGTTCCGTGGGCATCCAGGCGGTGGGCTACAGCATGACGGGGCTCGTGAAGCGGCTGCTGGTGTACCCGGCGGCGATGGTGTGGCCGGCCACGCTCGTCACGTCCACGTACCTGACGAACCTGCACCTGAAGGTCAACCACGCGGCGAACGGGTGGTCTGTGTCGCGGATCCGCTTCTTCTTCGTGGTGCTGGTGGGCTCGTTCGCGTGGTTCTGGGTGCCGGGGCTGCTGGCACGGTGCTTCAGCTACTCGGCCTTCCCGACCTGGCTGGCGCCGCGCAACGTGGTCGTGAACCAGCTGTTCGGCGCCCAGACGGGACTCGGCATCGTGCCGCTGACCTTCGACTGGAGCCAGGTCGCGGGCTGGATCGGCTCGCCGCTGATCCCGCCGGCCTACGCCGTGGCGAACGTGCTGGCCTCCGTGGTGGTTCTGTTCTGGCTCGCGACCCCGGTCTTGTACTACGCCAACTGGGGGTGGGCCGCCTACATGCCCATCTCCGACGCAAACGCCTACGACCGCTACCAGCAGTTGTATAACGCCTCGCAGATTCTGGACGGCCGGTTGAGGCTGGACGAGCAGAAGTACCGCGACTACTCGCCGCTGTTCATCTCCACGGGCTTTGCGATGGCGTATGGTCTGAGTTTTGCGACGATTGGGGCCACGGTTGTACATACCGTGTTGTTTCATGGTCCGGATATTGTGAGACGGATAGGCTCTGCCAGAGGCTCGTCCCTTGACTCGTCCTCGCAAGAGGACGAGCCAAGGGGTGAGCCAAGGGGTGACCACAGAGCCAGAGCCAGAGCCAGAGCCAGAGGCTCTGCCAGAGGCTTTTGCTCTCGCTTGTGGTCTCACTTTTGCTCTCACGAGTCCTCTCACGAGGACTCGTTCGAAGATATACACATGAAACTCATGAAACACTACCCCGAGGTGCCCATTTCCTGGTACCTAATCCTCTTCGTCGCCAGCCTGGCCTGTGCCATCGCGTCCGTGCGCTGCTGGGACACAGAACTGCCCATATGGGCTCTGTTCCTGGCCCTGGCCATCGCGTTCGTGCTGCTCGTGCCCGTCGGACTCATCTACGCAGTCACCAACATCTCCATCGCCCTCAACGTCATCACAGAGTTCATCGTGGGCTACCTGGTCCCGGGCAAACCGCTCGCCATGATCCTGTTCAAGTCCTACGGCTACATCACAAACTCCTCCGCTGTCACCTTCATCCAGGACTTGAAACTGGGCCATTACATGAAAATCCCTCCCCGAACCCTCTTCTGTGCCCAGCTCATCAGTGCAATCTGGAGCGGCATCGTGCAAATCCTCGTCATCCACCTCGCGGAAACAAAAATGCCCGACCTGTGCGACCCGAACCAAAAGGCCCAGTTCACCTGCCAAAGCCAGCGAGTCTTCTTCAACGCGAGCATCATCTGGGGCGCCATCGGGCCCCGCCGCCAGTTTGACAGGTCCATGGGCGGCCTTCTCGCCGACATGCTGTGGTTCTTCCCACTGGGGGCTGCCCTCCCTCTACTGAGCTGGCTACTCCTTCGCAAATGGCCCAACTCTTTCCTTCGATACTTGCACTGGCCCGTCTTCTTCAACGGCACAAGCATGATCCCGCCAGCTACTCCTTTCAACCTGGGCTCCTACTGCATCGTGGGTCTCATCTTTGGCCACTACGTGAAGCGCCATTACTTCCCCTGGTGGGCCAAATACAACTACACCCTAAGCGCGGGTCTCGACATTGGCCTCGCCTTTGGGGCCCTCGTCATCTTCTGTACCTTGACCTTGACCGCCACCAAGGGTCCTGCTTGGTGGGGGAACTCTGTCGTGAACTCGACCCTCGACTCACAGGGCACCGCCATTCTACGTAAACTGCCACCGGGAAAAGCCTTTGGACCATCCACTTGGAGCTGATCAGAGCATCCATCCATCTGTGTGTTCCATAGTCATTTATTTATTTATTTATTTATGTATGTATGCATTTTTCTTTTTTTGCTGATGTAGTATATAGCCCATGAATCTCAGATTATGTAGTGTCCGGATCTTTATGTAATGAACATTCATATTATGTATTTTAACCCGAGTCCAAATTCATATTATATATGTTATCCTCTTGGTCTATACACAACACCAAAAAACTCGATGATTTTTAACTATGGCTCTACACTAAAAATGACCAACTTTCCCAACCTAGCAAGACAAATAAATGCGCAAATTAGAAAAATTGGAGCAGTGATGGTGACTGTTTGAAAATAACGTAATCGTCATGGACGACTCGGTCGCTACTGCTGCGCAGTAGCTCTGCCACAAACCTCTTTTCTGGCTGGTCCTTTCCCCCCATCACCATCCATCATCACCCTCCAGCCACACACAGCCAGTCGTAACTGCTGAACCCCCCCAACGTCGTTCTCCTTGCAAAACCACGATGAAGGGTCTCATTGCCCGCTCATCCGACCCGGTCTTGCTCTTCGACATACGGTGTGTATTCTCAGTCCGTGCAAACCCTCGTTCGGTCCCCCTGAATGAACTGTAAATGGGTCTGCCTCTGCCATGTTGAACTAAACTAAACTGATTGGTCTGGTCTGGTCTAACTCTCGTCCCTTTTACTAGGCTCCACAACACCCAAAACGATGTCATCGTGCTCAAGGGCAGCGAACACGAGGCAGGCTCCGTGTTCCTCTCGGGCTCCATTCTGCTCTCACTTTCGGCTCCTCTTCGCATCCAGCGCATGAGCCTCCGACTCTACTGCACTGTGAACTGCGATTGGAATGACCGCGTGCCCACCATCGGCTCACGAATCGGAACAAAACGCCACGTCAGGTTTAGAAAGTGCATCTGGGAGTACAACTGGGATGCTCTTGAATCGTCCACCGGTGCACTTCACGATACCGTGATCCGTGCTGAAGCGGAAGCGGAAGCAAACGGCTCGTCAAGACCAGCTTCCCCAACCCAAATCAATCACAGTGAATCCACGAGACCAAGGTCGAGATCAGGAACTGGCAGCAGATTACGATCCGGATCTTCCTCTCTTTCATTGTCACGGCTCGTATCCAACACCAGTTTCGTCACAGGAGACCACCACCACCAACACCGCATGACACGATCCAGATCCAGCAGCGTTTTATCTTTCCAATCGGCCTCCTCCACGGTGTCAGGCTTCGGATCACGAAACAGAGCACAGGCCCAAAAACAGGGCCAGGAGTTTACAGAGGGCAACTACGAGTTCCCATTCCATACGATTTTGGATGGTTCGATCCAAGAATCCGTGGAAGGTTACGAACACGCCTCCACAATTTACAAAATGGAGGCAACGATCTGGCGTCCAGGCCGTTTCAACCCCAAGATCAGCTCCCGTAAGAAACATCTCCGTGTGGTGAGAACTTTACGGCCAGATAACCTTGAATTATCCGAGACAATGGCGGTCGAAAACACATGGCCCAAAAAAGCTGATTACATTTTCAGCACACCAACAAAGGCAATTGCAATAGGTTCCACTGCCGTTGTAAATATTGTCATTGTGCCGTTACTAAAGGGTCTTCGTCTCGGAACAGTCCGTCTGTCTCTTTGCGAAATTGTGAGTTTGGAGGCCGAAGAGTACCAGGAATTTAGCGAAGAACGTGTTGTTGTGGAAGCTGTTATTCCTCCTCAACAACAACAACAGCAGCAGCAGCAGCAGCAGCAGCATACAGATTCCCCGAATGCCGAGCAGAATGGACAAGCGCTGGACATGGAGCTGGGGTTTGAGCAAGTGCAAGAACAAGAACTCGAACATGAGTATGAACACCGCGATGGAATCGACATTGACAAACTCATCACCGAGGACAGATGGGAGCTCAACGTTTCGATGCCCATACCTCCCAGCTTGGCCAAGTGTATCCAGGACTGCTCCATCGAACGATACATCAGAGTCAGACACAAGCTCCGCGTAGCCGTGGCCTTGCTGAATCCCGACGGCCACACCTCCAAGATCAGAGCAGCAATCCCCATGATTCTCTTCATCTCCCCGAACGTGCCCATCTCGTGTGTTCGCACTCCTCTCGATTGGACCTCTCTGCCCGAGTCCGCGGAAACCACAGGTGGTGCCAAACCCCGTAGAAGAAGCCGTAGCTCTAGCAGAAGCGCTCTCGGGTTTTTGGGCCTTCGCCTCTCCTCCTCCAGGAAAAACTTGGTCGCCGCTGAAGATGAAGAGCCTACCGAGGAAACACTATTCCCACCCACGGGAAACGGCCAGGGCCAGGGCCAGGGCCAGGGCCAACGCCAAGGCTCTGTGACAGATATTGAGGTCTACGCACCGCCAAACTACGAAGACCATATTTATGACCGGCTATGGAGCGACATTCCTGTGTCTGCCTTCACCACTCCCATTGCATCTGGTGCCTCGAGCCCACGCCGTGGGAGCATGGTGAGGTCCAGAGAATCCTCTCTGAGCATCACCCCAGCTGCTCTTGAAAGCCAGCAATTTTTAGCCCCATTGCCTTACAACTTTTCAACTCCTTCTGTGAACATTGACCCTATTGAAATTGGGGGTGGTGAGCTGGGACATACTCCAGAAGATCGAGATGGGTTTGTGTTTAACCCCGGTCAATCTCCCGAATATTCACACATTTCGCGTGCAAACTCCCCAATGCTGACTCCTTTGATCCGACCCGACACTATAGAGGAACAACAACCGGACGACGTTTGTGATTTGTCGAGAGTGCCCTCTTATAAAACCGCACTAAAGGCAATTGATCAAGTGCCGTTTCCTCAAGATCCAACTCCAAACTACGAGCCGAGTCCACAGAGTGCACGGAGTACACGCCCACAACCTCTTGCTGTGGCCATGGGTGGTGGTTCCCGAACCCGATCCAGATCAAACTCTGCCAGATCTCTTTCAAACCTGTCCTCGAATCAAAGCGCAATTGCAATGATGGCCCTCCGAAACAACACAAACCTCTCATTGGCACCTCCCCAATCCTCTAGATCTCCATACATGACTAGAAACGGTCCAAATCTCACTTCTTCCGGGGTGGTGGGCCAAACCACGGGCCTACGTTCGAGATCTTCAAGCCGTGTAAGCCTGGTGGGCTCAAGTCCCAGCCAAATGACATCCTCGCCTATTCCAATTCCCGATTCCATCTCCGTCAACTCCAATTCAGCCACAGGTTCATATTCAGGGCTGGCCATATCGCCCGTGTCTTCACGGTACAACAATGATACATCATCCAGTAATGTGTCGTCACTCCAGGCCTTGAGATGTGGTGGTAACAGTGGTGGTGTTGCGCGAAATGGCTCATTCCCAAGTCTCAACATCTCGCTTTCCCCACCACCACCACCTTCTTACAATACCAATGGATACGTTTCCAGTACGCGGAAAAGATCAAATACAAGTACAGGTGTAACCCCCACAATTGTAACCTCGGCTGGTGGTCCCGTTGCTGTTGAATACCATGGTTTTTATAGCCAAAAGCATGTAGGAAATTCCAGTTCTGGTAACAACAACAACAACAACAACAACAACAATACGGACAAGAACAAATTGCAATCTCAACAGTCTTCTTCTGGCTCGACCAGTCCGATATTGATTAAAAATATGGGCAATGATGTTCGTCGGAAAACCCATTCTCGTTCGAAATCTGAGATGAATACAAGTACTGTTGTCCCACCAAATTCTTTAACTGGAGAGGTGGTTAAAGATTCAGAGGCATACTCCATTTTTTTGAATGTGCCCAATTTAAACCCTGCATCAACGACTTTGGACCATGACCCAACCATGATGGGATCAGGTGTCACTGCGGAAAACAAGTCAAAGACTCTGCTTTCGCCATTTGAGATCCAACCTTGTGATCCAGCAGAAGCAAATGGAGGGATTGATCCATTGGAAAAATCCAGCCCGATAGCCTCCTCCTCCTCCTCCTCATCATCATCATCATCATCATCATCACAGTTTCTTTCAAAGGGGAAAGGAAAGGAGAAGGATGCTCCCGCCGTTCAAACCCTTAAACCGGCGACGGTTACGGGACGAAAGAACAGTTTGACTCCAGAGCCTCTCACATCCCCATCCTTGAAGGAAACACAAAATCCGAGCATTATTGGATCCCCAGCACAACTTACAAGGAGAAATGGAAGCATCCGAGATGCTCATCCTCCGCTGCCATCGCATCCTCCTCCACCACCTCCTTCATCGGAATCTCCAAAGCATAGAGCATCACTAAGCATTACCACATCTCTTACTAGCGAAGAGGTCGTCATCAACTTGGAAAATACTTTGGCTTGGAGGGCTACGGGATCACCATACTCAATAAAGAGAAACTCGACGAGTTCCGCTACATATGAAATTGAGAAATCACCACCCCCGAATTATCCTCCTCCTCCTCCACCACCACCGCCATCAAAACCCCCACCAGCTCCTCCAGAACAGGAGCAGAATCTGAATCAGGAAAGGGAACCTGAATCCGAGCTTCGACAATTCGAATCTAGATCATCTTCTGTATACTCGTCGTCTTTTGAAGAAACAGATCACGCCTACCCTCCCCGTCCTACTCAACCACCCGCTTCAATTCCTGGTTCATCCATGGTCTCCACTGTTCCTTCAACAACGACAAACGTGAGATCCAGTTATGCCACCACACGAACCTCAGAGTCGTCGATCTTGGGAAGAGCACTCATAACTTCAACTCAAGCAGCTCTAGCTTCAATAGCCATGGGCCAGACAACAAGACCCACCACCACCACTGATACCCATTATCACCATGGACATTCCAGCTCGTCTTATGTGTCAGATAAGAGAAGATCTTCTCGTGATCAACCCCGAAATCAGTATCAGAATCGATGACAATGGTTAAAAAGAGGTCATCGAGAAAAAAAAAAGAACAAAAAATTGGGATTTTGGTGGAACAACAATAAATGCATCTCATTGCAGTTTCAACTTTCTTTTGCATTTTTTTTTTTTTTTTTTAGTTATGAATAATAATAAAAAAATGGGAGTCATATACTGTATGTATCTTCAAAAGTTTTACATTCACTGATTTGTTCTATTTTGTATTTTGTATTTTGTATTTTGTATTTTGCCTTTTTTCCTTTTTTTTTTGATCATTTACATTCCTCCTCCTCATTATCTATTGGATATATTTCCTACAGACGAGGAATTTTTAAAACATGGTCTTTAGATTATCATCTCTACTTTTCTTATCTTGGTTTTGTTTTTTTTACATATTCATCAAAAATAGGCGACATTTTTTTTTTGTTTTCTAATGAATTAGATTCTATGTAATCTTCTACGTAAATTAGAAAGGAGAAAAAAGGGAGAGGGAAGCAAAAGAAACCGTATCGTTTTTAATGCAATAGGAAAAGAAAAAAAGAAATTTTGGAGTTATGTGATTGCTACAACCTGATAACTAAGAAGAAGAAGTCACTAGGAAGTCACTTACTTCTACACAGCTTCTAGTCGGCCTTATTATCCAGTGCTCAGCGTTCCGGTCGGCTCATCAATGTACCCCTACTCCAACACATACATCACAGATGGAACCATCGACAATGAAGACGAAGAAGCGAATTTATCTGTCGCAAAATCCAAGTATCAAATTCCAAATTCCTTTGCAGATGTAATCAGGAGCCCGCAGAAATCAAAGTGGCTTCTAGCGTGTGAAGAAGAAATGAAAGCGCTGAAAGATAACAGTGTGTTTGAATTTGTGTTTTTGCTTTTTTTTTTTTTCTTTTAGTTGCTAGTTGGAAAACTTGTTTGTTGTTCCCTTCTTGTGAAGCGGTCAAGTTCATTTTAGACTATCCTTGTTGTTAGGACTCGGGTGATATCCATTCCGCGTAAGCTCGGTCTATAGCTATATAAGTAGTTAGATCCCTATTCTATAACAATTCAGCAGCTATGTGTGTGAATCACTGACCTATAGCTTCCTTCCGGACCTAACACTTGTAACGATCAATACAAACTAGATCTAGATTCTACAATCACAATAGAATCATTCAAGAATGGTTTAATAAAGAACATAATATAATAACAATAAAAATTTTACAGACAAAAAAAAAATACAAAAGAAGACTATTGTTACAAAAACATTAGACATTGTCTACTTTTTATCATAACCTAGACCTTTCGATTTGTATTGGTATTAGCGTTTGTGGGTCTATAACGAGAAAAATAACTATTCACACTGAGCGTTGATGACGCCAGAGGAATAGAAAAATCCGGATTCGAATCCAATATCGCAACGTGTGCTTTTGTAAGGGTCATCGATTCTTCATGATCCTGCTGATCGTTCTCGTATTGGATATCTCGAACATTATGATGATGGTGATGATGATGATGAACAGGAGAAGGAGAGAAATGGGGATTTCCCAAGTACATGGGTGACCCAGGTTCTTCTGGCTTTCTTTCCCGCTCTCGCTCTATATTATGATTCGAGTTCATGTGCATTTGAGCAGTCGCTGCTGTGTATTCTGGGGGTTGGGATCGGTATATAAGAGGTGTTGATCTTGATCTTGGAGGAGGTGGGAAACTTTGATGAGGAACCGAACTTGGGAAATACGTCTCAAAGTTATCAGAACCAGATCTCATCATCTGGTGTCTCATATTCACTCGTCTCTGATGTATTTGCTCCTGTGTCTGAATTGAACTCCTCCGAATCATCAAGTGCTGTGAGGGAGATGGTGTAGATGTTGGACTATGTGAAAACGCCGTGTTCGTGTTGTTGTTGCTACCAATTGGAGGCGACGACCTTTTCAAATTCAGATTTGTGCTTATCGTAGGCATACTATTACGTCTCTTATTACCCAAAGATGTTGACGAGTGATTCATTTTCATCGACGAGTAAGGCAACTCGGAAAGTCGATCTTGTCCACCACCACCTCCTTCTTGTGTCGGCTTTTGACCCATTGATGGGTATGCTGAACTACCAGTCAACAAATAATCTGAATTGCTTCTCAGCGAGGGAAGCCATTCCGAAGACGTATTTGGATTCACTTGCGGGCTTTCGTGGTTCCTATTTCGCAATTTCAATTGAGGTGATTGTCTACTGGGTACATGCCGGTGTCTTTCCGGTAAAGCTCTTTGCCCTCTTTGTATTCCATTTCCCAGGTTTGCAATTTGCGGCGCTGAAACAGCTTGAGGGATACGTTCATGGGGCACGATAGGGTTCTGACTTGGCGAAAAGTATTTTGAATGTTGAGGATGAGGAGAGCGCTCTCTTGGACGTGGATTTTTTCCGCGAGTTCCATTTACCAATTGAGGGCCAGCACCAATACCACTATCTGATGCGTCTTTCAAATCGCCGATTCTGCCCTCTCTCGCGTAGTCGATTTCTTTTGAAAATGGTTTCGGTGTGTTTAAACTGAGATCTTTCTCTACGCGCGGATCACAACTTTTAAAGTATTCATCTCCACTTTGAATTTCTTGTGTATGAGATGATGATCCAGAGGAATTTTCACGAGTTTCTAACCAACGGTGTTGATATTCCCGTTCGTCTAAATCTCCATTTGGTGTAGTAGAGGTTGCATGTCCATAGCCAACTGTTTCAGCCAATTGCTTATCTGAACTACTCGTATCTAAGCTGTTGTAGAGCATATTTGTTATTGTGACCATAGTATCCAACGATTGACTGCTTTTCTCAATTACACAAGTATCTTGCTTTTCTTTATCCATTCCCGAACCGTCGTTGTTGGTGCCATTTTTCCCTCCACAGTCGCTATGCGTTCGTGATGTCAACTGGGTATTTAATGAAGAGTTGTTGCTTTCACGAAGCCTTTCAATTCCCTTTTCTATATCGTCATGAGTTGCGTTTTTGAGAGAAGTCGAGCTGCTGTTGGAAGAAATTGAACTTGATCTCCTTATGATCCCAACGGAAGCTGATACAAGACTGAATACATTTATAATAAAGGCTATAATAACGAAATAGGAGCCGATTTCCAAATGAGGAATGAAAAGAATAATATCTGCCACAAAGCATATCGTACTAATTGCGAAAGATAAAAACGCAACACAAAATACTAGACCAGGCCAAACCTTGCTTTTTTCAACAGTGTTGTGTTTTTTGAAAATGTCAAGGGTTAATACGACAAGGGCAAATCCGCAGGCAATGAAAGATAAAAGAGCCGCGATTGGATGGATTATTAGCAGTTTTGACGCGTTTCTTCTAATCTGTGGCGAGGCTGTCCATGATCCTGATCCTGTCAAATCTGTAACCTCATATAGCACGTTGTAGGAACAATCAGAGGAACTTTTACAAAAGCCAAGAACGCCAAACTGAGTCCCATTATATTTCGATAATGCAATTGAATGGATGACAGGTGTTGTTATGGTGCTTATTAATAGGAATATTGCAGATATTAACGATAGGATAGCTACTACTGCTGCTGTCAGAGTCTGTAAGCCCATTGATCATGAAACCGAACGTAGTGAGGAGGACGTCAGCGAGTGTCTGGCGAAAGGCAGCGAAAGGCAAAGGGTAGCGACGAACGAGCACAGAGAAAAGGCAAGCACCATGGTGGAAAAGGGAGCGTTTTGAGGGATTGGACAGTTTATAACACATATCTGGTTTGGGCATAAAGAGTAGGAGAAAGAGGAAGTTGTGGTTGAATCTGCACTATATGTCACTTTGAAATTTTCGAGATTCAGGGTTAAGTTTGTGCCTAAAAGTTAAATCCTAGCAACCGAGATCTCTCAAAGCGTTGGGCATTTAAAGCTATAAAATACATATATCCACTACTAGATGATAGTGACCGTTAACACCGTACTCAATAGACAAAAACATAACAAGGTGATTTAATTCAATATGGTTAAATGCATGTTGAGAGAAAATAAAAAGTCGGCAAAGTGGAGATCAAATGAGATAAGAATCCTGTGTCCACTATCTAAAACCATAGAAGATAAAACTTTTGAGAGAAATCATCCCCGGCCCATATTAGCTAATTGGGATAACGAGATCAGATAGGGATAGGAGTCGGCAGGTACTATCACTCTTCTGGTCCTAGCTTCAGCTAGAGGTAGACCAAATGTGTAGACGCACATACTTTTGAGAAAGAGCCTTGTCCAACACAGGAAATGGTTGTTCCTCTTAAATTATCGCTTTGAAATTAGTTCGGAATTTTTTTTTTTTGTTGGTTCTCAGTAGCGTTTCCGTTTCAGCTACCCCTAAACGCTCCCACTTGTACCTGAAATGCGTTTCTATTTATCAGCTTGTTGGGAAGGTATTATGGAGGTCAAGATTTGCAAGAAAAAAAAAGGTCCATACTCAGAATCCACAAAATAGATGGCGAAGACGATAGTAGTAGAACCCTCGTAGGCAAAAACTCGTGGTTGTGTTGTTTACAAAACTATTCTCTCGCGCGTTGTTAGAATCGGAGGAATAATAGTTTGAATCCACAACTTAGGCCCAGCAAACAAGCAAACAAGTAAGTGTCTATCAATAATCCCGTTATGGCAATTGATTTTCATTCAGAAATAAAACCTCAAGAAAGCCATGGCCAATGGAAGAAAGTCATGAACTTGAAGAATTTCAGATCTTTGGATACACTTGTCGGCATGCGAGCTTAAAGCCTAATGAGAGAGTCGTTAATGTTTTGAATGGCCCAACTTCAAAGGCAGTGTTTTAAATCAGGACTTGAGATCTCTCCGATAGGAATAGTTTTTGCTAGATTATGGAAAATAGAATAAAGAGAACTGTGGCTTGAATACAAACGGGGTTTTTTCCAAGTGGGCGTTTTTCAAACTTACAGCTCTCTTCCCATTTTTGTTGAAGTTGCCTAATGTTGAACCTAGTCCATCAAGGTTTCTCAAAGTCTCAAACCCGCTTATGAGCTGGACACTCTCTACTTGCTAGATCATCTTCGATGGGCGCACGCCTAACACAGGAGGAGACTGTTCGTAGCTATCGTCTACGGAAAAGGTTCAAGAAATGACCAGAGAACAACAGTTCAGTTTTAAAAAGGCAATTGAAATGCTTATCAACTATTCTTGGAGGTTAGTTTATATCTACCTTGAATGCATTTGACGCCCATCGTCCGTTGACTCGACAGAAAAGTAACAAGTCTTTGAACAAAAAAGGTAAGATTCAAAGTTGTTACACAAACGCTAACCAATTAATTGTAATTCGATCCATTTCTTCAATAATCCGAAGCTGTATACCAATATCCCCGTACTTTTCATGGTACGGAAGGGACAATACTGTTAGCATGAAACGGAGATACCAAGCGTTAAAACGGTAATGCCATGAACAAGAAGAGACTTGGCTTTAGATGACATGTTCTATAGATGAGCATCAATAACAGAAAAAAGTTAAATGGTAGAGCTTTTTCTATTGCAAGCCAACAAAATCACATATGCCTGCTGCAGGTTTTACCAGGGAGAAGAGTGCCTGCCCAAACGGCCATCCACGGACATGCAACCAGGCCCAAAGGCTGCTGTTGGGGTGAAATGAGAAGCAATGTGCTTAGATAGCATTATATTTGAAGGTTACAGGCTATTTCAAAGTATTGCAAGAGGTGGTGTCCTATAAAACAGTGATATCCGATGGATTACATAAATAAGTGATATAGAATTGGACCCTGCTATTGGGATAAATCAAGGTCTTGATGCGCAGCAATTGAACAATTGAACGCTCTAGACCATCCATTTGTTTTCGAGAAAAACAACACTGCAGAAAGTTAGAACCAAGTGGCCCTGGCGTTGGTAAGGATGGTGCTTCATTTTTGGACAAACCAAAGCCGCTATTATCTTGCCTTTACAACCTTAAAAAATCACAAATAGATGTAGGAATTACCTCATTCAATCCTTTGTTGTGAAGATTACTGAATTCAAGTAGAACATCTCTAAAACAAGGGATCCTTCCCATGCCAATTGAAGCTTAATATTTATTATCTCTTATTTTTTTCTCGAGCCTTTTGGTCCCCCTCATTTATACACATTTGTCATATGGGTTTTGTCAATCTTTGCATCTGGTCTTATTTTAAAAACTATATCTTACTCTTGTTTGCGTAATGCAGGGCAACAAACTGCCCCCATTTGCAATCGGGTAAACTTTATGGCCCATCCAAGAAGAAAGAACAGTTTAAAGCTGCCAATTTCTTTACTACCTTTATCTTAGATTTTCTATTTCATCAGAAAAAAATGTAAATGACACAAAATGAGCGCTATGAAACAAGAGAATAAAATAGTGATGCTATAAAAAAAATGCTAATAGAAACCATCGTCCTTTTTTTTTTATCCCCAAATATATATAATGAAGTCCAACCCAAGTAGTGTATGAAATAAGAATCAAGTTTGTTTACGATTCTGGTGGAACTGGTTTAGAGGTCACTTCAAGCATCAATAAATAATGCATAGTAACAGAGTATTAACTGGCGTTAACATTCATAGGTGTATAGTTTGTTAGATTGTTGCTAGCTTCTTGAGGGATATATCTTATAAGAATGCTCTTGAGATGTGTCGTATCTTGGGATTCCAATAGAGACAGATTTTGACAATCCGGGGTGTGGATGCTTTCGAAAGGTTTACAGTTGAAGTAATCAATCTCCGGCGCCACATTATCTTCCTCGTCGTCGTCGTCGTCGTCGTCATCCTCATCCTCATCATCGTCTTCATTATCGTAATCGAATTGCTCTTCCTCGTTACTATCGTAGTCGTTACCATCATCGTCGTCGTCATCATTATCATCGTCCACAGGTGGTAAACCACCCAACTTTAATACTACTCTTTCAACCACTTCGCTCCATTCCTTCATGACATCACATGCTCCTTTCTCAATCATCATTTTTTCGACGGGTCGTATTATGTCGATTCGTGGTAGTCTTTGCTTAAGATATTCCAATTTTTTTTGCATCTCGAGAAAGATAAGTTCATCGTCTGAGCTCAAAGCGCTTATGATGTCAGAGGCAGGTGCAACCAGCGTCGTCTTGACTGGATCCCATAGCTTGATTATAGACATCAGCAAGCAGTCATTATCTCCATTGGCCATCTTTGCCAATGCGCTGGCTGACAATGGCGCTATGAGAAGCATATCGGCCCATTTGCTAAGCTCAACGGGACTAATTGAGTTTCCAATGTGTCCCTTGATCTCGCCTTGTATCGTCGTTGGAACCTTATCGTCACCACTAGCTGCCCATACCTTGACGCAGGAAGGCAGCTTAAAGACCTCGGGAGTGGAACTGGAAATCACGGCCTGGATAGTTATTCGGGAAGTTCCATAGAGTGATAGTAATTTATTAATGATTAGAGGAGCTTTAGACGACGAGGGCGATTCTGTGACAGCAACCAAGATGTGAAACTTGTCGTCAAACTCTGGACTACTAGTACAGCAGGAGGTGACCGAGGTCGTCGCCGACAGCTGGTACCCAAACGACGTCGAGGCGCTAAGAGCGGGACTCACAGGAGAGGACGCCTCATTGTGTGAAGCAAAGGGTGCTTGGAGCTGTTTGTTTGAATCATGGTTGGGTATGCTCACGCACATGGGGCCGGGACCCTTGGAGGTGGTCCCCAGGCATGAAAGGGACGAGGTGCTGCTGCCTCTGGACTTTCGCCTGTACAAGCGGCGGCCATGACTAGCGTTCTTTACGGGCTCTTCGAAGGAGACGACGCTCTTTCGCCTGGGAGCGTGCTCATCGAGATCAAAGGGCGACGGCTGGGGAGAGGTCGAGGGTGAGGACGACGAAAAAGGCTGTGAACGCAGCTTTGGAGGTTCTGTGGGCACAAACTGGACTTCTGCCATAGTTTCTGTGCTAACTTTACTTGTGGGAGAACTCTTGGGGCCCACCTGGTAGCAGGGAGAAATGTTCATGGAAAGGGCCAACGGGGACGAAGAGGAAGACCCAACGCGAGCCAAAGGTTCCATTTGCGCACCGCAAACGAAATCAGAGAAGAAAACGGGGGTGAGCAGAGTGCAAATGTGAAAATGCTGAAAGGAAGGCTGAAAAAAAAAGGAGTGGAGCCCCCTTGCCCTTTATACCTTGAACTATTTATGTCTAGTGTACCTTTAGTACTGGCACTGACACTGACGCTGGACCATGTTCTCCGCCAAACGCTAAATGCTAAACACATTCTCCTTTCTGTCACCTCCCATCGGCGAAACTGAAAACTGGAAGCCGTTTGTGACATTCCTGGCTTCGTCTCGTTTCGGTTTCCTTCGCCTCGTTCTTTCCCTGCGATTCCTCTGGTCAGGTCCTGTTTTGCAGTTGGTAGTGCGGGTTTCAGAATCTCCTGATTCCCCCTAGGAATCGCCTAATATGAAGAAGCTCTCTTCAAATTGGATCTAGTAAAGGCTACAAAGTGCTTATTTCCATTTCCATTTGCCAACAACGATCACCGGGCAACTGTTTGGATCAATTCAATTCAACTCGACTTTCCACTCTTAGTTCCAATTTGCATCTCCTCCTGATCCTTGAGACTCTAAACGATCTCCTCTTTTTTTTTTTTTTTTTTAGGTGTGTGTAGTCTCTAGTCCTTCTCTTCTGCTCAGATCGATGTCTCAGTTTAACCGAGGGATTTTCTCTTAATCACGCCTACAGTTATCAAAACGACTTCTTACTATCCGTCGCTTTTTTTTTTTCTAAGTAAAGGATCTTCTAACTCTTTGTCCAGCGTAGGTTATCGAAAAATCCACACATTTTACATTGACAGCTTTTATGTGGGGTAAACCTATGGCACCCCTAGTCTAACTGGCATTTTCTTCAACTACTACTTTGGTGTATGTTGTTAACCCTCAACCCAAGCTGAATGGATGATCCATCACAAAAAAGGAGATTTAAACGTTTCTCCCTTCTCTTTTACTCTCTGGGGTCAATACTTTTGGACCTGAAATAATCACTGGCCCTCATCGAATTAAAATTCAGTCCACGTCAAAACGGCCACTTCACTCATGACTGCTACTAATTGCATAATCGTTCGGGTCACTAATTAAAAGCAAAGTAGAATGCTCAGGGTTACTCCAAGCTTCGGATAACGGACGACAGAAAAGCTGCATTGTCAACTTTGTAAAGATCCCATTCGGCTCCGTCTCGCGAGGTTCTTTTCCAACTGCCTCGACTTGGACTGTTCTGGTGGCTTGACGTCATGATTGTCTAGGCTAGTCTCAGAAAAGATGGTGACCAAACCCAGCTGTCTGTGACTATAACTAAGACCTGGCTGGGGCTGAGGCTGAGACTAATTATGGACGTCATAAATCACCCTCTTTCATCGTGTAAAGCCAGTGCTATTAGTATTCAACAACCCCTTTTTTGGACATTGTCCACTTTTCCTTTAGTAGTCTTATGACTCCATGTCTTTAGTAAGAACCATTAAAATATTGCCGCTCGGGTTTTGGTTTTTAGGATATGTATACACCAGTACCAGTGGGCCATCAACAACTATTAGCGCGTGGCTACAAGCTCTCTGAATCCCCCTCGTAACTGAATAATAGGTCCGCGCAAATTTTTTTTTAGTTTTCAATCCAGTATCAGCTGCAAACACCAATGCTGAGATATTGTACATCTTTAATGTAGATTCGGATCGGCAAAAGGGAACAAAAACACGACGAAAACGAAAAAACTTTCGATTCCGTCATCCGTTGGTGGCTTCCCAACGGGATCTGAAAAAACCAGCCAATGCCACGAGTGCGGCTTCTGATAGGGGCCAAATCTGAGATATGAGATCATGATTTGCAAAGTAAAGTTTTGGAGAATGGAATAAC
The DNA here is from genome assembly GCA_030581615.1 of Alloascoidea africana. Lineage (NCBI taxonomy): Eukaryota > Fungi > Ascomycota > Alloascoideomycetes > Alloascoideales > Alloascoideaceae > Alloascoidea > Alloascoidea africana. The sequence goes on from JAKTTT010000007.1 coordinate 322,904, forward strand.
CGATGAATAAGGTGAACTATGAAAATTCCGTTCTTTACATCTGTTCACAAACAGTATTACCGGCTGAGCCAAGAGAGCTGTGTATTCCTGCGTTCTAACCATTCCTGTTCGAGCTACTCCAATTTTCAAAGCTTTCATGCTTTCTCCGGCCTCAAGACTTGAAATCAATGTAGTATTGGCAAAATACTTTTCGCCACTAATACACACAGTGCTATTGTAATCCAGCATTTTCTATTCCTGAGCTGCAGAGCATGGTAAATTTACTTTCCTATTAGTAACATGGCGTTTTGGAAACAGAAGGGCAATCAATAACTGATGTAATTTTTCAAAAGATGTTTATCCGTTCTTTCTAACTGGATTTTGATAAATTAGTTGAACACCGCCTCAATCCATCCAGTCTGTTCACAGTGCTATGCTTTAGAGTTTTCTTGGCATGTAGGATCGAAATGACCAGGGGTGCGCCTTCCAGAGACGAATTTAGAGTAAAAGGGGAGATAACCAGTTTCTCTAGGTTTGAAGCAGCTTTCAGGTCGGGCGATAAGAGATACAAAGGTAATGGATACACGTTTCCGACAAAGACAACGTGCTAAAAGCATATGAAGATACAGAGAAAGAATGAAATAGATTCTACATGGCTGATTCTGTTACAAAACGTGTTTCCATTTTGTGCCTTTCAGGCCCAATCGAAGTGGTTAAAAGAGAAACCACTATCTACTGCCCAATTCCAATGTTCTATTAACAGTACATTTGAAAGTACTTTAAAGAAGCACAATGGGATTTCGTGCAGCTGGTGATGGCGATGAACCACTCTTTTCGACGCGAATATACTAGCAACTAAGCTTCTTTACAACATTCTAATCAGTCTCACCTCTGAAATCAGTAACTTTTTATAAAATATTCAAGAAGTCATTATGAGTAAATTAATAAACTGGTTTTTTTCTAAATTTAACAAAAGACAATTTACCATTGACGTTGGAATTTTTCATTCCATGCTCAATTCTAGAAGTCTACTTTTTTCTAATTCTTTTCTATCACCAGGTTCGAATTTGCCACCTAATCCACCATCTGATTAGTTTTCAGCTTATAACTGCTTGTATTTATTTATTTATTGCCAAGAGATTTCAATTCGCTACTTTGGGCACAAAAATAAGACAAGCGGCGCACCTCAACCCAGCTCCATGCTTCTCAAAAATCATGGATCTACTACTAAGACCAAAAGGTTGCTTCAAATCACTGCATAACGATAGACTTTTGAAAAAGTGTCTTATAAACCCATAAAGACATGAATAGGATCTAGTTAATGATGCCTAAGCTGGTACGGCTCACCAAGGAATGCTTTGAATGTGGGATTTAGAGTTCGCCTACTGCCAGGAAACTTTTAAAAGCAGAATGAAGCTTCAATTGAGTTGTTCGAGATGTATGCTAGAAGTTGGTTGGGTGACAAATATATTTGAAAGCGCAAAGAGGTGGGATAAGTTAAAGGAACCCCTTCGGCATGAGCTAACAAATAAACCGGTTCAGAAAAGTTTAAAACCACAGCTGGAGTTTTGTCGTTTTTATGCTAAATTATTCCAATTGCACTAGAGAGATAGCAACCTGCACAGGTCCATAATGCCATTCATGATTCGAATTACTTGAATGGTATTTTTTTTGTATTTTCAATGATGTTGATGGCTTTAAAGAAGTTTAGTTTAAGCGAATATATTATGTTTAGCAATTCGGTCTGAAAGACGCGCGTAAAGGCAAAACCAAATGGAAAAACTCTGGGAGTTTTTTTATTATTCCTAGAAATAGAGGTTGGTTAAGGTTCTTGAGCGTTGGCAATCTAAGCTTTTCATTTGCTCCAACCGTTTTTGGTAAATATTCCAGAGGGCAAAAATCTAAAGAACCTCTTTCCATCATGATTTTGGATACCAAAAATGTTGATGGGTCTTAACTTTTCCAGTGATAAAATATGTTGAGCAGTTCTATGTACAGTTCAAAGATCTTGGGTATTTGAATAATCCACCGTTTTAAAAAAAATGGTTCATTTATAGTGATAGAAACTCTGAAAATATCGACGTCTGTTCATTGAGGACAAAAAGGTACTAGTCAAGCCTTTATTACTTTCAAATGCCGTCCGATCTAGATATCTGCAACAAAAAAACAAGTACTTGTTGCAATGGGACTTGAAAAATTTGTTCTTCGAATTACCTAAACTTACTAATTGTTTGATTGAGAGAGAAGTATATTTAGAACAAGTTGATATATTGTTTTATTGATAGCATTCGGAAAATCATTTTCATAACAGTATCTAATATCCATAGCTAGATGCTTATCGCCCATGAAGACGGCATTTTCGAATCTCTTTGAATCTGTAAGCCCATCCATTAATCCGCTAACCATTTCTGCTTACAGAATCTGACTTATTTGTTCCAATAATAGAAATGATAAATACTTCAGCTCGAGTAAACTAGACTTATTGCAAAGGGATACTTGAGAAAAACACACCAGTTAAACTTGATATGCAACCTTCCCTGTAAGGTAAAAATCCATTTCTGGAATGTTTTCTAGTGTGATTTCCCGTCGTATTTCTCGGATCTGATATTTTACGCTTAAAGATCTCGTTTCTCAAAGTACTTGCTCTTTCTCAAGTTTGATCTATTCAGGTTAAGCTAAAAGATCTTAGTTTTTTGTCACATGCTAATTGCCATTTTACAAACTGTGTATTTCTAATATGGACCAATTGTTAAACCATGAAATTCTGGTCCATAACCATACTAAAATGCTTAAGGCTCGTGTCCAATGCAAAACATCATCTGCACCGTTTACTCCTAGAGGTTACATGTGGCATATTCATCACCTTTCGTACAAACTACAATAGCATAGGCGATAACATCTGGCCCCGTTTCTGCAAGTGCCATTTCCCACTATATCTTAATTGCTATCGCATGCATACCCTTCATAATACTAGTCCATTAGCGGCTTTCATTAAGCACTTTGGAGCTCTTCTGTTGTTTCGGATTATTTAGAATGCTAGGGCATAAATTCATACATTGGCTGGTAAGGAAAACCACTAACTTCTTATTCCATTCGAAAAAAGATGAAGCATAAAGACAAGTCTCAGGTCGGTTCAGCATTCTTCTCCAAAACTGGGTCTTGATTATCCATTCCCTGGGTTTTCATGTTAAACTGGTTATGGAAAAGTTACCAGTAGAACTGTACAAACAGAAACACAGGAAGAGAGGGGTGCGTTCCTAGGTGAAATTTGATAATTAGTCCGTTTATAACCTAAAGCTGTAACAATACTGAGTTATACCTGATCAGGAAATTTATAGAACTGAATCAGAACAGCTCGATAATTACACCAAAAAACCTAATTGTATCTATCTAGCGCACTACCTTGTGGAAATCATCAGTTTTACTGGCTTTATTTAAACCGACGTTTGTTGCAATGCTCTCAATACTCATCAAACAAGAAAAATGCTCTCAATCACCACCTTGGCTATTCTATCCTCCTCTTTCTGCTCAGTAATTGTCGAGGCGGGGGGAATTGTAGGCGTGCCTTTTGAAAGACTCAACTCTGTTGAGAACCATCCTCCTGAGCTTTTAAAACGAAAGAATCCAGAAGAAGTTCTCAAGAATGAAGGAAAAGTATGGTACAGTGTGGATATTGTTGTTGGAACTCCACCACAGCGCATCGGAGTCGATATCGATACTGGATCTTCGGATCTCTGGGTATACTCTGATAACAATGACAACTGTGACTCCAATTGCAAGGAACTTGGCACTTTTGATTCGGACAAATCCACTACCTACAAGCATGTCAATAGCAACTTTGCTATAGGATATGGAGACCATAGTAGTGTTTCAGGAGATTACGTCACTGATACAGTTGGCCTTGGCTCTGCCACAGTCCCAGATTTCCAGTTTGGAGTAGGAACAAACGGAGGTGAGGGACAGGGTGTATTTGGAGTTGGTTTGATTAACGGAGAAGCAACTTCTGATACTTATTCAAACTATCCCCAGGCACTTCTCGATCATGGGTTGATTGACATTGCAGCATACTCTATTTTTCTAAATTCATCTGAAGCAAGCACAGGAATGATTCTTTTTGGCGGCGTGGACCATTCCAAATATATTGGAGAATTGAAACCGCTTCCTGTAATCGGCAAGAAGCACCTTGCTGTTAATTTAAACGCAATATCAGTTAACGGACAAACGGTTTCGGTTGGCGAAGCTGTGGTAGTAGATACCGGTACGACGATAACAATGCTGCCCCAGGATATCATTGAACAACTTGGAGATGCTATCGGAGGAGGAAGATATATAGAAAACGGTATAAATGGGTTTTTCCTGTTGAATTCTTGTGATCTAGATGCTTCTCTCACCATCGACTTTGATTTTGGGCCCGAAACTGTTCATGTTCCAATTGCAAACTTCCTTGCGAGAACAACTACCAATTATTGCGCTTTGCGCATATCCACAAGCGCGGCTACGAGTGCCAACATTTTGGGCGATTCTTTCTTAAGGGGAACGTATGCAGTTTTTGACTTGACTAATCGTCAGGTTTCACTTGCAGATGCAAACTACAAATCCGGACCTGAAGACTTGCAGGCACTTGGGAAAGAAGGTGTTACAGGTTTGTAACCTATTGTTTGACTTTATACTGTTTCCACTTTAGAAGTAGCAGCTTCTACCGTTTTTATAATATGGAATCTATGCATTACTTTATCCGTAGAATCCGAGACAGTAGTAGGAGAAGAGAAAGCTAAATTCCCAAAACTATAGCTTTTTCAAAAAAGACAACTTCACAGAACGTTCATAATTTATGTGATGCATTCATTCATTCATTTAGAACTAATCAAAGGAACATTTATCGGCTTTTCTTCCCTAACTTTCTCTCTCCTTCGTCTTTAGCCATCCCCCCCGTCTTGGTGAATATTCTCCTATTGCTCTTTATTAATCATTTCCCTCCACGCAGAGTTCTCACTACCATGATTAAATCATGCTACATATTCATAGGTATCCTTATTTACACGCCTGAGGTAGTCTTTAGAAATAAGCTCCTCGATGCACTTCTTAATATCCGGAATTCTGGGCTTGAATCTTGCATTTGATTGTGTTAAAACCTCGTTAATCAGCCCAACGTGTGTAAGCTCTTTTCTCGCTTTCATGATGCGAACAATGCAGGCCTGGGTATACAGCCTTCGATCATCCTTAATTTCCTTTTGTGTATCCTCCTGTTCTTTCTTCTGCTCGCTTTTCAGAGGCATATTCAGATTGATTCTAACCTTTTTGTTTTTAAAATCCAAATTTATCTTAAACTCAGTGGTGCTCTTGGACAGGTCATCTGAACCGGAAGGCGACTGCAAGAGTACTCGGGCTTTGACTAGGATACCCAAAGGCCCAGCCAAATGCTCACCAGTCAACCCAGTTATATCGCTCAGGTGCTCAAAGGAGTAACAATCTTTCCTATTGAAGGGTAACAAGATAGCCATCTGGTATAAAGAGACGAGAAAAATCTTGGATGCTTTACTGTTCTTGGAAATGTTAGCCTTCAACTCACCACGGCAAAGCTGCCATAGCCAAGACAACTTTCTGCCATTGTGTTTTTCAGCGTAAAGAGCCACAAAGCTGTCAAAGGTTGATTTCAATTCATTAGGTAAATTAAACTCATTTTGTGGTTTTGTAAACGGCCACATGTTCTCAGCCAAAACAAATGGAGAGAGATCAATTATATCAGAATCTGTGGCTTTGTTTCTAAACTCGGCTCTCAAGTCGTTTGAAGCCTGCATGTCAGTGAACATCTTGTGAAGCTTGGAAGTGTACTCAGCGCCGGTTTCCTGCTGTAACTTGTTCACAAGGTTTGTTTCTGCTTCATTGGAGGCAGACTGACTGTTGATCAATCGTCTTGCTAGTTGTCGCCGATAAAATGTTTCGAATGCATCTCTATCAATAACATACTTGAAAATAGTCAAAATATCATCTATTGTTCCATCAATATCAGAAGTTTCTTTGCTCTTTTTCTTTAGCAGATGGTCGCTATATTTTGCAAGCAGCTCAGGAGTTTTAGATACTTGCTGCTGGGGCGCTCGTCTGCCCATGTTTGCCATTGCAATCGAATTGTGGTTGATAAACTCCTTACACGCATTGTCTAGGGCTTTCACGAATTCCGAATCTCTATCAAAAGCAACATCGACAATCTCAACATACTTGTTGTAAACCACTAATAGTGTTTTGATGTATAATTTAGGATCAACAGGTCCTTGTTTCGATCCTACTCTGTGACTGGCTGCTGAGCTTGATTCTTCGTTTCTGCTGGCGCTCATTTCCTCACGCAGCTTGTCAATTGCATCGAAACCTTGCTTAATAACATGCTTTTGAAAGATCTCGCGAAGCGGTTCCAAAGTAGCGGGAACGCGATTTAAAAGTCGAAACATCCTTTGGATGTGATGAGTTTGATCATTATTCAAAAGATTCTGGAACTCTCCTTGCATCGCCTCAGTATGATCAATGATTAGCACCTGGTCGAGAGCCTTCATCAATGGTTTTGTGGAGTGGTCGTGGAGGTAGAGCCCGGCTCTAAATTGCTCCTCTGTTATTCTGCTCTCCGCTTTCTTCATGTAATCGACAACACTATTGTTTGATAAGAACATTGAAGATTCTTTTCGAAAGTACGACATAGTCGATGCTATGAATTGCTTCTCGAAGAGATCAGTATAAATCAGCAAATTGCTCTTCTTTGGATCATTCTCGTCTAGGCCAAGAGAAACAAATGAGCTGATCACCTTACTTAGATCACCATTATTTATATTCTCGCCATTACGCTGCTTTTCAATCTGTTGCAATATTTCATTCATCAAGGTTTTTATTGATCCGTCAAAGATTACTTCTTTCCATTTGAACAGACAAAGAGTGTTCACGTCATAGGTACCTTTGTTGCCATCATCTCGTTCTTTTCGGACCCAGTACCTATTCAAGTAATCAAACAGATGGTTCAAATAACCGGCCCCAAGTGTGAATCTATTCCAACTCCGGACATAAAAATCCAAAAAGGCTTCGTTGGGACCTGGAGTTAACAACTCGAGATATTGAGCCAAGTAGACGCTTAGACGGGCATATATCGCTCCTCCCACCAGCTGAGCGCCATTCTGGCCTCCAGAAACACCTCTGCCTGCTCCTCCATGGGGCGATTTGCTTGTGCAGTAGTTGTAGATGGCAGAGTAAACACTCATATACATCTTCGAGGAGATTGCATGACCGCTGTTGATGTCATGTCCCAAGATACTTTCTAATCCGCCTTCTATATAGGACCACCTATTTTAAGAAAAAATTAGTAACAAGAAGAAAAAGAGAAAGAAAAACAACAATGAAACTCAATTGTCCCACGAAGGGAACAAACCTAGCCAGGCTTCGAGAACGGTCTGCGGTGCAAGAGAAAAGAGATGCGAGGGGGACTTACGTATGGTCGAGATTGTTCGCACTTGGTAGTCTTGTGCTTGACATCTAATTAGACTCCAGAAAAGACTGAGAAAACAAACAAACAAAAACAAAGGATGATGAATGGGCCTATGTCTTGGGAGATGCGGATCTGGACTAGGAATCAGCCTGTTTGTGATGCGAAGAGAGCAGTGGTGGCAAGAAATTCATTTAGGGGCAAGAAAGGGTGTATGGATGTAGGGAGTGAAAACAGAAAAGCTACTAAACAAGCTACATGAAAAGCAGAAGAAGCAACACAAGAAAGCAGAAGCTACGATGTTGGAAGAATACAAAGTCACAATTGCACGACCCGTTCGACCAGTCTGTAACGTACAAGTTAGCAATTGCACATGAACAAGAGAGCGATGAGCAACATACCTGAAAATGCTAATAATAAACGTTAAAACCCACATAACCAGTGCCATAAAGAGAAATGCCACTAGGCAACGTTGGCGGGTACAAATGGAAACAAAATCTGTTCCCTGTGTACCAATTTGCTATAATAGAGATCAGATCATTAGTTTTGTGATGCTTCTGAAACTTTATCAATATACTTACAAAAGGGGGGGCGCACACCCATCTTTCATCAAAAAGCGTGCTGTATGTCAAAGACAAGCTTGCCGAAGAGAGAATAATAAACAACAAATCAAGTAGAATCAAACGCATTTTATCAGAAGAATTCCGCAGGCCAAGGGGCTTTGCACTGTACTCATCAAAAGTAATGTAGATAAGGTACACCAAAGCAATGCTCTCGACACATATTGCGAGGATGTTGGAAGGATCAGAACGAATATCTATATTCTGCGCCTTGTACTTGTTTGTCAGCGAGGCTATTCCAGCAGCCAGGCCTAAAGAGCACACGGTGAAGATAAATATCAGACATCGAAGGGTTAGAGGAATATTGGGGTTGTTCAAGATTATAGATTTCAGCTTGGGTTTCCATTTGGCCATATTTTCTTCAGAGAGCCAGTATACTGCGTTTTTGCGAAAGTTTGCACCATTACCGTCGCCATTACTATCGCCATTTTCGTTGCATTCGTTCTCCCAGTTGGTTTTTTCTTCAAGAACCTTTTCTTTCAGCGCATTTCGTCTACTGTAGTGAACAGAATCTTCTCCTTCGAAAGTTGTTGCGACTTGGACGAGTTCCTTGAACTCTCTGTTTGCACAACCCCATTCTCCATAGAGATCATCTTTGTATTCCTTGTGGGCTTCTTCCCTGTTAAGTGTCTCCTCGCTTCCAATATAGGCCTTTTGCTTAATAGTGCCTAAAAACGAACCCCACGAATTACGAATACGATCATCGAAAGGATCCGCTGAGAAAGAAACCAAAATGTTAATAGCGCCAAAAATTTAAAGTTTGTTTCCCCCTGTTTCCTACATACCTATTGATTCTTGATTACTATCGTTATTGATTTTGGACTCTTTGCTTTCCAAATTTTGTGCTCGCTCTTCGGAAGTTGTTGGATCTCTACCAAGCCTATCTAAAGCATAAACAGGGACAGGCTGAGCTGAATGTCTGTAAATCGCTTTCCTGGAACACTCGGGATCTTGCTGTCTCCTCACCTCCTCTTGCGAGATGGTTATTGTGGGTATGGGAACAGGAAACAGATCCTCATTATTATTGCTATATAGATGTGTTGCCCAATACTGTTCTTCGAGCTTTGCCTTGTATTCTGGGTCTTTAACGTAGATATATGGAGTCGCCTGTACTTTTGGTATGGGCTTAGAGTCTCTTCGTCCCTTGTATGTTGGATTGGGAAATGTAAGAGGTGGGCTCTCGGGAAAGTGAACTGAATAGTTTATTTCTGTAATCATTGTGTAAAAATGGACATCTTCCTCTTCCCAGAAGATGAAGCAGAAAGAGCGACTAAAGTTTTAGAAAGCAGAAAAAATGGAGTTTCAAAAGAGAGTGTGGAAGACTGTAGGAAGAGCTTCCTCTTCCTCAAGGCGTTTTTCTTTAATCTTGAACGAGCCCCACAAGGAAAACACCAAGACGTCAAAGTCTGCTTATTTCTGTCACACGATAGCAGGGCTCAAACCTTCAGTAAAAGTTCTACAGCGTCTACAGCTCTCTTCCTCCTGTACAGACCTGGGTCCTCCATTCTGATCCAACCTCAGATCTATGCCTGGACACAAGTACATGATCGGCCCGAGCAGATCAGATCGTCCAACACGTGATTTTTAGGAACACCGAAAATCACGTGCGCTCTATCAGCTCATCTCGCATCTTTGTGAAGCAGAAAATGGCAAACCTGTCTCGAGTTTCCCACAGAAACCTTGCTTTTGCCACCGTTTTCGAGAAAGTTTTGGGACGCATTGGCTAATTTGTGTATGAGCATCAATTCCCAGAAGTCAGCCTCGTTATATCCTCCTTTATGATTTTGAACAAGATCCCTTCTCATTTCAGACTCGTATTGGTACCGATATCGAACAAATCCTCCCTTTTATACTGCCAAAACTCGAACCTCATACTTGCTCCCAAGGGAGCCCGGATCGACGAGAAATTTGTGAACAAAGTAGCGAAAACATGGAATAGCTGGGTGAGCAAGACCGTCTTTTTTTTGCTATTTTATGCTGTGGTCTGAATCCTGATTGCTAATGCTTTGATTGGCTGCGGTTTGCATCTCTTTGGTTAACTTGATTCAAAAGGAAACATCTGAAAAAGGTTACAAAAAAACCACCGTCAAATGGGTAAACAAACTGCTTGATAAAATTCCTTATGATGAATGGAGTCTGCGGAGTATTCCTTCTCAATCTTCAGTTCTGAGACAGGTGAACAAAGAGGTTTTGAAAGGAGAGAAACACAGAGACATTACTTCGGACACAACTAGTCTCGTGCCTGGAAAAATAAACATAACTCATGAAGAGATTGTGAACAGAAAAATTTCTTCCGAGGATCTTGAAAATTTACCTTTTGTGTATCCCTCTGGACTTTTATCATCACAAGAAGCAAGTTCAGCCGTTGGTGCATTGGCAATAAACGGGTTAAGAAAGCACAAGAAATTTGGAATGCTTTGTGCTATAGCAGCCCCTTTTACGCTTCCTGTGGCATTAGTACCAGTTATTCCAAACATTCCTGGTTTTTTCTTAGCTTATAGAACATGGTGTCATTGGAATGCATATCTGGGAGCAAAGCATCTGAACTATCTAGTTAAAGGTTCGCATCTGGACTATATTCCATCGACACAGCTTTTGGGGATTTACAAGCAATCTAAGGACCCTGAAATTCTCTCCAACATAGGAATGGTAGAGGCAAATCATGGCAACACACAAGACAAGATGGTCAGAACTTCAACAAATTCGACTAGCGAAGGGGAGGAATTAATAATCCTGGATGATAAATGTATCGATGCAGTTGCGGAAGCAATTGGCGCGAAAGAAATGGCCAAAGAGTTGCACAGGGCGCTGGGACAGATTCTGAAAGCAAACAACAATAGCAAACCGAAGCTATAAAGAACTTTTTTACTCCTTGATTTGAAGTTAGAGCCACTACATTCTTCGTTCAATTGTATATAAACATTGTATTTTATCCCATTGGAATTAAAGGCTGGACAGCAGAATCAATAAACAGCTTGGCATTGAAAATCAGAACAAAAACATGCGCCATCTAACTGTAACTTCTAGTAAGCTATACACAGCGTAAAGACAACCTTCCATACAAAATCAGAAGCAAAAACAATTATAAAAGTACAGTGTGCTAGGCTTCATAACCAGAAGACACAAAAGCCCGTGAAACAAAAACACTCCAGAGATCATCGCTTTTCGATTTGCTCTCTAGTATACTGGATACAGGAGCCATTCTCTTGGCTAATTTGATCCATTCATTTGTAACCAATGTAGACATAGCGTAAGGCTCTTCATCGGTTGAATACTCCGTCTTAAACTCAAAGGGAAAAATGCCCTGGTTTATCTCTGTCAAATTTGCAAACAGTTGGATATACTTTGTAGGAGTAAACGGTTGTGGATAGTACCCCGGCCCATTTTCTAGTTTAAATTTGGGATCTCTTTTGGGTGGGAAACTTTTGTCATTCTTTATGCTCTTTGGTCTTTTGCGGCTCTTCTTCTTTAACCATTCAAATTTGACCTGCTCGAATTCGTATTCCCTTTCAAAATCTGTAATAACCTCCCCAATCGATGTCATCAACTCATCTTGAGATCTTGATTCCTCGAATTCAGTAATGTTATACTCCCAGATTCTCATTGTTGGATGAAAGTAGGGCACGATTGAAGGTCCCACATGTGACACGGAGTATCGAGAAGAATCTGCAAACTCTTGTGATCCCTTCATACCTTTTTTCTTTTTCCTTTCCCCGTTGGATGGGGATGGTATAGCATGCCTGAATATGTTGCGCCGAAGCTTGTTCAGGTATTTAACTTTGGGATTCTCTTTCTTTTTTCCAGCAGCAGCAACACTGTCATCCTGAATGGTTGAAACCAGAGGACCATACTCGGTATCCAAGCTTTGCAAGCTTTCCTCTATTTCTGCTGACTGGAAAGCTTCCTTGGCCATATCCAAGCTTCGCTGAAACGCAACCACATCTTCAAGGGTTTTATGATTCAGACTAAATGGCAGCGCATCTTCTCCATAGTCTTGAATAACGCTATTATAACTCCAGACCACATCATGAGGTACAAAATGGTCAACGTTCATATGACCGAACATTGCTCCGATTATCACATCACGATACTCATACTGCCATAAGGAGTACTTTCTTAAACATGTATTCTCATAGAGTTTCCCTACTGGAGGAACGTGCCCCACAAGCCAAGCTTTCACTCCCTTTTGACGTAAATGATTCAAAACAGTCCCTAGCCAGGCAAATTGCTTATGGCCAGGGTCACCGTGCAAATCACAACTATCGCAATCTGGATTTTTGTTAAACCAAAATAGAGTGTTGAGTGATATTACCACCAAATTATTTCGTACAACCTCAGTAACAAAGTAGCCGCCACTTTCCGTAAACGTGCGAAACTGATTTTTGGGTAGGAAATCTTTCCATGCCTCGTACAACTCGCTTGTAATCGAGGGATGTTTATCCACAACGTTATGCGGAAATACGTCATTGTTGCCGATATTTGGAATAATAGGAATCAGGTCATCCGAGCCCTTTACTTTGAAAGTGGCGCGAAACCTATCCGCCATGTCTTTATTGGCTTTGATCACTTCTTTACGACTCCGAGGAAACTTGCGATAATTATCATGTCTAACATTATCGCCTGACCATATGACAAAGTCGATTTTATCTTTCAAATTTTCTTGAATCCATTCAAAAGTGGCATCTATCAGCTTGTCGGGTGCGTCGCAGTCAGTCAGTTCCGCACCATATTTCCCAGCATTTCCTTTGCCTGTATGGCAAGATTTGTCCGGGTTTGAGTGTTCTTTGTAAAATGGATCAGGGTGAAAGTCTACAGAGGAACAGGTTAGAGCCAAACATTTCTATTTTGTGTACGATGCTCACATACCCGTTATGTGTAGAAATTTCCCCTTAAGCGGTCTTGGCTTTGCCCGATCCACTATGGGTTTCTTGTCCGTTATAAACGGTATCTGAATATGGCTCAAACCATTGTGTATTCTTGAGTAGATGCTATTTGCTTCAACAATACTGTTACTGGTTGGGATTTTGTCGGGTTGACCATTAACAAATAGCGATTCTACTTCTGCAGGTGCGCCTTGGGCCTGGCTAATGAAATAGAGAACAATTAGCGAGCAGCAGGCCAAAAATCTGGTTGCAAAAGGGCCAAAATGAGGCTTGCGTTTCTTCTTGAAAGATTTTGTGGACATATCACAAAATCATATGAATGAAAGAAGTGGGATAAAAAAAAAGCAGTGATGAGTAAACGAGTCCTCTAAAACAAAGCGAGCAAACCGGAATCGAGCCAAAGACACAGGTTTTTGTAAGAGTGAAGAAACCAGAACCCTCAAGGAGAGCAAAACACGGGGTAGAAAAAGGCAAGGTCCGAGGAGACTGGGTGGTTGAGTAGTGAAGAGCAGATCGTCTATCTAAGGGCAGGTTTCGGGGATGATGAACGCGTGATGTAAGTGAGCCCTAATACTGCCTGGAGCTTTTTCCCTGCGCATTCCCTGAACACGTACCCAAAGCCTAATCTTCACAACAACGGTTTCCACTCCGTCTGTGATTGAGTAGAAAGTTTATGAAGCCGCACTTCTCTTGAGACTTTCCTCGAGCTTTAAGCAGACAATATGAAGAGAAGCACTTCATTTCTGATCATCTAATTGAATGGACACATTGAAGTATGATCTTCTTATCAGAGGACAAAGCTTGGCATCGGGACAACTGAATTTACCACCAGCACGATGTCAAAACTTGTCTCTGTCCTTCAATGGGCTTTTCAACAGTTCCTATTGTCCTCAAGAATTAAATGTGTGTTTCAAACTTGACCTGTGGAAAGGGACATTGACAGAATCAGTTTATAATATTTGCTTTCATAATACATGAATAGCGGCTACAAATCATAATTGACCTGAATGAATTACTTGCAAAAGTTATTACGCTTTTCCACTAGTTTTACAAAGAGCCTTTTGAGATATCTTTTCACAATTGATACAAGTTGAAGGCTGTACCTGATCCCACTTAGCATATTAGCCAATGCTCTCTCAGTAAATAGCTCTGGATATCCGCCATATCTTCTACCAATAATGCCCTCAGAATCATTTCCTTTTTTACCTAGACTGATTTATGAAAACAATCTTGATTCTTAAGAAAGCTCTGCAATTTACCATGTCACTCTACTGGTCTCATATTTACTTAGCCGTTCCATGATATCTGTTGTTAGTCATCATTTATGGAATATTAGTAAGTGAAACCTTTGAGAACGAATTATAGTTGAGCTTTCAGACCAGCTCTTCCTAGAATCATGGTTTCCGAATCTTCTCTAAATCCTGTTTTATCAAACCCATTTCTCCCGGTTCATTATGATTTGAGGTTTACCGTGGACCCGGGTCGGTCAGCATTTACTGCAAAAGCTGTGATTACACTCCAAAATTCAAATGTCAAGCAAGCCGAACCTTTCTCATTAGTTCTTCACGCTTCTTCGTTGATCATTACCAAAGCGATTCTTTCTCAGTCTCAATTCTCAGAAAAAACCTCTATCAGATACGATAGAGCTGCTCAATTGGTCTACTTTTCTCTTCCAAACCCAGATGTTGACATTAAGCAAGATGAAGATCTAATTCTAAGCATTGATTTCACCGCTAGAATATCGCCAGCACGGTTAGCTTCGGATCCTACACCAGGAATGTTCAAGACCAACTTTACTGACGAGGACGGCACTATGTGCTTTATCATTGCAACTCATATGCAACCATGTCTTGCCAGATGTGTCTTTCCCTGTGTTGATGAGCTGTCTTTAAAGGCAAAATTTACGATTAAAATTGACACATTGGCGAGGTTCACTTGTTTATCGACAATGAATGTTAAAAGTGAAGATTTTTATGTAGAAGGTGCTGACACAAAGAAGAAGGTTACCACTTTTGAAACCACACCTCCAATGGCAACTAACGTACTTGGAATCGCCATTGGAGATCTTGAATATGAAGAATCAAAAGTGTCGCAATTTCCTATTCGCGCTTTCAAACCAAAGGGCTTCGAGGGTGGCCTTGATCTTGTTTTGGAAGCTGCTGAAAAGTCTTTGGAGCCCCTGGAAAAAGCTTTTGGTTGCAAATTCCCTTTACCAAAACTAGATATTCTTGGCGTGATGTACTTAGATGACGGTGCCATGGAGAACTGGGGGTTGATAACTGTTAAGTCATCAGTTATTCTCACTAACGGTCCTGCTGATTTAACAACCAGATATACCATTAATCAACTTGTACTTCATGAAATGGTCCATCAGTGGGTTGGAAATCTTGTCTCATTTGACTCATGGGAGGCTCTGTGGTTTAACGAGGCTTTTGCAACATTTCTTGCAGACTATATCATGGTTATTAGTGGGAACCTCAAATATGACCCAAGGCATGAAATGCTAGTGTATATGGATGCTGCCTTTTCTATGGACTCTTCTCCTTCAGCCGGGACTATCCATATTACTCCGCAAAAGGTTCTCAAAACCTCCGATGCTTTTAACGTTAGTGGGTACAGAAAAAGTATATGTTTGATGCAGATGATATCAACCTGGATAGAGGCAGACAAATTTGATGTTGCATCTATTGAAAAATTTCTTTCGGGGGTAAGACATTTCATTGGGAAGTTCCGCTATAAAGCGGTGACAGTGACAGACTTTTGGACTTGCATTGACCAAGTTTTGAACGTTGATGCTGCATCGGAATCAAGTTCTCGTTCTTTAATACATTTCTGGACACATAGGCCTGGATTCCCAATCATTTCGGTAGAGGAATTTGATGACAAGCTGGTTTTAACCCAAAAAAGGCATGTTTCGGATGTGACTTTGTCAGAGGATGAAGATATCATCTATCCCATCCCTTTGACTATTGTGACTAAAAACGGTGTACAGAAACACTTTTTTTCAGAACGCCGCATAGAAATCCCTTTAGGGAAAGAAGATTTTATCAAGCTAAATTCCAATCAAACAGGATACTATAAAAGTTACTATTTGAATCCTGAAAGATTGGGTAAGATTGGAAGCTGCTATGTAAGCGGTGAGGTATCAAACTTTGATGTTGTTGGAGTGATAAACGAAACTGTCAAGATGGAAAGGAAAAATATAGTCAGCTTTTTGAAACTTGCCGAAGCTTTAAAAGAGACGGATAATAGCGAAATCTGGGCTCCGTTGTTAAGCCACATAAGTATAATTGAGAATGCACTTATCCAGGTCTATGAACAAGATCTCAATAACCGGTTCCGCAAATGGGTAATATCATTGACACGAGGAATTATTGAGAGGTGCGATTGGTCTGTGAATACTATGAGCAACTCAGAAACTCAAGCTAATTTCAACCCTGTAAAATACCTTATGTTCTCATATTTGATTGATTCTGGAATTGAAACAGCTTTTATTAGCAAAACCACGCAAAAGTTGTTTAAAGCATTTATCCAAGGCAACAAGGGAGCCATTCCATCTGAGATGCTAGCGAGCGTTTTCACCGCAGTTATTTTCAACCGTGGAAAAAATGAATGGAAGAAGATGCTTCAATTGGCAAAATCACCGGAATCCCAATTGCCAAAAGACATTGAAGTCCAAACTGCTGCTTTGAGAGCTTTGGGCGCTAGCAAAGACCCTCAATTGATTCAAAAAACTTTAAATGCCGTTGAAGAGTATTTTGAAAGACCACATATTGAGCTGGCGCTAACAGGAATTCTGAATCAACGTTCTGGTGCCGCAAAGTTGGGAGAGTGGTTTCAAACCAGCTTTGATCGTCTTTACCACAGAGCTCTCAGAGGAACTACTAGATCTCCTAGCGGAACTAGTAATTCTAATCCACTTTTCACAACGTTTAAAAATATATGCCGAATGGTAATATCCAGTGCTTCTTCTGAATCTCAGTTTCAGAAAGTGGAAAAGTTTCTTAATGAAAAGTCCAAGTTGCAACCAATTCCTGATTTGGATGCCTATTTGAAAGAAGCTAAAGAGAAAGATCTTTATCCAAGACTGGAAATATGTAAAGAGCAGAAGGAAGTGTCAGATTGGCTTAAAAGCATCGGTTACTAGTAGAACCAATTGATTTCTTTTTTTATGGGATAGTATCTAGATAGGGAAATAACGAATGCCTAAAAAGAAATTAAGGTTTGATCTTGATCATGAATCATTCTCCAGCAGCAATAACTATAGAACTGTTAAAATATTAATTGTTTGGGCACCATCACTCTTGTTTCACTTTTGGTATTCGTTTGCGTTCTTGTGATGATTTGGTTTCCACATGTGATTTCATATGGGAGCAAACTATTTCTGTTTGCACGCTTTAGGAGTTAATCACACTGACCGCTTTGGACATCTTGTGAATCTCTGGGCGTCGAGTATGCAGAAGAAATGGAGCAGACAACATAATGGCAGGATACGTCCAAGGAACCGGTTTGTGATAACCCAGTAGCCCAGTAGCATCCTGGTGAGCATGGAACATGTTCGTTCTTGTAAGAACTACATTTACTATGACAAACATTAATTATGATAGAACATTCTGTGTTTCACTATATATATGGTAATGGCTAGTCAAAAAGTTAAAGAGTAAGCCTATTCTTACTGTCTTAAATACCCCTCGCTTTTCTAAGAGTAATATTGTTCAAATGACAATTATCCCCCAAATTGTTTGGTTTTCGCATTGAACTTTTAAGAATCATGTCACGAAGCACCACCTTCGCCTCTTGATTTCACCCACTCTTTGCTGCCACTTTCTCGAGGGCCTAAAACACCAGTTCGAGAGCGCAAATTTTTCTTTGTAAAAGTGGCTCTATCTAGTTCATCTTCATAATATAGTTCCCACTCCTCTTCCTTGGTAAGCCCAAGTCTCTGAGTATTTGTGATTTGTCCAAAGATATATGCCAGCTCGTCTTCGCCAATTTGGTCGCGAGGCAGAGCTTTGGATCCATCAAGATCAATGTATCGCCCACTTACATCTGCGGCTCCCTCGCAACTAAAGGCAAAAGCATATGACATTCTTTTCCCCCAGCCTTCTTCGTACAGCTTTGGTTGGTCAAATGCATTCTCACAGCTATCACAATGGACCCATCTTTTGTGTGAATATGAATAAATTTCGGTCCATACATGATCTTCCTTGTTCCATATATATCGCACTTTGGCACCAATAGCCGTGGCAAGGAGACAAAAGCTATCGGCCCATTCACCACATCTTCCTCGTCTAGTTTCCAATAATTTTTTCAACGATCCATACCGAGGGAAGCGCTCAATTCGATCACAGTTGCTGCATTTATATGCTTCAACCGCTCCTGCTCCATCGCTTCTCTCTTCAGGTGTTGGAGCAACATGACCAACTCCTACAGTTTCGCCCTGTTACATTTTTTCTCGCAAAAAGATAAGGATTTTAGTAAAGAGGAATCTGCTTCAAGCCATCGAAACAAGACTTACCCCACAAACACTGCAGTTAGGGGCATTCACCCATTTGAAAAAGTCGTTCTTAAACCAGCTGAAAAAAGCATCAGTACTCTGAACATCTGATTGAGCCTTAACCTTATCGCTTACTCCAACAGCTCCTGTACCACGCATTCGATATACCCCCACTCAACGTAGCTGGGATCGTTTTTTTTCTTTTCAGCTTCCGCTACTTGTCTCTTCTCAGCCCCCCCGTAAACTCTTTCTAGGTCAATCGCCTCAAGAGCAGCTGCAGCCAGTGAAGGTTCGGTATATTTCAGCGGTGTCTCTGAGAGCCTGTATATAGTTCTTGCAAACGGGTTGTTCACAAGCGCACTGATCCGGCCTGGCCCGATCTTTCTGGCTATGTGATCGTTCCTCCTCTTCGCATAGGCCGTCAACAGTCGGCGTGCCATCGACTTTGCCAGCCTCTCGGCATTGTTCGAGTTGCTCATGCTCCAGTGCTCTCCTGATCCAGATCTGATGCTGTCAACGAGCTGCTGGGTTCGTCTGTGAGTTACCCGCCCCCACACTCCCACACAATGGTCTTTTCCGTGCACCCGTACACCCACGCTCTTAGCATGCATCCTTCTGTTTTCATCGTCCTCTTTCCCTCCCGTTGCAACAAACAAGTCGCAGCTCTTGTCCCCAAGTCTCTGCATCACCGCGATTTCCTCGTTAACGGCGACGTCCAAATTCACAGTTACAGATCCGGTCGATAGCTGTTGCGCTGTGGTCTTTTGAACCTTTTCTGCTGCTCTGGATCTGAACCAGCCTCCTACTGATAGATACACTTCCAATTTTAGGTGCGCTCTCATTGTCACTGCCACAGTTTATTTCAAATGGTGTTCCGTGTGGCTACGACTGTTACGATTCTGTTAACAGCAGCTTTTGTATTACAGCTACTATCGGTTCTTTCTGTTCCAGTAACCCAGACAATAACTTTATGCGAGTATGGAGGCTATAAATTCGGTGTATTTGGTTATTGCTCCAAGGGTGATTGCACTGGGGCTAGTATAGGATATGATCCGAGTAAGTGAGATCTGCCTCCCAAGCTATCCAATATTTCGAAACTAACTGGCATTTTGCGTTTAGGTGCGCTCGACTCTACTGAGTTCTCTCTTCCTTCTAACGCGAGATATTCAATCTCCAAGCTACTGGTGGTTCACCCAATTGCTACTGGCTTTACCTTTGTGCTCCTAGCAGGCACTATTATTGCTCACTTTCGCTCTGCTAATCACTCGCTCAGATACCTTCTTTTCCTGCTTATTTGGCTTTTCCCGACGTTTTTGTTATCGCTACTGTCGTTCTTGGTTGATATTCTATTGTTCGTGCCGCATCTAAAATGGGCGGGCTGGATCAACCTAGCATCTACCGTCCTCGTTGCACTTTCGGGAGTAGTCATATGCATCATGAGACGAAGTGCCTCGAGCAGAAAAGCAATGAAGAGATCCTTCGATGGAAGCACTGAGTTTCAAAGTCTTGGGGCTTTCAATACCCAGCGATTTAGTGGTGGAGAGAGAACTGAAGATTTCCCAACGTTTGCAGAGTTGGAAATTAAGAGCTCCTCGCCTAGTACTGATACTCGAAAACCCCTTACAGCAAACGACTCCCACAATGAAACACCTGATAATTCATTCAATAGATACGATCCTTACAATGCTGCGCCAGTGGCTCCATTTTCCAATATTGCTGCCAATAGAACAAATGGTTACAATAGGTACCAGCCTGAACCCAATAGATATCCCATTAATGAAACAGAATTTCAGAGAGCCTCGACACCTGAACATCAACCACCATTTTCAGACTCACAAAATGTGCCAGTTCTTCCTGTTATGACTGACAATCTAGAACTGCCATCTGATTCTATTCAAGGTCGTCCGATCCAAAATCCAGCCTCAAGGGATCGCGCCTACCACCCGGTGCTAGCCACTACCGACTATACTCCTTCTGCTCCACCAGCCCCTGATGGTTTTATGTTTTATAACAATAATGGATATGGACCAGCTCCAAGTGAAGATCGTTCTCAGCAATGGAACAATCCATCATCCCCGAGTAACCAAAGATACCAGCCTTCTACAAGTGATGCTGGTAATAGAAGCTCACCAACAAATCAAAGACCCTCACGATATGGTGATCTGTATACAGGCATAACACCTCCTGGCCCACTATACAATCCTAATGCACAAAGAAGACCAAGTGGGCCGCGTCCGTTTGCTTCCACAAATAGCCAGAATCAAAGGCCAGAAAACGCTGTCAACAGGGGTTCCCCAGAAAGTAACGGCATCTGGAGATCACCTGAAAGAGTTTCAGAAAATTCTGACGACCAGCCACTGCCGAATGATAGCACGTTTGATGACGTATCAAGTCGAGGCAATGAAGGGTTGATTAGGGAATCTGAATCACCAAACAGGGGGGTTAATTTGCCTGATCGCAAGCCTTCGCTTGATCAAAACAGCTCATGGAAGTCGGGTGGAGGCTCAGGTCCAACAGATTTATTAGATAAGTCAAGCCCTTATCGTGAAAGTCGACAGAATTCGGACGTGCCTGTAAACGATTCAGAGACAAGAAATCATGTGCAGGTTGACAATGGGGAACCCTCATCAACCGCTATTGATGTAGACCCACAGGAGGATTCCGCTCCTGGACCGCTTCACAAAGGCAAGCTGAATTCCTTCAAGATCAAAATGATCAACTCGTTTGAAGATCGGTCTGCTATTTCACAGGATCAGCCCCTTCCATTTACATCAGATCCGTTGCAAATGAGAAATACGCCACCTCCGGATTCTCCGTCAGGTTCCATATCCTCACATTTTACAAGCATATCGCAGCGAGCTGTAAATCCACGGTATTACGAAATCGCATCTAGAAATGCCACTAGGTTACGACATACACAGCAAAACAACCATGAACGTGAGAACGATCATCAGCCTAGTAATCCCACGGATTTGCTTCTGGCGACTAACCCAGATTTTTCTCTTGGGGCTGCCGCAAAGGGGAAAGCTTCTGCAGGTCTGCCGGGTGCTGGAGCAAAGAATAGGAGAAAGTCCAGAAGCAATGTTCCAAGTGCTTCGTTGATGGGTGATGGACCCTATGGAAATCTCATAAAATGATTTTGTCCTATTTCTTTTATGTTCTAACTGTTTTTTTTTTTGAAAAGTAGACACGCTGCCATAAGGACTCTTATTTGTATTGTAACATTATTGGCGTGGACGTGGTTTCTCTTTTATTTCATTGATACAGAAAATACACCACGCTTTTATCTATGTTTTATGCTCCTTCATTGCTTGATTCTTAATTTTAGTTGTTATATAGGATTTACTTTTGTAAGTGTAAGTTTTCGAATTACTGATATATGCAATTCTCTCTCTGTAACTAGCCGTAGACTGTATCTTTCCAGGCATCTATTTTTGGGTCCTAAACTCTACCTTTCTTCAATGAGGCTATAAATGTGGCATATTAGGTTATTAACTAACGAAGCGCTTAGTCCTTGTCACAGCACCAGACCTAAGCGCTTATGGAAACACCATGTAGGTTTGAGACATAATTGACAAGAAAAAAAGATACAGTAGATTTTGTCAGGTCCAGAGGAAGCTAGGGGTCAGTGATTCACACACATAGCTGCTTACTATACTTCAGTCTCATCAAGTCCAACAACCTCTACTAATTTGCCAAAAACTGTAAGTTTGTCATCCTTTTTCTCTATCACATGTTTATTTCAACCAGCCAAGAACTTTTTTAAGATTCGATAGATTTGCTTCATCGATTTGAAAATTTTTGCCTCACCATGAACACACTCTCGGCAGTTTTAAGCTTCTTTCTATCAAGAGTTTTAGCTCAAGAATGATTCCTGGTCCTTTGAGCTCTATTCAATTTCAAAGATACTTGAGTGTACCCCTATTTTTCATGATAATTTGACAATTTAAAGGAGATGCGATAACTTTAAAGTGGTTTGGGGAGGTCAGAATCGAGCTACCTTTCCTCTTATACTTTCAGAAAGTAGTTGAAACAGATTTTCATTCTATGATTCTTTCTTGATCAAGCATCATCTAGAGAGTGGTATTCACATCTCAGGATTGGGGTCTAGCATTCACTTAAAAATAATGAGTTTTTGCTTCGAATAAAGTTCATAGACACAGACACAAGGCTACAGTCTCATAGCATTAGGATTTAGAATTTCATGGTTAACCAAGGCCTGACTCATTGGCGTAGACTTGAGATTGCTTTATAAAAAGAACCAAACTTTTCATAAGGTGGTGAGCTAAGACCAACAAGAACAGGAAATACAAAAGTTCTAACTGCTAGCACTCGACAGCATTTCACAATTTCTATTGTGGTGAACTCATAGCAAAAGATCCACACATTGAAAATGAACACTTCTTTTTGAAATGTATATCACTTCTTAAATACAAGCAAATTAGGTTTAATTCAAATGCTTCGTTCAGTAATCTAATACTTTTGTTGGCACTCTTTTCAACATATCGAGAACATGGTTGAAATGTTCAAAATTGAGTGGCTGAGACTTGGAGTTCTACACTCATTTCCATGCAGAGAAATTCTCCACAAAGCAATCGGTTTTCTCATTTTCATGCTCTATTGCTAACACTGACGTTTGAAACAAGGTTCAAGTTTCTTGGCCATGAATTTTTTTTACCTCTTTTTCATAAAAGGGCAGGTCAATGTGATGAAAGGGATCAATATAAACAAAAGGGCTTACTTTAGAGTATCATACGTTTACTACGAAACTATTTGCGATTTTGAATTTTGGATCTATAACATGTGTCAAGAATTTCTTATCTTTTTCCTCGTCAAGTTCCACACTGTTCGGGGCAACTTAAGCTTTGATGTATCTTTGAACATGTCAGTCCTGCCTGTGTCTCATTTAGGCACATTTCCTTTTGTCTTTGTCTCGTATGCATGGGATATAAAGACTAGATCATATGCCAGAATCCCGCGAATAGCAAAACACTATCCAGAACTTTAAAAAGGGACCTCTTCAACTAAACCTGATTCATACCTCTTCTTCTTGATTCCTTATTTCTCTTGCATGATCTCTCAATATAAATTGTGACAATTTTGATACTGTAGTAGTTCAACACTAGTGATCAATTGTGTCAGCGGGATAGTTCTCACAAGAAAAATTGAAATTGGCAGCCCAGTACTTCTAAAGAAGCAATTACAAGACAATGCCCAACTCCGAAATCAATCCAAGTGGGGAGTCAGGAAGTAGGTCTCAAACTCAAATACGTTATGGGAATAGCGACTCTCCAAGTGGGACAAACCAAAATCCAACTGAAATGGCGAAAGAAATGATAAGATTAAAGTCCGAAAACATGTCTTTGCACACGCAAATAGAGGCAGTGGAAGCGGTGGAGCACGAGTTTCACCGGAAGGTTGAGGATGGCGAACTGGTCCCTTTCAAAGAATACAAGCACAAGATAGAGGACTACAAACAAAAGCTGATAAAAGAAACAGCATTGCGGAAAAAATGCGAAGACGAGTTGTGCAAGATGAGCAGTGAGGTGGAATTACTCAGTGAAAAGCTCTTTGAGCAGGCGATGGATATGGTTGCCAAGGAAAAGATCCTCAATGCAAAGTATGAGGAAGCAATCAAAGAGAAGGATGCTATCCTTGAAAATCTACAACGACAATTGGGACAATTCAAGAAACAATTTTACGAGGATCATCAAGTGTCCAATTCAAAAACCT
Organism: Alloascoidea africana; assembly: GCA_030581615.1. Lineage (NCBI taxonomy): Eukaryota > Fungi > Ascomycota > Alloascoideomycetes > Alloascoideales > Alloascoideaceae > Alloascoidea > Alloascoidea africana. The sequence continues at coordinate 347,075 of JAKTTT010000007.1, forward strand.
TGGGGACTGAGCAAAACCTTACGAGCTATTCCCTGCCTCCATCACCAATTCATGAAGATTCGGAAAAACCTTTCAATCTCATCACTGATAGACGCTCAGAATCAGATATTACCAATGAGCAGCAGCTTCAAAAGTCTGCGACACAGGCTGTCAGAAGAGCACATACGGCAACAGACGGTCTGAAATCTGTCTCATCCATAGTCAACATCCTGCAATCGGATGCCAAGGCAGCAATAGACTTTGGATCCCCTGCAAGCACCGGACTATCGGACTTCTTATCGATTGCGTATGTAGCAAATCGGAACATTACAAGAAAGATGAAAAAGACTATTGAGTTCGAGAGCAAAGTCCATAATGATATAGAGGAGTATTCGCCGTCGATTGTCACACACACGGACAATTCAGCCTCTGTAAATCTGAAAGAAGCCAAGTTTGTCCGTCAGTGTATTGTAGACGATGTGCAGCCTACGCTTCACTTGGACACGGCTCCCGGGTTCTCTTGGCTGACCAAGCGGTCGCTTATAACTAACATTCTGAACGGGCTGGTTATGGTTGAACCAGCAGCTTCAGGGACAAGATTAAACTCTGTTGCTGCTGCTACGGATGTCTCACTTCTGGTTTGCAGTTCCTGTGGAGAAGCACGAAACGACACTACTGAGCACAAGCGTCTTCACGTTCTACGAGTTCTGGTGTCCCTAGATTCTATTTCCAATTCCAGATCCAGCTCTGGCGGCTCGACGGTGTACCCGCTGTGCAACTACTGCTACCACCGCTTCAAGAGTGTGTGCGAGTTCTTCACGTTCCTCAGATACGTACGAGACGGGGTCTACCGGTGCTTCACGCCAGAGGAAAAGCGGCAGGCGTGGGTCGAGTGCTCGCGGCTCCGGCACCACATGTTCTGGGCGAGAATAGGTTTGGCAGACTACGTTCCAAATGTTGATGGCTAGAGGAAGGTGTGGAGCCGGGTAACGATTAAATTCCCCACAGTTTTTGTGTTTGCGTATGTTTCAAAGCATAACTTATCCTCATTTTGGTCCTTAATCTGTCATATATCTACGCTTATAATCCTCCGTATATCTCTAGTGTCTTTTTTCTTCTTCTTCTTCTTCCATCAGCAGCCTCTAGCGCTTCGTTCACACCCTTATCCATCTCCATAGAAGCATGGCGAGCAAAAATAGCCCCCTCAGTCTGCCTTCTTCCCCTTGTGGCCCAGCCCAGAAGGACCTCCATCAGCAATGCTCAGATAAAACAGACGTGTCACCGTTGCCCCGATCTGTCTCAGTATCAGCACGTCAATCTGGGCCTTCTTCTTCCACTCCTCCTCCTTCCGGACGCGAAGCTCATCCCCGAAAACGGTCCAAGGTTTCCAGGGCCTGCGACCAGGTACTTAATTTTAGTCCCAGCGCCTAATCACGTGTAGGCTATCTGTCAATCTATGATGACTCTAACATTTTTTGGTTATAGTGCCGGCGTAAAAAAGTATATGCTTTTGGATGCTTGAGGAGACGTTGAAATGAAATGTCGTCTCTAACAAATTGTGGTTTAGATCAAATGTGATGCCGACTTGAGCTCTTTGGGCTCGGTAGATCTCCACGGCATGATTGTGGATCCCAACATTGAATGCACAAACTGTAGCAAGATTGGTGAAAAGTGCACGTTCAGTAGGATTCCACAAAAGAGAGGTCCATCCAAAGGGTATGCCTGTGAAATTTATTACTACTTGTTAACATTCACGACTAATATTCCCTATGCTACAGTTATATTCGAGATCTGGAGGACCGAGTTGATACTTTGAAAACTCCTCCTCAGGCTCACCGGCCTCCTCCAACATACTTTGATACCATGCATCATCCCGCTAATCATATGCCTCCTTTCTTACCTCCGATTAACAATCCAAACACAATAGATCATGCTCAGAATAAGACGTTTTCTATGGGTTCAGCACCGCCTCTGGGGAATCTGCTACAGCATAGATCCAGTTCTTCACTTTTACCGATGCTGAACCCTCTGGATCCCAACAAGGATAAAACACCTCCACTTTTGAGGTCCACAAGCACAACATTAGCTCCCTTGGCACCCTTGGCATTTCCCCCTGGTCCAACTGCCAGCGGTCCAGTGGTCAGTGGCTTGCCAAGATTGGTACCAGGAAGTGTTGTAGGAACACCGCTTAATCAGATTGTACCTCAACCACAGCCGGTCCCAATGGTAGCAGCACCACCGAACCAAATGCTTTTCTGGAAGGTGCCGAGTGATCAGCCTTATTTCGGAAGAAGGTCCTCTGTGTCTTCCGTCTCATCATTTGCATCAACAACATCGGCGTCAGAATTCCCAAATCCTCTTCCTCCTCCAAATCTGGGCCAACCGTCTTATCAACTTGTTCCAGTGATGCCAATTGCCCCAACTGTACCGTCTGCGCTTCCTCCAACAGGAAGCAATTTTGATTCTACTCCTGGTGCGAAACCTTCTTCCGGTTATTTTTTCCAGGTACCTCCTTCCGGTTATGAGTCTAGCTCTGCTGAATACTTTTCTGAAGACGAGAGAAGCGTAAGTTCTCCATTGCCATATGGGCATTCTCTATCACCTAGAGGATCCAGAGGATCTTTCAGTAGTGCGTTTGGATCAGGAAGATCGCCTAGTGTTAGCCAGATAGCAGGAGCAGGGAAGGATCAAACCTCATCCCCGGCATTGTCTGTGTCTTCTCTGAATTCTATCAACACTGGCTCCAAAATACAAAGTTTAAATAGGGATCCAAATCAGCTGTTGGAATCTATTTGGAATGTTCTTACTCAAGAGCGATTTCTGGACTCTTATTACCAAACGCTGCATTGGACGATTCCAATTTTGCCATATGATCGAAATAAACTGTATCAAATTTTGAAGAATGTGGCATTTGGCAAGAATTTAAACCGGAAAACTAATGGGTCCCCACTTTCTGAAGATAACAGCAACGATAGTAGCGTGGCAGATAGAGCACTACTTTTGACAAACTTTGTTGAAGTTCTCAAGTTTTTGATGCATGTTTTGTCACCTTCAATGTTACCAGACTTTGAGTTTACAAATGCTGTTTATTACCGCAAATTGTTTTCCAGATGTAATGATACTTGGAACTCTCAAGAGAAGAATTCTTCATCTCTGTTAGATGTCAAGATCCTGATTCTCATCACTTTTGAACTGTTAATTCTTGTTGGTCAATTCCTCAACAACGTTACCACAACGGAGATTGCCACTGCAATTGGTCTTGCAAACGAAATGAAATTTTATCGATCAAGGAAAGAGTTGGTGAAAATGTATTTTTCTGATAGACAGCACCAACAACAAGACATTGATTTTTACCTTGAGACAAGTACAAGGCTGTATCTTATCATATATGGAATTGATACCACCAATAGTCTCATGACTGGTGGACCTAAAATGATTCCATGCTTGGAGGGATCCAAATACAATTTACAAAGTTTTTTCAAAGCGGCGCTACCACGATTAATGTCCAAGAAAAATGCAGACGATGGTTATACAGTTGGACCCTTGGATACTGGCAAACGCTATTTTGAAGCTGCACTGTTACTGGACAAGATTTTATGTGTATCTCGTACCAACAACACGCTTTTCTTGGATGATAATGAAGAATCCTATTCTGAAGAGGTTGAGCAGCTGAAGGCCGGATCCAAAAAATTACTAAGTGATATCGAACACTTTGAACAAGCTTCAGATAATGGCAATGAGAAGGGAGCAAATACAGCAGCTACAGTGAATATCTTGGGGAGGTCTTTACACCTATTTTTGGCTTGTTTTGATGCAGAGTGCAAATTACATGAACTGGTTGAGTCTTTACAAGATAGATGTTCATCCTTAAACATTAATCTTTTGACCCAAGCTGGTAATGGCGGCAATTCGAGTAGCACAGATTCAAACTATCATGATATGGAAGAGGAGGAAATTGAGGACTTGATTCGATATTGTAATATGGAAGTAAGCAAGATTGGACGGAAAATACTGTTAAGCGTGAAATCAGCAGTTGAAGCCATATTTCCTTTACAAGCTCAAGCTTCTCCTAAATCTTCGACCACGGTCAATCCTCCCTTGACAGAGTTGGAAGTTTCACGAAATGTCCAGCTTCAAGTTTTTGCAAGGTCTTCGATTTTGTTAATTGCACTGGGTGTCTGTGTTGATACATTGGGGACTCTTTTGGCTTTAATGTCAAGTCTCTCATTTTCAGGTTCAGTAGGACAACGAAAGAGCAATATAATATCAGAGGCATTGAAGCATTTGCATATGATACAGGAAGGTATCCACAACATTTATTTGCGTAGTGGTTCTATCACCACAGGCAATTATCCTGGTTTCCAAGCGGGTGGGAACAAAAGCTTTTGCGGCTCATGGTATGGACGGATTCTGAAAGCTATACATATTCTTACTCAAAAGCATGCATCTTCACAAGATCAACAACAAAACAGTAATGGCAGTAACTGTAGTCTTGATAAATTGTTGATTTCTGGGTCTATTAAAGATCGGAATGAGATTGTGAAGATGTATCATACGTTTGTTTCTATGAGGAAAACTTTTCGAGATTTGCGATTGTTTGGTGTTGATTCATCCTCTTCCTTCCTCGTTTAGACTATTGTTATTGCTATTGTTTTTTCTCTTATGATTAATGTTTTTCATTAGCAAGATTAATATTTTACTTTTGTCTTGCTTTTTCATTTGTGTAGTGTATTTGGGCTATTTTGATGCTTGTTTTTTTATCTAAATATTCATTATTTTCATCAAGTTGTTAGTTTTGTAATTTTTGATTCTGAGTGATACTGCAAGATATAGAAAGTTTTCCCTAGTGTAGGAGTTTTGAGGGCACACTCGTTTGGTAAAGACACGAGATAGTTGATTAATTAAATCCATAACTTAATTGCTTTGACCATCTATACATAACTTTTTTTGCCCTACTTAAAACTATGTGGTGGTTATCCTAAAACAGTCCAATGAATAAAAAAAAACAAGAAAAGCAATAATACAAAATTTGAAAGCGTGAGAAAACTTGCACACAGAATGAAAAAAAAAGAAGCAACCAATTGATAAGAAAGGCATTCTGTGGTTTGGTTTCCTCTATCAATCGACAGAACGAAAAACAGTATGTATAGAAAAAAAGAATTCTGTCTTTTGATATCCTCCATTTATCGTTATTATTTTTTCCCCTTTGTCTTTAAGCTTTCATTGGTGTTCTCTTCATTTTCCAAATCATCTTCATCTTCATCATCGTCTTCATCCTCATCATCGTCTTCATCCTCATCATCGTCGTCTTCATCTTCGTCATCTTCATCATCATCATCATTATTCTCATCGTCGTCTTCATTTTCATCATCTTCTTTCAAATTCTTCAATTCTGCAATTTTCTTAATCAAAATCGCAACAATATCGCTCCATTCTCTCATCCCGCCCATTCCAATATCGCCACATGCCAACACTTTTTCCACAGGTTTTAATACTTGAACCCATGGTAAATCCTCTTTGATCACAGTTAAATGTTTTTTCGTCATTGGATTTGTATACATGAATGTGTTCATTGCAGGAGCCACAAGCATAGGTACGGTTGGATTCCAAACTCGAACAATTGAAGTTAAAAGATTATCACATAAACCATTTGCTATTTTGGCCAAAGAATTTGCAGAAAGAGGTGCAATTAAAAAAATATCGGCCCAACGCTTTAACTCAATGTGTAAAATAGGATCCTTTCTTGACTTCCAACCGTACCATTCATCTCCATCTCTCCAAATTTTGATATCGACGGGAGTCTTTAATCCTTTTAGAAAATGTTCTGCACATTTCGTCACCACAACTTGGATAGAAACCCTATCAGGACCGTAAAATTTGTAAAGTTTACTGATAATTAAAGGAAGTTTGATTGTTGCCACGGACCCCGTTGCCGCCACGAGGATGTGTATCTTGTTATCATCTTCCCGTTGTAGATATTGGGTGAAAGGGACTGCAGGCCCCGTTTGTGGAGAGATTATTTGTTTAGCGGGCTTTGAGTCCTTGACCTTAGCCCTGCTCAAATCAGTGGAACTTGCCTTATCTGCACCGCTTGGCACCTGTCTAATGGGGCTCATGGTGGCGTACAGATCTGGATCCGATCTGACAGGGCCATTTCGGGCAGTTGGGGAAATGTTGCTGGAGGATCTTGATCCTGGTCCTCTTTTGGCCGCGGACTCAAAAGTTGATTTCCTCGCGGTGGAAGAAGACCTGCTTAGTGCAACGCTCTGGGACCCAGGGTGGGCGGAAATGGATCCTCTGTGTGAACGCTCCTCTCTATCGACCGTAAAGGAGATGGAGCTATTTGGTCTTGATCTCCCAGGCCCCTCGTCGCCGGCCCCCATTGAGAACTGGTTCGACGATTGGGCCAGAGCCAGAGCGTTGGCTTTCGAGGCATCTCCCGAGTAGTCTCTGCTAAGCGGAGAAACAGCCGAGTCGGGGGACAAGATGCTGTGCAATTCTTTGTAGCTGGGGTTTGTGTTCAGCGTGGAGAGGTCAGAGTACTTAGATGCTAGAGGATCCATTTCCAAGCTAAAAAAGGGGTACTTTGCACTAGCACTTTAAGGATGAAAAGCCAAGGGCTGAGACAGTTTGCTGGAGTTCCAGAACCAGGGTTAGCTAACCTACTATTCTAATAGAGACGAGAAACCAGAAGGAAGGAGCTCAAAGGGCTAGAAAATAGAAAACTCGGCTGGTTCCCCACAGAGCGGAGGAGGGTTTTGGTCCTCTCTCTCTCCCTTCCCTTCCCTTCCCGTTGCGGGAATTCTTGTCTACGCCGGCGGACCCAGATTTACGCTACCCGCGCCACGGCCCGCCCGTCCCAGCAGCCACCGCTTCACCACGCGCCGGAACACGCCGTGCCCGCGGAACGCCACAGCTCTGCGCGGTCGCCGCGCGGGCGCCGGCGCCTCGTCGCCAACCTCTTCACGGAGCCGGCGGTAAGGGTTCCACACCTCGTCCTCGTCCTCGCGGGCCCTGGTGTCGGCGTCGGTGTCGGTGTCGGTGTCGGTGTAGGTGCCAGTGCCGCCTCGTGGGCCCCGGAACAGGCCCTGGGGCCCCACGAACGACATGGACTTTCTGATTCTTCGGCTGATCTTCCGCACGACTCCCGGTGAGCCGGGCTCTGTGCCTTCATGCTCCGAACAAAGCTTATCCTCGCTGGCTCTGCTATCAGTCACGCTCCTCAGGGCCTTTTTCAGAAGAATAGACACCCGTGATTCCGTCTTGTGCAAGCCTTCGCTCTCTTCCTCTTCTTCTTGCTTTAGAATCTCATACTCGGTACTAAAGTCCCGGTCGGGTCCCAGAAACCTGGATGTGAGAGTGGCACGCGACGACACGCTCGCTAACGATACTCTAGAAGCGTTCGATTGCCTTCTTTCGATATGGCTTTGGCTTTCTCGCGTGGCTTCATCTTCAATCTCAATCTCATTCCCAAGATCATGTTCACGTTCATGTTCACGTTCATGTTCAATTTCGTTGTCATTCTCATTCTCAAGATCCAGATATGAAGGCTCATTTTCCATGCTTTCTGAAGCCACCTCCGTATCCGTGAACAAATCTCCAATCGACTTTTGAGTAATTATCCTTGATAACGTATTGTTAATCGATTGAGTCTCATCAACTTTTCTAACAATCACTGATCCGTCTCTGACTTGACCATTTTTGTTCAAAAACCCTTTTAAAGTACATTTTATTTGATCCGAGCATACTGCGAAAATGTTATTTCTATCGTATCCTACCAAAGGCGGCGCTTCATCTTTCCGGGTATCCACCAGCTTTATGTCCTCAAACTTTTCTTCCTGATAACTCGTATAACTTTCTATTTCCTGATCTGTGCTCGTGGACTGGGTCCAATTAGAAAAGTACTTTTTCGATAGCACTGGGGAATTAGGTGCTTCTGTCGACTCAACATCAGGAGTAATCTCCCCAGTAAGATTTCTATAGCTAGTATCACCTCTATTTAGCGGTTTGGGGAATGGATAGTGGTTTTCTTTGGTATCATCCAACATGCTTGATGCACATAGCTTTGTGTATTTTAGATTTGGCTCCGGCTTGGGCTTCTCACCAAAATGGTGACAGTTGACATGATCATGATCAGCGGCATTGTTGTCAAGTTCTCCCCATAAGCCATCTTCTGTAAACATATTTCTTCGAGATCCCAGGTATCGAAATTCTTTGTTCGACATGGTGGTTTCCTAATAGTATTATGGTATTTTTGGTACAGCGGGTATTGAATGATTTGCAGATTTTTGATATTATTACTATTATTCTTATTATTTGTAGCACAATCCAGACCGTTCTCTCCTAGGATTTGTCTTTAGTCTGCTGCTCCTACTGCTAAAATCTTTTACCACTAAAAGCAGATGTGGGTGTCGTCTACAAAACAAAACACAATCAGACATTGATTGTGGTTCATAATCTCTAAACCAAAATACAACGTTTGGCCCATTTGCGTTTTTCAGTGCCTGCGCCGGGTAACAGTTGGATCTGTGCTGTGAACACAACATCATTTGCTCCTAAAGCCAGGACTCTCTAGAGAGCAGGAGAGAGAAACAAACAACAAGTTAAGCACAAAAAAAGAGCAGAATGGTAAGGGAGATTTCACTCACGTATGGAAAATTGTGGGAACTGATATGGAGAGCTGACTTTTTTCTTATTCTGAATTATGCTGTTTGCAATGTGGCCAAAGGGGAATGGCGAATTGGAAAGAGGAGTGTACAGCCCACAGAGTACGACTAAGGAAAAGAGGTGGCGGATTTTCGGCTTGTCTTAAAAGAGCGTTAAGCTAGGATACCAATACCTTTTGGATGATTGTTAATTGATGATTGGGGTTTTTGAATGGTACACACAGGACTCTTCTCTCCAATTCGCATTTTGCCTGAGGTTTACCACTTGCGACACGTATTCAATTGCCTACACAATGCCAGTCACAATCATTAAAACCATATCTGACTGCTGTTCGAGCATCATTGACAGCTGCTATGACACTGGAGGATTTCTCCTCGCAGGTGGTGGAGAGACACAATAGACCAGAAATTGAGGCAAGGTGTGTACAATACGACTTACCAGAGATCAAATCTGATTCTGATTTTTTGTTTACTAACTATTTGATTTCTCTCTATAAAGCAAAACGGCAGAAGTACTGCTCAATCCGATGAAGATTTCTCGAAATGAGAATGAACAGGTGTTGATCGAGCCAAGTATCAATTCGCTCAGAGTCAGCATCAAGATCAAACAAGCTGATGAGATTGAACAAATTCTAGTGCACAAATTCACCCGCTTTTTAACCGGCAGAGCAGAGAATTTCTTCATTCTGAGGAGAAAGCCAATTGCAGGCTACGACATTTCGTTTTTGGTTACCAACTCCCATACGGAACAGATGTTAAAGCATAAACTTGTTGATTTCATAATCGAGTTCATGGAAGAGGTGGATAAAGAAATATCTGAAATGAAGCTCTTTTTGAATGCCAGGGCCAGATTTGTTGCAGAGGAGTATCTCAAACCTTTTGATTGATCCCACCAACACACACACACACACACGTACTGTTAATTTGTTTCCGTGGGTTTCCACCTTAGTTTAGTTAATTAACTGGAAGGATGAAAAAGAAAAGAGTAAGAGCGCACAATCCAAGAACAGGCCCCATCTGGCGTTTCTGAGATCTCCAGTCTGTCCCTGTGCCCTTCCCTACGGTCACAGCGGAGGGTTGTTGAGAGGGCTATGGTACAAACACTACGGTGGTCGGATAACCGACCATTTTGGACTCAAGGGGGGTCGTACACCCGTGCACCCCTCCTCCATTTTCGTTCCTCCTCTGGAGCAGGAAAAAGGGAAAAGGCATCCGAACCAGTGCGAAAGACCTAGTCGAGGACGGACGAAGAGCAATGTCGAACATGGGGCAGGATTCTCCCACGCCCTGGCTGTACAGCGACCAGACGTTCCATCCTCGTGGCGAGGGAACCCCCGAAAACACAAACTCCATAGCCACTCCTGATTCGCAGGGAGTCGAGCTCTCGCCCTCCAACGGATACACCAACAGCGTGCCTGTCTACGCCTACACGTCTTCCGGAGCCCAGGACGGCCCACACGATGCTCAGTCGACCCAGGCGAATGCCTACCCGCGGCCTCAGAAGAACGTCCAGCATTACGTGGCTCACGGACCTCCTCAGCACCGACAACCGCAGAAGGGCTCTCCAGCTCCTCCACAACAACCACAGAGCCAGGGCCCGAACCAGGCTCAGGCTCAGGCTCAGGCTCAGGCTCAGGCTCAAGTTCAGATCCAGGGGCAGGGCCAGGGCCAAGGCCAGCCCCAGCAGCCCCAGGCCGAAGCCCAGCAGATGGCTCCCTACAACGCCAACGCCAACAACAACAGCAACAGTCCGTCGATGAAATACTGGGCCTCTGATCCCTCCGAGTACTACTCCAAGACGGGAGGCAAGCCCCAGCCACTGCCCCCACACCAGCACGACTCGTCCACCCCGGTAGGGGCTGGTCCTCCTCCCCCAGCACACCAGCAGATGATGATCGGCCAGTCGCCTCCGATAGCGCCTATGCCATATGACTCAAGAGGCTATCCGGTGAATGGGCAGCAGAGACCCATGCCGATACAGCCCATGATCCAGCCCGTCCAACAGGGCTATCCTCTGGCCCCCAAGCAGTCTCCAATGGCTGCTCCGAACTCAGCGCTGGTTTCACTCCAGTCGACAATGGTGCAAATGGATCCCAGAAACATGGGCATGGTCCCAATGCGCCCTTACGTTCAAACCACGAAAAAAGGTGAAAAGAAACACAAGTTTAGACCATGCGATGCCTGTCGACGGCGGAAAACGAAATGCGTTATTCTTCCTGGGCACTCCATCTGTGTCCAGTGCGAGCTGAAAAACATTGCCTGTACTTATATCGAAACCGCCATGAAAAAGAAAGAAAACGAAGAATCCTCATCCTTAAAACGACAAAAACGAATAGGAAACGACTCTTCTCCTCCACCTGCCTCTAATGAATCTATCAATTCCACAGAAGGTCCTCCAATACGAGATGTAGAGCCTGTTTTCGACTATGCAACCATGAGAGGCCACTCAATGTTGAAGAAAACGCTGGGGCTCCAATGTCCCAGATCTTCGTTTTACATAGGCCCCACCTCAGTTCTGGACCCCCGCTTACTTGAATCAATACCCCTGGATAAGTTGGATCAGACTCAGCTAAATGCAAACACGATGCTTCGAAAAGTGGCTCCAAATGCAATGTTTACACTAAGAGATGATTATTTTGATGACATGTATGAAAAGTACATTGAGGATATAGATCAGGTCGAAAGATTGGTGGCCCCACATGGCGCAACTCTGATTGACTTGTACTTCCGCATTGTCCACCCCAACTACCCTTTACTTCACAAAAAAGTGTTTCTTGAAAAATATAGTCGGACACATCGAGAGTTTTCTGCACCTCTATTGGCCTCAGTGTACTCCCTTGCAACGCATTGGTGGGACTATGAGCCTTCCTTGATTGGGAAGCAGAAGCCTGATGTGGAAAAGTTAAACGAACTTGCAATCCGAACTTTTTACCAGTTTATAGAACGACCCAAACTTTCCACTGTTCAGGCTGGATTGTTACTGTTACAATGTCGACCAGAACATACAAGAAATTGGGTTTTTTGTTCCCAGGTGGTGGCCATTGCAGAAGAGCTTGGTTTAGGAATTGATTGCCAACATTGGAGACTTCCCAAATGGGAGAAAAATCTTCGGAAAAAGCTCGCTTGGGCTGTTTGGGTACAGGACAAATGGTTATCCCTGATTGAATCCCGGCCTTCACATATTAACGCATCTAAAGACTGGCTCGTTCGCAAAGTGACGAAAGATGATTTTAATGAGAAAGGTGATCAACCAGATGAGGCCGCCAACTCCATCAAGGAAGGCTCTTCTGATATTGAAAATGGCAAACTTTTATTCACAGAAATGATATCGCTCAGCATAATCTTGTCTGAAATTTTGGACACTTTTTTCACGCTTCGAGCCGCCAGCGAATCTTTACCACTCACAAGAGTCCTTGAATTGGCAAAGCCTCTTCAACTGAAACTTCGAAATTGGTTCCACAATCTTCCTGAAAGTCTCAAACTCAGTAACACACGACCAAGAACTCTATGTTCCAATGGTTATTTACACTTGGCTTATTATGCCGTTGAAATTACCCTTCATCGAAAGATTATAACAAGTATTACTGATGATGTTCCAAAAGAGCTGGTGAATGTGTGTCGATCAGCGGCAAATACAAGATTAAGTGCTGCGATGGAGTTTGTAAAAGATTTGAGACCTGAGCATATCCAGTCATTTTGGCATTCTTCAGCAACTTCAAATTTCACACTAATAGGCACTTTTGCAGTGATTTTATATTTCACAAGTCCAACTGATGAGGATAGAAATTATTATCGAGATCAGATATTTAATTACAGATGGTTATTACGGGTTTCCTCCAAAGGATTTGAACAGGTTGCGAAAGGATTGGAAAAGCTGGATTCTGTACTTTTGCGAATTCCTAACCTGCTGACTCCTGAATCTCCTTCTCCCTCGTTGGAAATAGCAACTGGTGGTGAAATTGGGGATCGTGCAAGTGGCAGTGAAGGCGACGAAAATGACAAATCTGTACAAACACAAACAGAAACTTCAAACATTGTTCAGGATGACAATATTGACACCTCTGCCCATCTCAACCATAAACGGAAACGTTCTATTGATGAAGATGATGACAGTAATGCCAGTGGCAGCGGTAGCGGTAGCGGTACAAATTCCAATACCCATACCACGCCTGTATCTGTTTCCCTTGCGACCCCAGCCTCTTTAATTTCCCATAATTCTATCCCTCCATCTGTTCAAACAACCGCAATAACGAAAAAGTCTCCTCAAAACCCTTCCTCTGCGTCCAATGGATCTAATAATACGCCAAGTCCTGATGGAGAATTTAGCCTGAATAATGGCAATGCTCCAGTCAAGGCCGAAACCGATTTGGCAAACAATACGAGTGATGACAAGACATCCCAAGAAAAGGATGAATGAATCAATTCAATTCAATGTGGAGAGACTTTTAGCATACTGTCTTTTTTTTTTTCTTGTTTCATTTATTATGATTGATTTTCCACTGAATGAAGAATAATGTAATTTTATTTATATATTCTATGAGATCTATGTATCTATTAATACTTCAAGTCTATTGTACTTATTTTTTTTTTTGCTTTGGGATACTGTCATTTTTGTTTGTACACAGATAGGCCAAACAAAATTTGAGTTTTCCCAGAAACTACAGGTCTAATGGATGGGCATTGCCTTTGGAGAACGAACAGAACAAGATGAACTTGCATTATCTTGAGTAGAATTTGGCATGGTGAACGGACATAGAAACCCCTGGTGCATATATGAAAAGTTGTAATGTCGCCATCTCAAGATTCAGGAGAGTGTAGCGGGACCGTCTCATATGAATAAGCGCTAACGCTTTCCGGTCCCACCCACCTCTTAAAAAAAGAGCTTTCAGTACGTACTGCCTAAAACAAAGTTCTAATTATCCGACTTTCCCTCTTCACCACACACACACACAATCAGATGAGACACTTGTGAGTGTGCACAGTCATTCATTCATTCGTTATGGATGCTACCAAATCAATCAACCAAAACAATGTTAAGGATGACAAGACAAGTTTATTGATTAAACCCATGCTTCAAGAGAGTGAAATTGAAGTGGCTCAATTCGGAGTGTCAGGGGATTCACGCGAAGCTTATGATCACGACCTTGACCCAGACCGGGCTACAAACTCAGACAGATTTAGGGTATGCTTGAATTCCTCCCTTTTATTTGCCCTATACTAACCATCTCATCTAATAGCTGTTACAGTTAGAAAGCATACTGGTCCCAATCATTCTAACATGCCTTGCAGCATTGACCAGGCTCTACAACATTGGAGCAGCTGACTATGTGATCTGGGATGAAGCCCATTTTGGAAAATTCGCTTCTTTCTACCTTAGACACACATTTTATCATGATGTTCATCCACCTTTAGGTAAAATTCTAATCGCTTTGTCGGGTTATCTTTCGGGATTTGATGGTTCCTACAAGTTTGATGATCTAGACAAGTTCCCAGAATCTTTTAACCATGTTGGAATGAGATCGATCAATTCTGTCTTTAGCATACTCTGTGTTCCACTTGCATATTACACCGCTAAAGAGTTGAAACTATCTCTAGCAGCCGTCTGGTTTACCTCAGTCATGGTGCTTTGTGAGAACAGCTTTGTGTGTCTGGGGCATTTCATAGTTTTGGATTCGATGCTTCTTTTCTTCACAGGTACTACACTATACACACTTGTAAAGTTTCACAACTGTACAATTGCTACAAACGGCAACCGGAAAGATTTTACTTTACAATGGTGGATTTGGCTGATATGGAATGGTGTTTCAATAGGTCTTGTTTGTAGTATCAAAATGGTTGGACTATTGGCAATGTCATTGGTGGGGATCTATACAATTATACAACTCTGGAACTTGATTGCAAATCAATCTCTTTCTCCAAAACAGTATTTTTGTCATTGGATCGCACGGATATTTGCCCTGTTAACCATCCCTTTTATAATCTATGCTTCATGTTTCAAAATTCACTTTAAATTACTGTACAAGTCTGGACCGGGAGCTTCAGTTATGAGCTCGATTTTCCAAGCTGGATTAGAAAAAACCGATGTTAAACCTGGATTTCGAGATGTTGCTGTGGGATCGGCAGTCACTATCAAAAGTTACAATTACGGCGGCTATTTGCATTCACACGACTACGCCTATCCAGCTGAATCAGAACAATTTCAAGTTACAATGTACTACTTTAAGGATTCAAATAATAAATGGTTATTTGAAAGGAAAAGAGGGGATGAAGCTTTTGACGAGGACGATCCTATTGAACTGATTGAAAATGGAAAGACGATTCGCCTAGTACACTTTGTTTTAGGCGGGAATCTGTATACACATGAAATCCAAGCTCCTATAACATATACTGAAAACGAGATCTCCGTTTATTGGGACGAAGAAATTCGCGATGAAAAAGACAATTGGATTGTGGAGATGGTAAAGACCATCGGAGATGAGGACGAAAACGTTCTCCATCCAGTAACTTCAATTTTCAGACTAAGATCAGAAAAGCTCGGTTGTTACCTAGTGGACACAGGTCAAGCTTTACCACACTGGGCGTCGGGCCAAGGCGAAGTTGTTTGTTCAAAGAATGTACCCATTGATCACAAATCTTCTTGGTGGAATGTGGAGTACCATGTGAATTATGACATGACCACGTACTCTGCGGAATTTGAACTTCCCAAGGAATCTTTCTGGAAGAGCTTTATTGATTTAAATTACAATATGATCATGACAAATAAATTCTTACTTCCTGACCCTGAAATGCGAGAAAATGCTGCGTCTTCTGCTTGGGAGTGGCCTATTTTGTATAGAGGAATAAGGCTAAGTGGATGGGACCACAACGACGCAAAGTACTATCTGCTTGGATCTCCAGCAGTTGTATGGGGAAGCTCATTAGCTCTGGTGGCGTTTGCACTGAGTACGTTTATCTACCTGTGTCGTTGGAAGCGGCAGTTCAGCGATTTTAACGCTGATAGTTGGAATCATTACAAGATTGCTGGAATCTACCCCTTTCTCGGATGGTTCCTACAATATGTGCCGTATTTGTTTGTGGCAAGAGTCACCTACGCCCATCATTATCTCCCTGCCCTGTATTTTGCTATATTTGTTTTCGCCTTTGTTATTGATCATTTCACACTCACGCTGTTGAGAGGTGCAGAAACCGTTGATGGCACCAGGGACAAGGACAAGGACAAGGTCCCGCTGAGAAAACGCAAAACCAAGATTGTCCTTTATGTGTATGTCTACTTTCTTCTCATTTCCCTTATTATCTACTCGTTTGTTTACTTTTCTCCGATAAGTTTGGGGATGTCGGGACCGGCAAAGAATTACCGGTACTTGGAGTGGCTTGACTCTTGGAACATAGGCGATGAGTGGGAATGGGCGTAACACATAGACAGACATTGTATAACAGCTATAGCATTAGCAAGTTTATTCTCTAGTCTTGAATATCTGACAGTCTAAGACTCTTGGCGCAGGGTCTCCGATACGAGGTGTGTAAAGGTGGAATCATCCAATTATATGAATGTGGTGTGTGGCTCAACGCTCCTTTGGGGAGTGGAACTTGTTGAGTTTTTGGCTCCACATTCTCTTGCGCCTTTTTTTCTTCTGCCACCTCCCATTGTTCTCCTTCCTGTTGATCTCCAAATGTCAGAAGAAGCCATACTTCCCGAAGGAGTAGATCCTTCTTATGTTCTACTCAAGAGACTGGACAGCTGGACACACACCTTCACCCTCCTCTATGATTATGTAGATGCTCAGCTGCAGATGCAATCAGCCATCACCAGGTCTCTAGACAAAGTGAACAAGTCCATTGCGGATAGGTATGATGAGCTTTTGTGTGCCCATGATGGGAACTAGCAGTTTCATTTCTAACAGGTTATGAGTGAACCATAGCCCCCGGTTTGATGCCTCCATGGATCCTCCAAACTATGTTGGAGACCCCACGTTATCTCAGTCTCCAGCAACTCCTGGTCCACAAACTGGCGGCATTGACGGAGCATTCAAGTTGCTCCGAAACAGAACCACCCTGTTGTTGAACAAATCTGGGGAAACAGAACATGGAATTAAGAAAAACATTTTGCCTGAGCTGAAACGAGAGCTTTCTGAAATCGACAAACAGCGTAAGACTCTCCAGAAAACAAGCATAAAAATGTCAAAAGAGGTGGATCAGGCTAAACAGATAACGCAACGGGATTTAGAGAAATTGGGCAGCTCCACTTCGGGATTTGCAACCTCCACTAAAGTCGAGCCTAAAATGGACCCTTACATTGTCCACAGATTAGTTCTACATGATATTGAAAGCCAAATACAAAAGGAAAACAATCTCACTGATAGCATTTTGCTGACTGAGCAAACGTTTTTATTTCTGGAGCGTCAATTGATTAAAAGCATCCAACAATGCTTCACTTTATTGACTCAACTGAAGATTGAATATCTCAATGCTGAGACTGATTCTTTTTCATCAGCGGCAAATGCCTTCAACTCCATTCCGGATGATTACGAATGGCAGGGCTTTTGCAGAATGCATCAAGATATTCTGGTCAAGCCCGATCATCCAAAACGCAAAATAGAAAATGTGACGTTTGCAAACAAGGACCATCTCTCTACTTTACCACTAGTAGAAGGTATTTTACAGCGGAAGGAAGGAAAGTTGATGAAATCATATTCTTCTGGTTATTACGTTGTTACGAGATGTAGATATCTACACCAGTTTAAATCCGAGGACAAATATCGTGATTTTGAGCCCGAGCTCTCAATCTATTTGCCAGAAGCAAGCGTTGGAACGCCAACGACCCAAGAATCAGGCAAGCACAAGTTTAAAATTGTGGCAAAGGACTCTTTGAAGTTTGTTGGAACGAAACACACGTATGAATTTAAAGCCTCGACTTATGATGAACTCCGAACATGGTATGACGCTATTAAGGAAGCTTCTGGTATTGATGTCAGTGGTGGCAGCAGTTTTGGTAGCCCTGAAAACAACGCATATGATAATCGATCCTCGTTTTCATGATGCAGTTTAGATGATTTAGAACTAAATGGACTTTGAAAAAGAAAATACTTGATAAAAAAAGAACTTTTTAGAGTGTATATACATTGGAATATAAACGACCTAATTGTTTAATTGGCAACAACCTTTTGGCGTAAGCAATGTTTGTTTGGAATGACTATTTCTCAATCGGTGGTCATACGAGCACCCTCTGTGATAGTCAAACCTATCTCATCTATGCTGAGAGGCTCACAGAGTTTTAAATGTTTCGACAGTTATTATAGTTAGACAGAAGGTTGGTACAAAACCCTATCCACTTTAAACACCAAAACGGGTAATGCAAGTCACACTGTACCATTTACGCTTGATGTGTATATTTCAGAACGTGAAGAATCACCACTTTTGATTTAGTGACGGAGGCTCTTGTCAGCGTTACAGAAGCATCGGCACTTGACTTTAACGACAATGGGTGAGTGACTTTATGAAATTTGAGGAGGAATGGCTGGGATAGAATCTCTTTTCAATAAAACTTGGGCGAATTTGGGTTAAAACGACCACGAACGTTAGAGAATGTTATCTCAGTTGATCTTTCAAAGAGAGACATAATTTGAATTATAAAGGTCTAAAATTCTAACATTGGGATTCTCATTTTAGCTATCTCCAAAAACAACGCTATCCAGAGAAACCATTTCAGAAAGCACTGGCAAGAAAGAGTCAAGACTCATTTCGACCAGGCCGGAAAGAAGGCTTCTCGCCGTACTGCCAGAGCTAAGAAGGCTGCTTTGATTGCTCCTCGACCTCTCGACCTACTTCGACCAATCGTCAGAGCCCCAACCATCAAATACAACAGAAAGGTTCGTGCTGGAAAGGGATTCACTTTCGAAGAAATCAAAGCTGTTGGCCTCACTCACCAGTATGCCAGAACCATTGGTATTGCAGTCGACCACAGGAGACAGAACAGATCAGTTGAAGGATTCGAAGCCAATGTTGAAAGATTGAAGGAATACCTGGCCAGACTTATTGTCTTCCCTCGCAAGGCCGGCAAGCCCAAGAAGGGTGATGCTTCTGCTGAAGAGATTGCTTCTGCCAAACAGATTGTTTCTGCTGCTGCATCTTTCCCCATCACCTCTGTACCAAGCGGTGTTGAGTCAAGAGCTATCACTGCTGAAGCCAAGAACGTAGATGCTTACAGGACGTTGCGTCTAGCAAGATCCGATGCCAGATACAAGGGCATTCGCGAGAAACGTGCCAGAGAGAAGGCCGAGGCTGAGGCTGATAAGAAGAAATAATGGAGAGAGCCAACTGCAAATGCTTAAAGTGGTTTTTGTTATGTATTGTTTTAGATTGTCCATTAATAAAAAGGAATCACATTTATCACATTCTCCTTTTCTCCCCCAGCGTTTGGATCAAAGCGCTCCTGTAGTGGATATTGGCATAAATGTTCAGACATAGGAATCTCAATTTCAAAAACTTGATTTCCATTTTTACCAAAGTTGCTTGTCCCCTATAAACTGCTACTATTAACTTAAACCACTATGCTTTTTATTTCTATACGTGCAATCAAATCGACAGCTGAAAAATAGAATGCTAATTTCCAGGGAAGTTTTTTGAAAATGCAACCATAAGTGTAAAAAAAAACGAAAATACAATAGTAGAACAAAAACAAAGGACAAGCAAATTTTGGTCTAATAGCAATTGCTTACACATTTGGGGAACTACCTCTTCCACAAGAACATGAGGTAGAATGATATGGGAGGGGTGTTGAAAAGTTCAGTGAACTAGAGAAAAAACGACAAAACAAAAGTAACTGGAGAAACAAAGGAGATAATACATCACAAATCATATTCATCAAGGGTATCTGAGAAATTAGAGCATAAACTATCAATAACCGGAAGGGTCCAAGAAATAGTCTGCAGCTTGAGGTACGACAAGGCTAGTTTCTCCCTGAATGATTTAGCTGCTCATAAGTTTCATCCATTTTTGTACAAATGCAGACGCCCTTCTCAATCGTCGTTCTAAATATTTTTCAAAGATGGCCTTGTGATGCTCCTCAGGCTGTTCACAGCACTCAAGCAAAAGCCTAGCTAATGGCTCCAATTGCCGTTCTGTGTACCCTGAATAGTAGACATGAGCAGGCGTCCATTCTCCACCATCCCGATTCAACATTTTCCTAGATAAGAAGTGAGCGCCAGCGGCAAGCCAACTTGGTGGAGCTGCCACCAGTTTGGGGTCCATGATAGAGATCTCCAAAAGGTATTTTGCTAAACTTCTCGTCTCTAGATCGTAATCATCAGCTTTGCTCGTCCGACGTAGAAAAGACATTGGGCCGGGCCAGGCAAGGTCGTACTCAAGTATGTCTATCATAAATTTCTCAGCACGTAATAATTCTTCAATGGTATATGCATTATCAACCATGTATGCAATATCTTGGACTGAAGGGTAGTTTATCTCTTCAAATTTGGCTGCTGTAAAGAGGGCAACTGCCCCTACAAGTTGGAACTTGCTTAGTGATACCTTTCGCCTTGACAAAAATCGATCCACATAGTTTACTGTCAAGAAAAGTGTCTCTGGCAATAGGTTAAACCTCAAGTGGACCTGTACCAGCCAATCAACAAGAATAGATCTCATTTCCCATTCTAGTTCATCTTGTTGATTCATATAGTTGGGATCCGGCCTCATACGTTCTTCTAGCTCTCTGGTGTACCTAAAGATTTCATTGCTGTATTCTGTAACCATTGCAACGTCGCCAATATCTTCGTCATCTTCATCGAGTGCCAGTGTGCCATCTTCGTTTTCAAATTGGGAAGTAACAAGGTTTAGCTCCGCAATGTCTGACTGCGACCATGATGGATATCCCTGGTCAATATCTGAATCTTCTTGATATAGTTCTTCATCGTAATCAATAGCTTCATCCTCTTCATTTGGGATTTTATCCATTCCATCGCCTGCTCTTGTCTCCTCAAGCTCTGAGCTTGATTCATCCATGTCGTCATCATAATCAATAGTAGTCTCGGCTCCATACTCCTCTTGAGTATCAATTCTAGCAGAAAGAATTCCCCGAGACTTTTTCCCAGAAGAGTGTAATGGCTTGTCTATTTCCTTTCCATCTCTCCAGTTGGTCTTTTTTATGATCCGATTCGAAGACCTCAATGCTGATTCAGAATGTGTTCTGGATGCTCGCAAACTTGTCTTTTGTGCTGCTTCTTTTAGTTCCTCTTCATCTTGAACATATACTTGAATACGCTGCTTGTTGCTAGCTTTCTTTGCAGCTGTTGATTTGCTAGACTGGATGTTGCTTGTTGTTGAGGTTATGTCACAGAGAGCAACCCTTCTTCTGGACTGGACATGCTCTGTTTTTCTTGGAGACTTTTTCTGACGGTATGAATTCTTAAAAGAGAAGTTATTCTCAGCGTTATTCTCATATCCTGTCCGTTTTCCCGGTAATTGAGCAAGATTTTCCTAAAAGATGGAGATTCAATGTTAGGAAAAAAGTCAACATAAATGAAATAAAACACAAAAGAGTACAGCGTACAGTTTTCATGATAAACAAGAATGCTCAAAAATTAATAAACTAGCCCACTCAGAGTCACTCTAAAAACACAATGCTAGTTCTTTTGGTAGGGCAGTCAACAAATTTTCAGTGTGTTTAGAAGGTAGGACACAAATACCGTTGACAGTAGCAGAGCAAGATTATATGAAATTAATCTTCTGGAGGGTATTAGTAGGGGAGTGGACCCAAGATGGGAATGTCAAAGTGGTGGGGGGTATAAGAAGAAAAAAACACAAGAAACTAAAATCAGAGAGCAGAGTCAAGTAGTGTTGAATTGTTTGTTTATATCAAGAAGACACTAGATCGAGAGCAGGCCAAAAGATAAATAAATAAATCTGCATAATTAAACTAGTATGGCAGGTGTCGGGGGAAACCGAAACCACAAACTCCCGGACCGGACATCCGGGCTTTTTCGGATGGCGTCATAGCCAAACAAGCGAAAATGATTGATTCTTCTGGGTATTCCGTGGTATGATACGAACTATCACACTGCCTGGAGGGCATTTTGTTTGTCGGACATTAACTGAACTATTACTGAACTTGATAGATCGCCATGTCTGTTTTTATTAACGTAAAGACTGTTGCCATCATTGGTAAGTTTGACGCACTTTAGTATGTGTTCATCATATCTCTAACCGTTTGACCTTCTAGGTGCTGGACCCTGTGGAGCTGCAATGGCCAAGGCCCTGTTGGCCGAGGATCATTTTACAAAGATAAAGCTTTTCGAGAAACGGTCTTCAACGGGAGGTCTATGGAACTATACAGATTTACAGAGTGAGTCGCCAGTGCCTTCTCTTGACCCGAATTTTCGCTTCAGCCCTATTCCTGTAGATACCAAAACTGAAGATCTTGAGAAGAAGGATAAAGGCTGGGTATGGCCGAGTCCCATGTATACCAACCTCGATACAAATGTCCCCCTTAGCCTAATGGCCTATAACAAGTCTCCTTTCCCTTCAGATCTTCCCATTTTTGCCGATAGAAGAGATGTGTTGGAGTATATGAAGCATTATGCAGAGGACATTGAGAAGCACGTCAGCTTCAACACATATGTGCTCAATATCGGGAAAACGGGAGATAAATGGGAGGTTGAAACCACAAGTGTTGATGAACTCTCTGATGATAATAGGACGGTATCTGTGGAACAATTTGACGCCGTTGCTATTGCCTGTGGATCCTATGATGTTCCCTTTGTGCCAGTGAAAGAGGGCATTGCAGACTGGAATAAGCTATACCCTGGATCAATATTGCATGCCAGGAGCTATCGCTCAGCTTCTCAGTTTAAGGGCAAACAGGTACTTGTTGTTGGAAACTCAGCCAGTGGTGGAGATATTGCTTTCCAACTGGCACAAGATCCAACAATAACAGTTTACAAATCCAAAAGGAGCGAATCATCGTTACCCGCTATCCCTGATCCTCGAATCCATGACTTGCCTGATATTGTACAATTCCAGACATCAAATAATAACAGATCTATTGAGTTTAAAAATGGTCAAGTAATATCTGGCTTTGATGCTGTTATTTTCGCAACAGGGTACCTAAAATCGTTGCCTTTTCTCGGGGAATTGAACGAGGGAGATAAGCCATATGTTACAAACGGTGCTAGAGTGCACAACCTTTACAAGCAGGTGATCTCTTTCATTGATCCGACTCTTTCTGTAATCGGACTTCCTCGGTTTGTTCTTCCCACGAGACTCTCTGAGGCTCAGAGTGCGTTTGTTGCAAGGATTTGGAGTGGAAGATTACAACTCCCGTCAACATCGGTAATGGAGAAATGGGAAATCGACCGCTTGAAAGAAACTGGAGACACGAAAGAATTTCATGATTTGAAATATCCTGCTGATGCTGACTACAGTGATGATCTTGCAGATGAAATTCTGAAAGCTAGTGGTCCAGCAGATTTGGGACTCTTTCCAGTGAGATGGGATGCAAAAGAAAGACGTTTGAGAGCAGCAATTAAGCCGTTAAAAGAAGGATATGCATTGTATAAAAATGAAAAGGGAAAGCTGGCAACTAGTGTTGAGGAGCTAATTGATAATGGATATTTCAACTGGCCAGATGAAAGTACTTAACCTTTCAATGTTGGTGGTACATAGACAGCCCATTATTATACATCTTTCAAATAGATATGAAAGAAAACTGTTTTCTTTTGAAAAGTTGCCACCTATTTTTTCTTTCAACCTAGTCACCATTTCTACCCAACATGCCATTGTGAAGTCAGGATAAGACTTTGATTTGCGTAATGCCTCTCCATAAATCGCAACTTGGATGATCCCTCTCATCGCACATCATATATACTATAGAATCAGACGAAATAACCAGATATCTACTGTTTTATAGTCTCACAAATAGAGTCATTTCATTTTAGTTTTAGTAAATATAAGTTATAAGCATATAGATATCACTTCATATCGTGGTAGAGGATTATGACTGTTCCTCTCAAGCAAGCGATGAACTTATACCCCAAAATCCGTAATGAGAAAAAAAAATAACAATTGAAAAAAAAAAAAGTTGAACAAGTAGTAGTAATAAGAGACGAAACGTAGCAAGCTGACCATTGGCAAACATGCCCACCTAAAATCAAATGATAACATAACCTTTCATGACCCAATTAGTCGTTTAGCTTTGCATGTCTGCACTCGTGGTCTCTGACAGATGAGAAGGATGGGTAAGGATACTAGGTTGTTGCTGTTGTGTGTCCTCTTGCAATTCAGCATTTGATTTTTCTTGGTTTTGTTGGGGAGGAGGAGCACCTTGAGAATGATGGGCCTGTCCTCCAGCGGGAGTGGATATGGGGAATGAGCTATACGCATGCCCGCCAACTGATGATATAGAGCCAAATCGGTTGGGCCGGGGCAATGGAATTTTGGAAGGAGTGGGATGTTGAGATCCAGTCGTATCGGAGGTTTTGCCTGCTTTGCTAAGGGCGTAATCTCCCGAATCAAAATATTTACGCTCCTATTCAAGATGCAAGCCATTAGTTTAGCTGTCTCATTCCTTCTCTAGAATTGTTACATACCTTGAGTTTTTGTGCCAACAGCTTGTTTGTGCTTGGCAGTTTCCCATACAGTCGGAATAGCCGCTGTTCCTCAGGGGAAAGTGACTTTAGCAAAGGGAAAACCCGCTAATTAGTAACAGAAAGCTTTAAAAAATCCTGCTTTTTCGTTAATAACATACACTAATGTCCACCTTCTTTGAACGGAGTGGATCAATCGATGACATTTTGCTCTACTATATGTTGGTGCTCTTTGTGAGTGAAGGACGACGACAAGAAGGGTGTGTAAATCTAGAAACGTTCTAGCGTATTCTTCAGTCTTGTTAGTGGATGATTTACCCGGATATCAAACTATCCCAACCCCGGCTGTGAAGAGCTTCGGCTGGACTGGGAGAGATGACTCGGATAGAGGCAGGATTTGCTCCTGGTCAAGAACCAACAGAGGACCTGGCGGTATATGAATACGGAGAATCAGATACGCATGCTATATATGGGACGTTTTTGGTGCTCGAGCCTGCCAAATCTCCCCGAATTAGAGACTTCTGTCATGCTGCGAACGGAGAGAATTGGCGTGGGCCTCTCTCGATTTCGGAATACGTGGAAAGAGAGCACAGACTAGGTGCCACAGACATGTTGAAAGATGGTGCCAACACCTACTGGGTTTTGTTTGACCGCTCTTTGCCAATTGCAGAAGACGAGGGATACTCGGAAGACAAACAGTACACCAGTCAAATTGTGGGAAGCTGTGAATCATGTCTTCGTACCGGCCTAAGGACGACAATCAAAGAAGGAAAAGTTGAACTCCTTAGAGTGCCTTCGCATGCCATTGGAGGAGTCTATATCATTCCAAAGTACAGAAAGAATGGTTTTGGGGTTAAAATGATGGCCGCTTTAACCAATGCTCTTGATACGCATGGAATGAAAAAGTATGAATTGGAGACTCCGGGCATCACCAAGCAATGTTTCCAAGGTCTGTGGTCGGAAATTGGCGAGTTTTACAGCCGATTTGGATATGCCAGTTCCGAGTCTCGACTCATAGAAATTCCTACAGTGTCCAATTCCTTTAGCGCTGCCACTAATGGCCTTAGCGAGATTGAATTTGTGCTAAAGCCGAGGCTTTCCTTTGAAGAATGTGCCAAACATGATGAGGAATATCTCCGCAATCTTATGGTTAAAAACACGGAAAATGATGGAAAGCCGAGGATGGCATACATTCCTAACTGGGAGTCTCTTGATTTTTTCCATACAAGATCCGAATTTGTGAGTCGGATTATAAAACCAAAGGACAAGGTCACAAAGTACTACGGTGCACAAATCGGAAATGCTGAAGATTCTACACTAAGTTTTATTTCTTGGTATCATGATTTCACAAGTGATTGTCTCTATATTCTTCGGCTTTTCACAATGCATAAAGAGATAACAGAAGTTTCCAAGAAGGATGTTTTGAAATTGATCAGATTGGCGTGTATTGAAGCTTTTGAAAATGGGTTTAAGAAAGTTTCGATTTGGGAAGGAGACCTCCCACATGGAGGAGACTTGAAATGGGTACCAATTGTTATTGAAAATTTTGAAAATGCTGTTGGTGGTATTACCAATCCCAGTTTATCTGCTATGCGAGAATATCAAAATGGTAAAGATGGTAGGGCGCAATCAATTTGGGAATATAATGGAAAGTTCTGTTGGGTCTAGATGCATTTAGAATGGTCGATAGAGATAGACAAACTCAAAATATTTAACGCTACAGTTTACCAAGTAGAAGATTAGTGTCACAAATTAGCCATTAGGCGTCAATCTCATGTATATACTAAGTTATATGTAGACAGATAATATAAACTGAACCAAAAAGATGCTTTCATTCAAAAATTCATTTATAATATTCATTTTTTTTTTTCTTCTTTTTCATCAGTAATCGTTTCCTTAGTTTTCATATCATGACTTAGGAAGACTCAAACGCCACAATATATGTTTGTTGAAATAATAAATAAGTAAAAAAAAGGTGGTGGTCGTGAGTCAAAATAAATGCAAAATTAAGCTATGTACTTGTTAACCCCCAATCATAAACCTTCATAGATGTTAACAAAAATATTTTTAAAGGTAAAAACAAGAAACAAAAAAATAGGAAATAGGAAATAGGAAATATTCCTCAGGATATCAAATCCGAGAAAATGTCGTCATGATATATCATAAATGCAAGTTCTCTCAAGCCTTGATTTTATGGCTTGTTCTTAGATCTTCTTTAGAAGCTCGAGTTGGTTGATGAGAGGCAATTGAGGATGCTTGATCTGGATTGCCAGTATTTTCCAATTCTTTTTCCAGCGCTTCAACTTTTCTTCTGTAGTTTTCAAGCGATTCTCTAATAGACTTTTGCTTTGACGATGCACTTTGCATTTCTGTGGTATTAGCAGAGGCAATTACAGTTGATGAAGAGGAAGAAGTGTTTCTGGATGAACCAGTTGCAGGCTCATTCAACATAGATACCACTGAAATCAGATGCGCAGGTTGGTGAGACGGTTGAATGAGGTTATAAGCACTGGTACTGTGATGACAGTATTGATCGTGCGCTTTTGTTATAGGCACAATTTCAGGCAGAGGCGGTACGGTACCTGAGGATGGAGTTGACGGTATAGAATGGGATAAAGCTGGAGACTTTGACGAGCGGTTGTTCTTGTGAGACCTCGCGTACAACCCTGTGAAATCAATAGCAATTGGCCTACGGGCACTTTCTTCCAAAGATGGAGGAGGAGGCAGCGCTCGAATCGGAGGCAGACTGATATGATGATCGCTAGTCTTTTTAGCCGCGACCACTGGAACAGGGCTAGTTCCCCCAGGCCCGCGGTGTGAGTGTGAGTGTGAGTGTGAATGTGAATGTGAGCTGTTTCCCCCATTTTTGCTCGTGGAGGTGCTAAAAGTGGAACAGCCCACTATAGCAGAAGGTAAATTGTTCGCGTTCCGCTTTCTTCGCTTAATAGTGGGCTTTTTCATACCCACCGGTCGATGATAGCCATGAAGCTTGTAGTAGAGACCACAGGCATTGCAAATCGTGTGTCCAGAATCGTCACGCCTCCATAATGGAGTCACAGCGGTGTTGCAATTCTGGCAAGCAATGGCCACCAAGGCTCCTTCTCCTTCTCCTTCTCCTTCTTCTGTCTCTTCATGCTTACTGCTCTGACTCGGCTCTCCCTGCTGTGCTGGCTCTGGGCTTTTCGTTCCGTACTCTTTCTTACATAAAAGCTCCTTCTCTTCATTGCTGGACGGAGATAGAGACCTAGAGCTAGACCTACTCTTCTTCGGCTTGGCACTTCGTGACCGGTGGGAATTAAGAACCACTCTGTTGTTGAACGCGGGACATCCCTTGCACGACTCTTTGCCGCCGGTGCCGTCACACTTGCCATTCCCCTGACACGTTCCCTTCTTCTTTGGCGATATGGGCACTGTGTTTGGTGGTCTTTTCAAATGCACTGGCCTGTGAGAATTGTTTGCGCGCAAATATAAACCACAGGCATTACATATCAGTTGGCCATTAGGCGCACGCCGCCATAGAGGAGTCTGGGTAGTTCCGCAGTTGGAGCAGACCTGGGCAGACATTTGCGATGGGTACAAATCGAGGTACAGTTGCGCTTACTCCGTGGGACCAACGAGAGAGAAAAAAAAAGAGTCGTTCCGGCGATTGAGACGAATTGGCTTTATCTGATCAATCAGGACATACCACTACGACAGATGGCGTTTGTTGCTCCAGCCAATCAGCGACAAGCAATAGTAAGACTCACGTGGCACGTATACTTACTAATGGCTTACTCACCATTCCCTTTTGGGGAATTCGGGGATAAGAAAAAGTGAAAAACTAACAATTATGCAGAGTGACTACTAAGTTCTCAGACAAAATAAATAAAGTATCAAACAAGACAAGATAAAAACCATAAAAGCTTGCAAAGCTAAAAATCTTAGATCCTCTTTTCCATGCTCTTTGTCGAGCCGGAGCTGCCCGAGTTGGCAGTTTCTTCAACAACGCCCCTGTCTTCTCCATTTGGCACCTGTCCGGTCAACACAGGAATATCTCTAGAATACTCTCCGTAGTCTCCCACAAACTCATCGAGGGTCTCTGCCATCTCGCACAGATCCATTCCTCTTGCCTCATCGTCATCGCTTGCCCGAAGTTTGCAGCCGGGTATCAGGTTGATGAGGAAGCAGAGGATATAGGTGAAAACAAATGTCCACAAGCAAATGCCCAAAATGGCGGCAATCTGGTATCCCAACTGCTTCCAATGGTGATAGATCCAGCCGCCCTTGATCTCTGTCACGCCGTCCATACCAGCGTAGGTGGGAGATGCAAATATCCCCAGACAGAGACCGCCCATAATGCCACCGATACCGTGGAGATTGAAGGAATAGGTCGTGTCATCGACGCCAACCCACTCATTGATCCCGTAGGTGAGTCTGCAAACCGCCCCGGTGAAAATCGCAGACACCGCAGCTGCCCAAGGAGCCACGAACCCGCAAGAAGGTGTGATTGCAACCAGACCGCTGATGGCCCCGTCGCATGCTGCAAACAGAGACCATTTGCCAGTGATGCACTTTTCGATTACGGTAAAGGTCAGACAGGCAAAAGAGGCTGCAATCTGCGTGTTCGCCATGATGTATGCGGTTCTGGTGTTAACAGCGAGCAGAGTGCCCGAGTTGAAGCAGAGCCAAGCCATCCAGATGAAGGACACCCCGATGAAGGTAGTCATGGGCGAGTGTGCCTTGTATCTTGGCATCTTCCCTGACGTCTTCCATTCTCGGCGCTTCCCCAGAAAGAAGGAATATGTGAAGGAAGCAACCCCACTGGCTATGTGTACAGGGCCGCCGCCGGCAAAGTCAAGAGCTTCGAGCTGGTAGAGCCATCCGCTGGGGACCCAGGTCCAGTAGGCAAGCGGGCAGTAGACCACTGTAGTCCAGGCGAAGGCCATTATCATGGAAGGCAGGATTCTTCCTCGTTCGGCTATCGCGCCGATGAAGATTTGGACCGTGGCCACGGGGAAAAAAGTCGAGAATATCCAGTATGCAATAGAAGCAGTGGTTCCTCCTTCTGCCAAAGGGCCGGCTTCTAAATTCGCAATTGCTCCCATGTTCAAATTGCCCATGATCTTGGACCCACTGTCTTGAGAACAGGCCAGGGCATATCCGATCAGGTACCACTGGATGGTGACAACCGCGGTCGTCATGTAGGACTGGAACATCAGCTGGACTGCTGCCTTCCTTCTGAGCATCCCGGCATAGAACATGCCTATGCCAGGGGTTATTATGAAGACCATCACGGCGCAGACAAGAACGTAGGCCATGTCTGTGCCCACCTGGTCTGCCGTTTGGGTTTCCACATCGACTCCTCTACGCTGGAGCTTTCTCAAAAGGACTGCGGAATTGAGACCACCTGGGGCAAATTCTCCCATATTAGATATATTTCGCGACTATAGCTGGTGCTAAAACAGAAGGGAAAGAGCCAGGGTGTGATTTTATAAACCTTCTTAACCTGCTTATCTTGCTGCCCTTGCTGGGCCTCTGGCAAGTCTTGGCAGGCTCTCACCGATAGAGTGTATAGATAAGCCCGGCTCTAATTAGTCCCCTATCTGGCAAAACAATCCCAAACTACAGCCCCTAAACCGCCCACATCATCACTATTTTATGCTCACCAGGTATACTTGCTGATGCTTCTCAGATGCGCACCATACTTGAAGAAGAAAAAGGGCATGGGCACCATTCCGATCGCTACAAATCCTAGCAGGCTGCTGGCCCAGTGGACTCCCAAACCGCGATACATCTGGAGCGCAAACAGCGGGAAAACGCCTGCCATAATGGACCGCACAAAAGAGTTTGTCGCCATGGCGCTTGCGGTGTATAGTCTGTAAGCCTCAACTGTGTATGCGAAGATTCCTGTAAAGCTGAGACTCGTGCCGATTCCGAACACCACTCCCCCGATAATAGGCGCAATCCAATGGAATGCCGGGTACGTGGTCCAAGCCAGAATGAAAAGACCAACGGGAACAATAACAGCGCCATACATCAGTGGGAAGAGCCTATTCTCGGGCAATGGAACACCATTGTTCGCCACAGTTCGGGTCTCATACACTTTCTCAAAGTACGGAGTGCCAAGAGATCCTCCACACAGACCCACCACCAGTCCCAGAAACGAAAGTCCTTGCAGTTCCATACTCCACCCGTATACAGTACTAAAAATATAAGGAAATGCAATGAAAAACATGTACACTATGGCCAGTAGAAACCCCGTATAGAAACAGAGGCACCCGATCATGGGATCGCCTACAAGTAAAAGCACGGGCCGTTTGGAACTGAGTATAACAGTATAGAACAAGCTTTTGTTGCTCTTCTCCAAAGGAGCATACAGATTGGCATTCCCTGTTGACTTTCGCAATCGCTTTGCCTTTCGCTTCAATAGTACTGGTTGGTAGGTTTCTGGAACGAAAAGCACAATAAGGCCGAAAACAACCCAGGAGAAAATCAGCATAACGATAAAAGTCCACCGAAAGTTTATGTGAGAGTTGATAAACCCGCCAACCATTGGACCAAGCCCTGGACCTATAAACGGAGTAAGCGTGTACATGGTCAAAGGGGGTCCAATCTCCTGTCTTGAAAAAACATCTGAATATGTACCTGAGGCCACAGCCATGAAGGCGCTACCACAGAACCCAGTAATGAAACGACTTACTAGGAGAGACTCGATGTTTTGCCCGAAACTTGTCAAAAATTGGAAACAATTCCCGATGAAATATCCGGTTATGTAGACAATACGTCTCCCATGAAACTCGGAAATTGGTGAGAGAAACATGGGACCGATGCCCATGCCAATGATGAAAAGGGAAATCCCTAGTGTCGAAACCTCGTGGTTAGTGTCGAATCTTTCCTGAATGTGAGCAGATGCCATGCTCCATATCGAACTTGTCATGGTGATTTGTAAAGATGCCAATGCCAGAATCATCGCAATGAACCATTTCCGCCACATTGGAAGTCTGCGCATATCTTCCTGGTCGTCTTTCCCGTCAAAACAGACTTGATTAGCATCAGTCTTCTCGGTTTTTGCTGCCGCTGCTGTGTCAGCCGTACCCCCATTGGCGCTAGCATTACCAGCATTGGTCTCAGAGTGACTGTTCCTGCGACTGTGCTCTCTCGAAGTCGGTTCACTCATATTTCCATTAAACAGTTCAGTTTGGTCTGAATAAGGAGGACTGGTATTGGTTGATTCTCTCGACACAGTTTTTCCGTCCTCTTCAAGCTTGGCTATATGCAAAGGTAAATCCTGGTCGCCAAGTACGAGATCTTGAGAATCATCAATATTTTTGATTTGTATTTCTTCTGATGAGGTTTGTTTTGACGCTGGGGAGGCGATCTCTTTGTCGAGATACACCATTAGTAATGATGTCAAGCGAGCGAAGGTTTCTCAACTAGCATACCAAATTTTTTTTTTCCTTGTTTTTTAAACACAAGCTCGAAGGGTAAATCGGGGAGCTTGTTATTTATCTGACACCACCCCAACTTTCAATATCAAAAGGAATGCCCAGTTTTGTTGGAATTTGTTTTGGCTTATCTGACTACTTCGAATTACCGAAGGAAGGTACACGGAATTTACACCAAGGCCTAATAGTTGAACTTTCCCAAAAGACAGAAAATATATGCCGGTATAAATGAAAAAAAAAACGCTCTCATACTATTCCATTAAAGAAGACATAACATAATCTCAAATTCATTTTTCTTTTTAAACAACAAAAAAGGTAAAGCAGAGAAACAATAAGAGGCCAACTAGAGTTAATTCATTCTCCATGCTAGAATTCCTTATAACAAAAGACTCCTAAAAGGAAGACAACCAAAAAAATAGTTTTTTCAAAGCAAAATAAACCCTTGTGAGCACTACAGTAAAAATTAATCATAATATGAACCAAGAAGACAAATAAATAATGCAAATAGAAAAAACATGAAAAAAGACATTGTTGTAGGGGTCAATAAAACAAACAGAGAACTTGTATAAAATAAAACATAAAACAAAAACATTTTTTTCATTCTTTTGGTTTCCAATAACACGTTGCTTTTAAACAATCAACCAAATCTTCATTTGTGAAAGGTTTCGCAATAACTTTATCAAATGCATTTGTAGCAATTGCCTCTTTTGTTAGTGCAGTAACAGCCACAATCGGTGTGGATGTATTACAATTTGGAGTATTATGGATCATTTTTGAAACGTCATCACCATTAAAATTTGGAAATTTGTATTCGGTGAATATAACGTCAAATTTGACCTCTCCTGTAGCTCGTCTTATTGCTTCATCTCCTTGACTGGAAGGAACAACAATACAGCCTTGTTTCTCTAACATGCGTACCAAAGAAAATCTCCATAAGGGATTCGAATCGGCTACAAGTATGTCGAGTTGCCGGTATTCGGAAAAACTTTGTCGTCCAGATACAGATCCAAATCTAGAACTTTCACGTCGTTTCCTGACCCGTTGTAAAGCAGTGGATTTGATTTCCTCAGTATCAGAGCTAGATGGCGAAGCAGTTTCACGCCCCGTTTTGTAATAGATGGTAGATGCACGTCGGTCAAGAGTGAAAGGTCTTCGACCCATAACTTCCTTCCCCTTGGAATTTCCCTCTTGACTTGAGATACTTAGCGAAGCCCGATGTTGATGACCATGTCCCGAACCACTAAACATTCGAATACTTCCAGGAGACTCTGCCAAATTGGGTTTTGTTCCCCCGTTGTTGTCGATACTCTCAGGTTTTTGAATCTCAGTAGAGCCAAATACATCAGTTGAGTAAGAATAATTGTGGCCGTACCCCAAGGGAAGAGTTATAGAGGAAGGCGAATCGGACCTTCGATGAGCAGAAGACGAAACTCTTCTTGAACGCGGTAAACTCGTTGGAGTGCCAGGGGTAGAATTTGACCCTTCTGAAGATGATGTAGACATTGAATGACGATGCTCCAAATGCTCTGTTTTTAACCTTGTAATTGTGTTTTTATTTGCTTTATCCAAAGCATACAAATTTTTGAATGTAAAAGAACCAAAATGTGAATCTGACTGTCTTTCATTATTCCTCCCCTTTGGATCTCGCATGTGATATGGAATGTGAAGAGGAAGAGTCTTTGATTTTGAATCGCCCTCATCTTTCCTTAACTTTTCAGAATGTTCAGTGTCCTCAGGAGTCTTTGAACTGTTGTTGTCACACTTTTCAGCTTGGTCTAGCACATCATCCAATGGGAAATCATTCACACTAACACCTCTAGGATCAAAGTAATCTGTAGCCTCTGGGTCCGTAGCGTCAGGTACAAACAGGACATCCCCTTCCAATAGACTATTCCAGTCAATATCTTTGAAAAACGGATGCATTTTTACTTCTTCGGGCCCGCCACTGCCTAAGCGTAGAGAAGGATCAGACACAAGCAGTTTCAATATAAAATCTTTTGCATCGGGTGAACAAAACATTTGTTCCTCTTCCTCGGTCAAATCTGGCCATTGAATATTACAATCCAAAATATTTCCAAATACCTTTTCTGGTGATTCTGCATGAAACGGAGGATATCCAAATAGAAATTCAAATAAAACACAACCTAATGACCACCAATCACTAGAAGGATCCTCCCCAGTACCATCAATCGTTTCTGGTGCAAGATAATCAGGAGTTCCGACGAATTTTTTCCCAATTGTACTACTTTGTGGATCAAACAAAGCCAGGGATTGACCCATAGAATCGTTCCCTGTTCTGTTTGAACTGTAAAGAGACGAAGATGAGATAATTGAGGCGGTGGAAGCATTTAGAGGCAAAATTTGTGGACTGGGACTGATGCTATCATCGGTAGAAGTTGTTGCCAAAGAATTTTGAGATGAAGATCTGCGCAGAGCAGCAGCATTTGAAACGATGCCAAGTCCCAATACATGATCACTAGTATTTGAATCCGACCTTTTTGGTTTATTGTGAAGCACGTTCTTCTCTAAAGAAGATATTGAAGATGTTCGGGTCTCAGCTCTCGAGTCATGAGATGGGCCATGAGGTCTGGATATGGAAGCACCGGGCGATAACGAAAACGGAGGCACGGAACCACCTCTAGAAGAATGAGCGCTCATACTACTGAGAAACCACTCAACTGCACCTTCAAGACCAGACATTGAGATTCTGTTTTTCCTCGCTGTCTTTTGTCTTTTCACCAATCCCATTCTCGAAAGCCCAAAATCGGTCAATTTGATATGACCTTGATGATCAATCAAAAAATTGTCAGGTTTTAAATCTCTGTGAACAATCCCTTTTTCGTGCAAGTCTGTGACTGCCATAACAATTTCAGCCATGTATTTTTTAGCCCATTCTTCTTCAATCATGCCTAGTGCTTTTAGCAGCGAGGCAAAATCACCACCGTTCAAATATTCCATGACAAGAAAAAGATAATCTTTACTTTGGAAAGTATAATAAAGCTTTGCAACAAAGGGGCTTTCTGCCTGAGCCATCATGATTGCACGTTCCGCTTTAACATTAGTGACTTGATTTTTCGCAATCATGTCTGATTTTTTCAATATTTTGATTGCAAAGTATTCCCCAGTCAACTTTCGCTTTGCCAGATATACACTACCAAACGCACCTTTACTAATTGCATTTACAATTTCATAATCTTTGATACTGGGTGTTGAAACTTTTTGAGGGCCAAAACTTGTTAGTAATGGTGAAAGAGGAGGTTTCGCAGGTGTGGAGCCTGCAGCTGAGCCTGAGGAACTGTGAACATCTGGAGAACCAGGGAGTTGCTGTCGCCGATGTGTTTCAAGCTCCGTTGGCATAAATAGTGGAGATAGCATTGGTCTTATCGAATGGTTCTCAATAGATTGTCCTCTTATTCTTTGAATGCTCGACATTGGAGAGCTGGGTGTGGCCGAAACAGACTCTCGATCTGGCGAAACAGGTCTATGATGAGATGATGAAAAATAATCACTTTCACCATGGTCCGTTACGCTTTTTTTTTTCGAAGACCAATTCTCCAATTCTGACATGTTGAGATCACTAGGATTGGTTTTTTTCCTACCTCTTGCAGCAGCCGAGATGTTCGAATCAGAGGACAAGGTTGAAATTGTCGAACCAGGAGTATCAGGCCGAGAAATCAAATGGGAACTGGTTGAGCCTGAGGCATAAGAAGTCATTCTTCGTCGTGCTGGTATTTGGATTGGGGCAGGACTACTCACTGATGAATCTGGTGTTGAATTAGAGGTACCAAGGTTAAAATGAGGAGCCAGACTGCTTCGTTTTCCTGATTTTGTGTCAACATCTTCAACCACTTGTGGGGAATCAAGTTTTTGATTGAACGAATCATTTTCATATATCGAGTTTGTATCTTCCAAAGTTTTAAACTTTTCAATAGTTTCTTCCACAATTTTCGTGATTAGGGAATCAAGTTCTCTCTTTATTTTCTCAGAGTAGGTAATTGAACTGCCCAGTCTCATTACTGCATCTGCTTTCTCTTTAGCGAGTCTTTCAGTATCCTCACATATTAATTGCAAAGTTGGATGATCAGAAACTGGCGATTTCCAACTGAGCACGTTTGTAATTGCAGTTTCGGATCGAGGAGAGTGGGCTTTGAACGCTTGTGTCACGTCTGGATATGACTTCATCTCTGCCAAACTTATGCTCATGGCAACATCGCAGAGATCCCGAAGCATCCGCAGTGTTTTAAGAGTACCATTTGTTCCTGAGGCACCAGCTGCTGATTTATCATGTCTTCTGTATTGTGCTCCCAAAAAATGTCTCGAATTAGAAGGAGCAATATGGGCTTTGGGAAGTGGAGGCAAGGGGGATCCATGGTAGTCTGTGAGGAAAGAGCTAGAGGGCCATTCTTCGTGGAAACTATGTGAGCCTGAGGAGGAACCAGAACCACTCAATGACAAAGGAGGATAACGAGGAGATTTCGTTACAGCGTAATCATAAGAGTCATAGGTCTCAATCAATTTCGAGAGGATTTCTAAGTGATCTCTAAGTGCATCATGACAAACCTGTGCATCGCTTTCGGCCTTGTGCTCTACAAGACACAACTCACAGTGTCGCTCCAACCACCAAGTCGGCACTCTCTGTTCGCAGATGCGGCAGAGTTCAAGCGGTGGTGGGGGCAAATCTTCGTTACATGTTGTTGAGCCCAAATGATCTGAAACCGTTTCCAAGTAAGACACAAATAAATCGATTCCGGAGCCCAAAATTTGCGTCAACTCATCGGGTAATTCTATCGTCAAAGGTTTCGGCGGCACATAGGGACGCAAAACCCACATTGAATGGGTAACCTCTTTTGTTTTCCAATTGTGTATCAGTATTCCTTGTCCTTCGATTTCCAAGTAATCGCCATCTATAGAAACGTCGGAATTGGATTGACTTCCAGGACTGTTTCCAACAGCGCTTTCCACCACGGTCATTTCGGGTTCCTCAAACATGGAAGCTGCATCTTCTAGAATTGAAGCAATTGGCGATCGTTCGGTTGAAGTGTCTTTGGAATACTCGGGAAGCGAAGGTGTGGCTAAGGATTCAAACGAGTCATTGGAGCATTTTGAAGAATCCAGATCAAGTACTGAATCTGTTTTTGTGGCTCCTCTATCTCCAGTTGCAACAATAAATCGAACTCTATAACTGGTGTCATCTTTGAGCATGATTTGGGTAGCCCTTGTAAACACATTTTGATCTTGCTCTTCGCCCAAGATTACTCTTGAAAATGGCCTGTTCACGATTTTTCGTATTTTTGTTCTACAAGAAAAAAGCAAAAGCAAATAAAACGAGCAAAAATACATGTTAGCATAAATTTAATAATAATGATAATAATAACAGAAAGGCCAATTGGAAGCCCAAGCGTCATACCCGACCACTTTCTCCCATGATTGACTGATGTATCTAACATTGCCATTCAGATCCAATTCCAAAACCACATTTGGAACTTCCTCGGTAGCTTGGAGTAAATCTTCTTGGCTTGGATCTTCAATCTGGGGTTCTGCAAAGATGTTTATGCTTTCGGATGTACTTCTTCGAAGGAGTTGGTTTGGCACAACACCAAAATCGTCTTTAACCTGGCCTCCAAGATTTTCAGTTGAGGAGAAAGCTGGCGTATTGGAGAGTTGTGAATTGTACTCTTTTGGCGGTGGGGGGGCATCGGGTTCAGAGCTAAGCGAGCAAGAGTCTGAGCCTTTTGTACTGGAGTAGCCCTTCATGAACTGGGAGGGCAGCAGGCGCTGTAGTCTCTTTTTGTGGAGGATTTTCCCCATAGAAGATGACGAGGAAGAGGCCGAATAAGAGGAAGAGGAACAAGCCGAGCTCTTTTCCTTTCTCTTGATGGGCTCTTTGGAGTTGTGCTGTTTTTTGCCCTGCCCAACTCGCAGAGAAGAAGTAGCCTCCCCTTGAATGGCAGTTTCTAACGGGGTGGAGGCCATCACCCTATCTTGATAACGCCAAATCAAATAGCAAAGGGCAAGTAGGTCTTTTTAAAGAGCCTGGGAGATGGAGTCCTGAGCTAGTACGCCTTGAACGGATTTTTTTTGTTTTTGTTTTTGTTTTTCTCTTGTGAAGCGAGCGTCGATTTCCAGCAAAGCCAAATCCAGAACATTTTTTATACATGAAACACCGCGAGGGAGGGTAAGCGGAAGGAGCGGTATGGACATGGGCGCGTGCGTGCCTGGCGGGCCTGGTCTCGACGTCCCTGGAGGGCTGTGGCAGTGGCAAGGGATGGGATGGGAGAAGATGAGACCTGGGACCTGGGACGTAGGGTCCAAGACTGTCTGAGACAGCCGGTGTTAGGTTTGCGAAAGGTTAGGTTTGGGTGCGGGAAAGCTTTTATTTGACGTCTCGAGGATTGGCCGTGACGCAATTCAATTGGAATCGGCACATGTCTTTGGCAGATGCCATCCTGTACATAGATCCTCGATGGAGATGGAGATGGAAGGAGAAGTATGGCCTTGTGGGTGGCATTTTATGCCGCCGCTGGGCTGGACGGCGTGTAAAAGAGCTACAGAGGTGGGATATTGAGCAAAAGTCTCGATTTCTCTCCGACTGCCATCGCTGGCGTGTCTAACGAGAGCCCTTAAAAACTGCCACGACCCGGAGTCCACGGACGCAAACCTCAGGTTACTTTTGTCTGCTCCAATCACGGCGGACGGATTTGTATCTGGGAGACTCGCACTAGAGATTCGGATTCAGCTCTGTGACGGGAGGTCTGGCGGAGGGAGATCCTGGAGCTTTCTCCTCCAGCTCGGGCCAAAGACCTCGGTGTCGAGTCTTCTTGCCAGCGCTAATCTGCCTCAAAGTTGTGCCAATTTCGTCTGATTTGAGGCCAGCCAGGACGACCCGACTCGACTCAGACTCGACTCGGACTCGGCCCGACCAGCCCAGGTTCCGCAATCGCTTTCGCCTGGGTGGAACTTCCAGGGACCTGCGAGATAAGGCTGATAAACGCCGATAACACGAGCGAGAACCAATACACGCCACTCTCGTCCTCCGCGCTGATAAAGAGGCCAATTCAATTCAATCGTAGGTAGTGAAGACGTCCAGCTGTGGACCTCGGGACCTTTGCTGGCGGTTGGACGACCGTTAGGCCCACAAACCAGCTTTTTCATAACGAAGGGCATCCGACAAGCAAACAACCTAGAAATAGAAAAACGAAATAGATGGAAGAGATAATAGAAGAAGAGTAAACTAAACTATTAAAGAGATTCTGCAATCCCCGCAACCAAGAAGAATCCAAATTTCAAAGCTTTTTCCAAATAGCATGGACCTTAACAATTATGCAAGCCTGCTTTTACTTGTTATCTCCAAAGGGTAAAGTAGCCCCAAAGTCTTTTTTTTTTTAAATTTGACATGTTTCCCATTCTCTTTTCCCTTTTTTTCCCTCTTCTCTCAAAACACAAGCACAAAGCCAGAGAAAGTAAATGCTAGAAATAGCCAGCTCCCCTGACACTGCCGGATTGTCCTATACCCATCTGGCCTATCTTACTTTCCAGGCCGTTATCGAGGTTATATTTGTGTGCTTTGGTGGGTTTTTGGCAACTGTATCGGGTCTTCTACCTCCCAGTGCCCAAAAACATATCTCGCGTTTAAATGTTGACCTTTTCACTCCTGCGCTAATCTTTTCCAAATTGGCACCAACGCTTTCAGCGAAAAAGCTTATTGAAATTTCAGTCATACCTTTTTTTTACATCTATTCAACAGGCGTCACATATCTATGTGCTGCGATAACAAATAAATGTTTTGGTTTTAACAAAAGGGAAAGTAAATTCGTCACTGCAATGTCGGTCTTTGGCAACTCAAACTCTTTACCCGTGTCTATAACGGTCGCTTTGGCCTACACCTTGCCGAACTTGACATGGGACGCAATTGAAGGAGACAGTCCCGATGACGTTGCCGGAAGAGGCATTCTCTACTTGCTCATTTTCCAACAACTGGGTCAGGTTCTGAGATGGTCCTGGGGTTATAACGTTCTACTGCGTCCGCCGAATCCCGAAGACGACGATGAGGATTACGTTTCGCCGGTGGATGAGGAATCAATGCCCTGTTCACAGACAACGCATCTACTGGTGAACCCATCTCCAAATAGCTATCATTCTACGGATAATTTGGAAGACCAGCCTTCTGACTGCGATTGGAGCGAAGGTCCCGAACGGGATTCTTCTGTGTTCAGCAGTAGTGATACCAGTCTCAATGATTCTGTTCTCGAAACTTCAACCAAACCTGATTACACTAAAAAAGGATCTGGGCAAACTTTAGTAACAAATGAAAATGTTGAAATAGGACAAGTGGTCGAGGTTCCAGTTCGTCTTGAACAACGTATCACAAGGTATATTTACAACATGTATCAACAATTTATGGATAATATGAATCCTCCATTATGGGCCATGTTTCTTGCCGTTTTGATTGCATCCGTGACCCCCTTGCATCGACTTTTTTTCGAACAGGATGGTTTTTTACAAAACACGGCAACAGCAGCGGTTAAAGAATTGGGATCTGTTTCCATTCCCCTTATTCTTGTAATTTTGGGGAGCAATTTGGCACCTGATCATTCCTCAAATTCAAGTCCTAAATATTCCCAATTGGTGATTGCTTCACTTTTATCAAGAATGATTTTACCATGTCTGTTTATCTTACCAATGACATCTTTTGCAATCAAATATATCCATATTTCAATAATGAATGATCCTGTTTTTTTAATCGTTTGTTATTTATTGACAATCTCACCTCCTGCAATTCAACTTTCACAAATTTGTCAATTAAATGGAATATTTGAAAAAGAAATGGCAGGAATCTTGTTTTGGGGGTATGCTATTCTAACCCTCCCAACAACAATCATAATTGTGGTCATTTGTTTAAATGTTTTAAACTGGATAAAAACTTGAATTTATGAGCATTTTAAAAAGAATCCTTTTATGGCGGGTAATTGTTTAGTTTTTAGAATTAAATTCTACATTTTGTGCATTCATTTTTTTTTTTTTTAAACTTGTGCTGCAAGTGAAGCTTTTGTCAGATTTGGATGGTTCAAAGGTCTGCTGCCTTTGCTATATACTGTGTCTTTTATCTCAAGATCTTCATCTTTAATGCCATTTAATCAAACGCTCTCCAATTCTATCCCATCCTTTTAGACTTTTTTTTAGTCAGTCTGCTTGGTGGAGCAACGTGCAGTTTTTACGTTGCTTCTCTTGCAGTGTTTAGTTGTTAGAGTTTAATTTTTTTTTTTTGTTCTCTCTTCTCTTCTCTTGCCCTCCTTACTCTTCTCTCACCCCACCACCACTCTTTCTCACTCGTCCACTTATCAACAAATAGGAAAGTGAGGCACACTTTATCTTGCTATTAACAATGGCACCCCAAAGAGCAAGGAAAATCGCCGTTGTTGGATCTCGAGCTGTTGGTATGATGTTTCTGATTTATCGGCTGTCCATTGTTCCCCTCCCCCCATGGATCATGATGATAAGCAAATTTACAACATGGTGTGTTTGATAAGAACTAAGCAATCACTCTGACACTTTTTATTAGGCAAATCCTCATTAACTGTTCAATATGTGGAAGACCATTTCGTCGAGAGTTATTATCCAACAATTGAAAACCAGTTTTCGAAAACTATGAGGTATAAAGGTCAAGATTATGCAATTGAGATTTTGGATACAGCAGGACAGGATGAATTCAGTATAATGAATCAAAAACACTTGATTGGAATACATGGTTATATATTGGTTTATTCTGTGATTTCACATACATCTTTTGAAATGATTCGTGTGATTAGGGATAAAATATTGAATAGTACAGGTACAGATTTTGTTCCAATGATTGTTATTGGGAATAAATCGGATTTACACCTTCAAAGAGCAGTTGATGAAGAGGAAGGTAGACAACTTGCACAAGAGTTTAATTGTTCATTTTTGGAAACGAGTGCTAGACATAATGAGAACGTCGGTATGTGTTTTTGCATCATCATTCATAAATGTGGTTGATTGTTATTTGATTATTTGTTTATTAACTGGGATTTATGGATAAAAAGGCAAAGCATTTGAAATTCTCATTTCCGAGATTGAAAAATTCCAAAATCCACAAGCTCCTTCAGAAGACAAGTGCATAATAATGTGAACTCCCCAGGTCGTTCAATTCAATTCAAACCTATGTACTTAGCTCTATAACGATGACGACGACGACGTACCGCCCGTTTTTTTCTCCTCCTTGTTACAACCCAAAAAAATGAAAATTGAAAACAAAATTGGCATATTTTGGAGGATGAGGGAAAATGGAATTGCGGAAACAAATGCATATTATTCAAATTTATATGGAATATCAAGTATTTCTAATGATCCAAGTAAAATCCAATAGGCTTCATAATTCATCCACTTATAATACCACTCTGTATCCACATTTTTTTTCTCATCTCCAACGTTTTCTTTTTTTTTATAAATTTTTGTTCGTATCATTGCATATGCTATTTAATCATAAAAACTATTTTTTATTATTTTTTATTTTTATTTTTAGGGTCTTCGAATGTATCCCTACATGATAAACTTCAAGTTTGTATCGATAGGATGACATGAACTTAACTGAGGCTTTTGTTGATATTTCCCTTTTAAAACATCTCTCATGTTATTTAATAATGAAAGATAACTTTGATTTTTATCCTTCCCCATAACGGTTAAAAAAGCATGGGACATTGCACCTGTTGCAGAACCATTTGCCGAAGCATCTGCACTTGTTTGATCATCTTTACAACCACTTAATAAAATAACATCTGCAGGTGAAGTATTTGTTTTTTTGGTTTTTTCAGTTGCGGAATTCCCAATTGTCATTTTTGTAACGAGATTACTCATACTGGACATTACTCCTGAATAATCACCCGTTGCATATCCAGTAACGGCAGAAAGAAGTCCTGCACCGGCCTCTTCCAAAAGATTTGGCTCCTTGACAATTCCCTTTGTTGAATAGACATAGGGAATATCAAGAATTGTTCCACTATGACAACAATCGAAAATTGCAGTTAATCGAACACCGGCTTTTAAAGGAGAGACCAAAAGTTTGTGTAAATCATCATCCACCAATTCTCCTTTTTTTTCAAAATCAAGAGGATAGATACATTCATCATTACCATCTTCTTCATCACCGGTTTTGTCAGCGGATTGTCCACCATGACCCGAGAAATGGATAAATAAGGAATCGTTCGGTTGTGCATCTTTAACGAGCCATTGACAACCTCTAATGATATTTTCTTTAGTTGGTAAAGATCTTTCATCATTTTGTTCATCAACTAGTGTAACCATATCTTCTTGTTTATAGCCATAGGTTTGTTTCAAAAAATTGGAAACGTTTCGAACGTCATTTATACAACCTTTTAAAGCATTTTTGGTGCCGGTGTAGTTTATACCGATTAACAAAGCTTTACGTTTACCCTCACAATTGGAATATTGATAGTTGTAGTTGTCCACATCTTTTGCAAATCTTTGGGCTCCAAATGAGGGCAATTGATAATTCCCATGTCTTGAATTGTCGTCTCTTCGATCATCTCTTCGATCATCTCTTCGATTGTCATCTCGTCTTTCGTGATGACGATCATCACCATCATTTCGTCTTCCGTAACGGTTTTCGTCCTCATTTCGTCTTCCATGATGACGATCATCATCATCATTATCATCATCGTTGCGTCTTCCATGATGGTGGCGACCCCCATGATGCTCATCCTCATTGTTCCTCCTATCATGATGCCCACTGTACTCATCATTTCGTCTCCCATGATGACGATCATCATCACCATCATCATCATTGCGGCGATGATGACGGCGCTCTTCATCGGAATCACGACGACGTCCAAACATGGTCACTCAATTGCAATTCTTAGTTCCTTTGATGGAGGGACAAGAGGTTGGTTTCAAACGTGCGGAAGAAGAAATAGGGAGATGGATGGATCGACCAGGGGGACAAAAAAAGAAATCCCCAAAATATGGATAAACGTGCAAGGTAAAACAGACAAAGGGAGGGGGAAAATATGGACAACCCAGGGATTACTCTTATTTATAAGAGAAAGGGAATCAAATCGAATGGGATGTGGAAAAATAAATACCTTTAGACAAAAAAAATAAAGGGGGCTGTGATTGAGATTGATTGTTGATTAATTAGATGCGAATTTCAACTTTTCGGTTTTTTTGCCTTTGACTGTTGAGTACTACTACTGTACATACAGCAGTAGCATGGTTGAAGAAAAAGAAATTGACTGGATCAGTTAAACAAAGTGGAAT
Source organism: Alloascoidea africana (assembly GCA_030581615.1). Classification (NCBI taxonomy): domain Eukaryota; kingdom Fungi; phylum Ascomycota; class Alloascoideomycetes; order Alloascoideales; family Alloascoideaceae; genus Alloascoidea; species Alloascoidea africana. Next base: position 391,010 of record JAKTTT010000007.1, read on the forward strand.
TGGAATTCCCAATTCGATTGAATTGAATTGAATTGGTTTTGGCAATTTACACGCAAAGATCAAATCAAAATACTATTTTTTTTAACCATCATAATATGAATCAAATTAAAGATCTAAAAACATTAAAAGCCTGTGATAAGACTTTCATATCTAATTAATAAACATAACATTAAGACTTTTTGTTCGTCATTTTTTATAATCTTCTAAAATTTATCTTCCTTAAATTTCTTTTCGTTTGTATGTGTTGTTGTGTTGGTTTGTTGTCCCTAGGCCAAATAGGCCTCCAAAATATAGTAGTAGTAGTAGTAGTATTAATTTTGATGAATGAGATAAAGATAAAGAAAAAAAAAAAATAACAAAAATACAAAACTTGTTTTTTTTCAGATGCAGACATTTCAAAATAGAGTGAATAAAAAAAAAAGAAAGAGTCCAAATAGTTAGAAAAAACCTAAAAACAGGTTTTTCTGTTTCTTACCAACAGGTGTAACCACCATCGACCAAAAGATCTGTTCCGGTCATGTAAGAAGAAGCCTCACTTGCCATGAACAATAAAGGACCAACAAATTCTTCAGGAGAGGCCATTCTACCCATGGGGATTTTTGATTCCCAAGTTTCTTTGATACCAGGTTTTTCTTCAAAGATTTTATGGGTCAAAGGAGTTAGGATGTAACCGGGGGATAGAGTGTTTACTCTAATACCCTTTTTGGCCCATTCAGCTGCAAGAGACCTAGCGAGATGGATGACACCGGCTTTTGACATGTTGTAAGCGACCTGGGGTTGTGGGTCATTCACAATGTGGCCTGACATGGAGGCAATCATACAGATTGAGCCCTTTTCACCGGCTTCAATCAAGGGACGGGCGACTGCACGGGCAAAGTATAGAGAACCCATAAGGTTTGTTTGGACCAAACGCTCGACCTTGGCGGCTGGATACTCCAAGGCGGGAATGTTTTCGCAAAATCCGGCGGTGTGAACAAGGACGGTTGCGAGTTTTTTGTGGTAATGGTTGATTTGGGTGACGGTTTCCTCGACGAGATCCGAGTTGCCCACGTCTCCGAACCAGGCACTGACCAAGGGAGCAGTGGTTCCGATTGGGGAGTTTGTCTTGAACCAGACTCTGAGGGCTTCAGCGGCAGCCTCAGTTGTTTTTTCGTCATAGTCGACTAGGGCTACCTCGGAACCGGCGAGGAGGAAAGCGCGGGCGACGATGGTGCCGACACCTCCCGAACCTCCGGTGACGATGGAGAGTTTGCCGTCGAGTCTCAGAGAGGGCACGAGGGCAGAAGATTCTGGAGCTGTTGTGGGGGGAGTGAGGGATTGGGGGGTGGAGATGGTTGGGGCCATTGTGTAGATGAGATGAGATGCAGTAGTAGGAGCAGAGAAGATAAACTAAACGGTGTGGATCTAAGCGAAAGAGAAAGCGAGTAGAGAAGAGAAGAGGAAGAAGAAGAAGAAAAGAAGGAGGATCGGGCAGGTTTTTGTATTTATATACGGCACACTGGATTTTGGTCTTTGTGATCATTTTTTCACCGTTTGTTTCTTTAGATTAGCGTTGGAGGATGACTTGCCCGTTTCGGCCACGGACCCGCCGTCACCCGGCCGCCGGTCATGCCACGACGCGGCGGTGTTGTGGTAGAGACCCAGCACAGGGGGAGTGAGAGTGAGAGTGAGAGTGAGAGTAAGAGCAAATGAGAAGAGAGTAGAAAGCAAAAGTGAAAGAGAGAGTAGAAAGAGAGAGTAGAAAGAGAAAGAGAGAGAGAGAGAGAAGTCGATAGCCGCTGGAGAGCATCGCGGGAGTGCTGGAGCACTGGAGTGCTGGAGAGAATATACTGGAGTACTGAGTGCTGAGTGCTGAGCACTCTGTGGGTGTCACAGCTCCCAGCTCCCAGCTCTCAGCTCCCAGCTCGTATTATTTCATCCCGGGGCGGTGCCGTTTTTTATTTTTTATTATTTCACACCCGTTTCATCACCTCAAACGGGAAAAACTCGCCGGTTTACTGCCTCTTCTCTCCTTCCACTCGGACAAAGCTTTTTCTTTCTTTCTTGGATCTGGCACTCTCGCCAGTTTTTTATTTTTATTTTCTGGAGCGGCTGCTGGCTGCCGTCTGCTGGCTGCCGGCTGCGAGAATTGACTTGAATTGAATGGAATTGAAATGGGGCTTCTGCGCTGGTCTTCCCCAGACTCGCCATGCACCGAACACCCTTAAAACGCTGTTGCAGGGCATCTCTCATCTCTCCAGCACCTCCGATCCGGGCATGTAGCTGGATCTGTACGGGATCTGGCTTATAATCCTGCTTGTGCCTCTGCCTCTGCCGCTGCCTCTGCCTGTGCCAACGCTCGTGCTCGTGCAATGATAATACCCCAGGCGAGGCAGCCCGGAAGAATTTTCGTCTCAGCTTCACCGCCCGCAACATCATCGCTCGGAAAAATTATGCCTTGCAGCACGCACCAAAGGTTAATTTTTTCTTGTCCAAAAGTCAATTAAATCGGCTGCCTCGCTTGTATATAACCATCGCATTCTCTCATCTCTCGTCTCTCACCATCACCACAAGGTTCTCGGTTCTCGGTTCTCGATTCTCGGTTCTCGACCATGTACTCTTCCATCACTCACATGTACTCAGCAGACGACTCGAATGACCGCCACCAGCAACATCAACATCATCATCATCATCATCAACACATAGCCCCCATGACTTCCGCAACAACCAGCTCCTCCTCCACATCCACTCCAACCTTACCTCCCATCAGTGCAATGCTCGAATCCGCCCATCGGTCCTCCCCGAAAACAGCTTCAGGTTCAGGTTCTGGTTCTGGTTCCTTGACCTCCGTCGTCTCAATGCCTTCCCCCCCAATGTCCCCTTACAACTTCCGCGAAGAGCTCTACACAAACACCCCTCTGTCCCCGTTCTCAACAAGCAACGCTAGAGATCAACCACTAAGCGCAAAATTGCTGACGTCCCGTACAAGTTCCTGGGGCTCAAATATAAGCGCCGAGGACCTCCATTCAAACCACGCCGATTCTCTAGGCTTGAAACGAATGAGATCAAGTACAAGCGTCATTCCAAGAAGTCCTGGCTCTTTCACTCCTGATCAAACCCTCAGAAGCTACTCTGGCCCCACATCCACATCATCATCATCATCCTGGAAGAAAAATCCTTCTCCATCTTTTAAAAAATCACAACTACAAATCCTAGAACTGTACAACCAACAATTCGATTCCCATCCTCCCAAACCTATCCCCGTCATACCTTTTAGAGACAACAACACCTCATCCGAAGTTTTCTCCTCTGCCACGCTAAGAGGTCGACGTCATCATGTGAACCATCACCATCACGATGAGATCTATAAACAAAACTACAACCTTCATGCTTCCAATCCACCACATAAATCAAGATCAAATTCAAAATCAAGATCAAGATCAAGAAGCTCCACACGCAAATCCAAAAGTCCCAAATCTTGTTCCTCACATTCACATACAGTTACAAGCACCACAATCTCGGGAATCAGACAAACCTTACCCCAATTTGCATCTCTTTCTCTAAGACCCTTAAACAACAACACCAACACCAACACCAACAACAACGATCTGCATAGACCTACTTCATATACACATTCGACCCAAGTTCGACCATCTTCGGCGAAAACCGGCGTTGCCTTGATCCACGATGCATCCTATTCGGAACTCCGCGACTACGCCCCATCAATCTTTTCCCTCCCCAATAACAAACATTGTTTACAAACTGAATGGAAAGGTATCCCCACGGATCTTTCAACAGATCCTCTTATCAAATTATTACATCCTGCTGAAGTAGAACTTGCTTCAACTTTGAGACTTACTTGTGAAACCTATTTGGATAGTAAACGTCGTTTATTTGCAGAAAAAGTTCGAAAGTTGAAAGAAGGTCGTCGTCAATTTAGAAGAACTGATGCTCAAAAAGCTTGTAGAATCGACGTTAATAAAGCTTCTCGATTATACGCAGCATATGAAAAAGTAGGTTGGTTGAAAGATGAAAATTTTGAAAAATTCTTGGGTTGAAATACACACTCTCTCCTCCATTTAACGTTTTTCTTTTGTCATATTCTTCTTGCATTGCATATTTCCTTCATTTTTTTCTCATTTGATTTCGGAGTTCATTTGCATATTCTCATGCTTTTTTTTTTTTTTTTTCTCCTTCATATTATTATTTATGCAGATTTCTGCATTTTGTTGATTGATTGTTCAATACTATTATTATTCCATCCTGTATTTACCTCGCATTCTCTTCCTTATGATTATCATTAGCATTAACCTAAACATTTTATGGCCAAGATCTAGATCTCCAGATCTCCAGATCTTCGAATCTTTGAATTGACATTGTTATTCTTGCATGTTCATGTTTATGTTTATCTCTTTCTTTTTGTTTCGTCCCTGTTTGCATCGATTGCAAAGGTACAACAATATATATAAATCTATAAATTTTCTCAGATTTTTGAAAAATCAAACAAAAAAAAAAAAAAGAGTATACCAAAATAAGTAGAGATGGGTAATGATAAAACCTAAGCTAGAAACCATCATGTCGAAATACCAAAATGCGAATGCCAGTATCAATATCAATATCAATATCAAGATCAGTATCAAGATCAATGTAGATAATTCCATGAATCAACAATTTTCTTTTTAAGAAAAAAAAGAACAGGAACAGGAAAGGGAAACGGATTTGGAAAACAACCAGGTATACCCATCCTTTAATGAACAGAATTTCATGGTATGATTGATGCACTAGATATTTCAAAAAGAACCAAATGTAAAAAAAAAAAAAAAAAAAAGGTGATAAAGCAATAAAGCGAAAAGCAGATTGAAAAATAATAATAATAATAATAATAATAATAATAATAAACCAACTATAAAGACATAAATCTTCAATTTGGCTTTCATCGTCTTTTAAAATTACAAAACATTTCATGTTGAAATGTTGCTTCTTATCGCTTTTTCCAAATTCTCATTCTCATTCTCAATTTCATTCGTATTCGAATCCGAACTTGGAAAAGCAAAAACCATGTTTGCGATTCCAAAAAATCAACAACAATTTGCGTTCTCTTCTCTTCTCTACTCGTCTTTGCTCGGCTTTGCTTGAAACCTAGAGTTAAAGGGGGCTCTCTCTTCATAACTGACTGTCCATGGGTTATCCTTCCCCCACCACCCCTCAACAAACCATACTATCACGAGTTTCGAGGAATATTCATCTCTATGTCTGCTCTTAAAGGAGGACCATTTCGGGCTCCTTCATATTGGGTATTCGATTCCAAATTCGATATCTCATCGTTGATAACATAATAAGTATGAAGACTTGGTGCATCATGGGGTAAATAACAATGTGAAGAGAAAATTGTTGGGAAAAACTTTCGATAGGTAACCCATGCTATCAAGGTTCCAATAATGCCTCCAAATATCACATCAATCCAATGATGTCTATAATCTTCGGTTCTTGATACAGCAATGTATAATGCTCCAAAAGTGGGCACCGTTGCAATTGCAAGTCGAATAAATTCAACTCCATTCGCATAGACCAAAAATTGTCCACATAACCATAATGTAAAGAAAAATAAACCTTGGAATGCAGTGGAGGCATGTCCAGAAGGTGTACTTCTAAACCCATCCTTGAGAAGCTTCATGTCATTTTGAGTGCATACTGTAACGTTCACAAGATGATTTGTAGGGGTTCCTTCTTGAGGAATACACCGTGCGAGAAAATCCGGTCGACATCTTCCAAACCAATTCTTCGTAGTGTTTGTAACAAGTCCATTGGCACCACAGGAAATCGCAAGTGCCAGTATTGAGACATGCAACAATCGTCTTCTTTCCCCTTTCTCTCCCAATATTAATGAAAGCACCGTGATTACCACAAGCGGTACAACCTCTGCCAAAAGCTAACTTTCGAGTATTAGTACTGGTTATGCCAAAAAAAGGAAAAAGGAAAAAGGAAAAAGGAAAAGGGATAAGGCGTACCCCACAAAGCAATATCGGGACTCGTTCCTTCGTAATGTGCGGATACTGGATGCTCTCGTCATCAAGAGCAAACTGTCGGTAAAAGGGCGTCACATTGATCAATTCAATTACACCCCATATGGCAAACACCAAGATGACAAACAACCAATCCAGGCCATGATAACTGTAGATCGTTTCCACGATGGGATATTTGTCCAGTCCAAAGTTTAAGCGCTTCATGACCCCCAATGTGTCCTGTCCTGTCCTGTCCTGTCCTGTCCTGTCCAACGTGGAAGATATAGTGCGGGAAGGGGAAAAATGGAAATTAGGGAGAGTTGTGAAAAGAGGGCTATGTGTGGTTTCAGAAATTTTAGACACAAGGCTTTCCTGTCCGTGAGGCTCAGGCTCTACTTTTCTACTGCCTCCACACATACGATAATTATTTTTAAAAAAAGAGTCTTTCTTGTCTCAAGGTTCTATTCTGTCTAATCTGGTCTAGCCTAACTTGGCCTAGATGGCGGTTTCAGGCTGGGCCTCCAGGTCCCGGTACTCGCCCGCACCGCCGACCGCGCCAACCGCGGCGTTGCCGGGCTGCTCCTCCTCCTCCTTGTCAAACTCCTCGCGGTAGTACGTGGGAGGAGCGTAGGGCACGTAGCACCGGAGCGAGAAGATCGAGGGGAAGAACTTGCGGTAGGTGACCCAAGCGATCAAAGTTCCAATGGCGCTGCCCAGAATAACGTCCACAAAATGATGTCGATAGTCCTCTGTTCGCGATATCGCAATCAGTACGGCGCCCATCGTGGGCAAAGATGCCAAAAACAGCCGGTAGTATTCAACACCTCTGGTAAACGTAAGCAACTGTCCACATAGCCAAAGCGTGAGGTAGAAAAGACCTTGGAAACTGGTTGATGAATGTCCAGATGGCGTGCTTCTAAAACCATCTCGTAACCTCCCCAGGTTGTCCGAGGTACAAACGTCAATAGTCACAAGTTTATCCAGGGGTGTGCCCTCGGCTGGAATGCACCTGGCGAGGAAATCCGGCCGGGGTCTACCAATCCAATTTTTAAGAGTATCTGTTACAAATCCATTAACGCCAAATGAAATGAACAATCCAAGAAGTGAAACGTGTAATAATCGAACACGTTCACCTTTTTCACCAAGGATCACAGAAAGTAGAATAATAACGATAAATGGAATGCCCTCTGCTAGTTGCTATCAACATCGTTTCGTTAGTAAAAGCAATCATAATAAAATTGGGTGGTGCACAAACTTCTTACCAAACACAGGGTATTGGGAACACGTTCTTGTTCCGCAAAAGGATGGGAAATGGTGACATCACTGAGTAAAAATTGTCGATAAAAGGGAAGAGTATTTTCTTGTGCAAAGAATAAAGCGGTCATAAATAGGGCAAATACCCAATCAAACCCATGAAACGTGTGGAATTTCTCCACTATTGTAAACCTGTCCAATCCAAAAGTTAACCGTCGTAAAGCTGCCATTTTTTAAATGAGTTTTTATTGACGGGAGGAGGAGTGAGAAGTGAGAACAGGTATGGATGGCGTAAACGAGAAAGAAATAAAACAAAAGAGCCGAGTAACAATAAAAATGTATGCACAACAGGGATGGATGTGTTTTCTCAGAAAAGACTTGGGCGAGAAAAAAAAAAAAAGCTTGTGAGAATAGAATAGTGTGTGCAAAGAGATGCCAAAAAAAAAAAAGGGAATGTGAGTTGAAACGGATGGGGATATACAGAATATATACCACCTTTTTTTTTTTTTTTTTTTGGCAAACAAACGTGTCAAGGATGCGAAACCAAGCAAAAAAGGAAAAGGGAAAGAAAAAAGGAAATGTGCTTTTTGGTTAGTTGCTCCACAAGTATTCCAAAGGGAACTTTATGTCCGACCCACAAGAAGATGCACCTGCGAGAGAGAGAGAGAGAGCGGGTGTGTGGGTGTACTCCCCTTACCCTTAGCACTACCGCCAAAACAAGAAGAGGCACTTCACCATTTTTGGAGGGCGTGTTGGAAATAGAAAAGTCGCCACCCGCGAGTGCGAGCGTTCTGTGTTTTGATTTGTTGTTGTTGGTGCTGCTGCTGCTGCTGTTGTAGTCATGAGCAGGAATTTCCTATTCAATACGGATAGCGCCCGCGCCCGCGCCCCGGGTTTATCTGACCTGTTCAAGTTGAAAACTGCTGCGTTTGTGAGATCCAACGATACAGAATGTCCAGTGACGGTAAGCAACAAAAAAACAGACAATTCCAATTATTCAGTTTCAATTTCAATTTCAATTTCCTGGTGTTTGTATGAGTTTTACATACTCACAGCAATTTTTTTGGTTCTATCTAGGAGTCCACTGAACACAACAGTGATCTTTTATTCAAACCACATCGCAAGATTCCGAAAACACCAGAAACCCCCGATTCGGAATCGGAACACTCCAGTACAACTCTGATTTCTGCAGATGTGTTGAATAATCATTCTTCAATCGAAAACTCGATCCATGATTACGACAAAGTGTCCAAAATGCTGGACAATTGCAAACAGCCTTCCCAAAACAATCCACAGCATTCGGAAGATTCGACTTCGGATGTGGAAATTGTTGACATCATTTCAGAATCTCACCTTCAATTACTTGAAAACAAGAGTAATGGGAAAAATGGAAAACACGGTTCTATTCATCATCCACAACATTCACAATGCAATGATGATCGAACAAATATTGTCCACAAACCACCAAAACGAAACCTCGACAAATTGTCTTTTGATTTGGATGTGGATAATAACCTAAGATTTAGCGATGCTTCATACAGACCTGGTGGTGGTGGGACACATATGGTGAAGGCACATGATTCCTCAATTGATCCTCTTTTCTCTGCAATCAACAATCTACGAAGTGAAAGAACCGCTTTGGAATCCAAACTAGAATCCAAATCCAAAGAACTTGAAGAAAAATCAGCTCAATTACAAAAAATACAAAGTAATGTGGATACACTAAAGGCGAAATTTCGAAAATATCATATTTTTTTAAATGGGATTGGTTCAGATTACGGTACTTTGAGAAAAACCGCTGATTCATGGAGTTTAAAAATGGAGACTTTAACGTCTAATGTCAAATCGATTAAAGAGAAAATTGGCGCTACTCAGGAAACAACAAATTCAATACAGGAGGCTCTAGAATCCACGAAAAGGGCTTTCCATCAAGCTGTTCAGGATAACGAGAGAAGTAAATATCTTGCTTTCTTGTTGTTACGCGCGTGGTTTATCTAACAGGTTACTCAGAAACTTTACAACTACAACGTGCAACTGATGAATTGAACGAGGTCTCGGGACAGTTGTCCGAAGAACGTTTGCGATCCAGCAGTCTTGAGGATGAACTTCGGAGTATGCGACGGTTATATGACCAGAATATGGCCAAGAATATTGAAAAGCAAGAAGATCATTTAAACTCTATTCAAAATTTCTTGGTCAATTTCAAATCTGAAACGGCGGAATGTGAAAAGTATACGCGCGCGTGTGTCCCCCCTATTCTCATTAATTTCAACAAGACTAACAATTCGGTTTTGTAGAAAAAGTGATGAGAATGACAAGAACTTGAGGGAAACTTTAGATGAAACAAAAAAATTGACAAGTACTGTTCTGGAACAGTAAGCTGAGTTTGTTTTATGGTCATCATTTTTCTTTCCTTATCTTCTAACTGGACTTTTAGTGTTTCAGCAAATCAACATTGTTCTGAGCTTGTGGAAGCCGGATTTCGTGATACCGTTGCAAAATTCCCAACACTTGAAGAAAAATTGAAAATAGAATTGTCTAACATGACCCATGATTTGGGGAATATTGGTGGCAAACTTGATGTTATCAATGTCATCCAGACTAAACTTGGTGTGATTAATGACATATTAGAATCAAGGCAGCATCTTACTAGAGATGATTTATCCCCCATGATCTCTACTCTAAACAGTGTTTCAAACATTGTGGAACAGAGCTCAAAATCAATTACTGATTTTAGTAAAATCGCCATACAGTTGGAGTCGACAAAGGTGAAACAAGAGGAAGAACTTACAAGCAAAAATTCGGAGATTGAATCCAATCTAATACGGATAAATGAACTCCAAACCACGATAAAAAGTGTTCAAAACGAGAATAAAGCACTTGAGTCAAAGGTTATATCCATTTATACCCCCCTATTTTTTTTTTCTTTCTTTCTTCTCTTCTAACATTTAAGCGAGCTCATAGGTCTTGAAGCTCACCGAGCAAATCCAATCAAAAGAAATAGAATTAAAACAAGCAGAAGAAAAATGTGATACGAAATACCAAACTATGATATCCTCTTTACAAAAGAAAACAGATGCTCAACAAAACCTCATTACCATGATATCTAATGAAAATGAAAATCTTAAGAAAAAGACAGACCACCAAGTATATACCCAATCTTTTGTGATCTCTTATGTTTACCAATATTCTCGATCTAACAATGTTTCAATCAGATCCGAATGCTTGAGGATGTAACCCATTCAAGAACTGAACTTGAGAAATTGAAGCTAGAGTATACCAATTTAACCTCCAAATTAGATGCAAAGGAGGCAAAGCTCAAAGAGTTGGAACAAAAGATGAAAGAAGCTGAATATGAGGTATATACCCCGTTCCCCCACAAAGTTTTTTTTTTTCAACAGGCATGTCTTAACCCCAATTTTTAGAAGCTAGTGGCATGTGAGACTCCTAAAGCGATTCAGACAGATGAAGGTTTAATGGTGCACGAAAACCACGTTTTTGAAGCGAGTACGCCCTTGGTTAAGGAAAGACCCAATCCTAGTGATGATCTGGCAAAGACTGCAGAGGAACCCCCTCTTTTAGATGCAGACAGCTTCGATGCTGAAATTCTTTCCATAACGGATACTCCTGTTGGGCCAAATAGAACCAAAAGGCCCAAGAATGGTAAAGGCCAAACCACACGTAGACTAGCATCCAGCTTATCCGTCGAAGATGGACCATGTGCGGGACAGAACATTCGGAAACGTACGGCCAAGTCCAAGCAGCGAACAAAAGCAGTTGCTGGTGGTATTGATAAAGCAGAGATAGATATTTTTGAGTTGCCAGAAGAAGAAGGATCCGAGTCAAAAGTTGAAGCTAAAAAGTATTCAGGAAGGAGGAAAAAACATCGTCTACATTGATATTGTTATGTAATAAATTTACGGGTTCTCCTGATTGTGGTTTTGTAAATGATGTAACATCTTGAACTGTTTGTTTTGTGTCCACATGTTGTTCCTGTAACTGGTTGGTGTTGTTGGTCTACCCAGCCAAGTTTAATCGCTTTACACCACTACCTATCACGTACACAGCACAGATGGTAATCCACACCACCTCGAAGTGGATCCTCTTTCTCTTGGGGATATTCATTTCTTCCATCGTCACATTCGCTTCCATAAGCTCAAACTCATGGCTTCCCCAGTTATTGTTAGTAGTAACCAGAGATGGACTCAAGGTGGAAGGGCAGTACCGACAGGACTCTATAGACAAGTACAATCCTCTACGTTACTCAGCCTGTACTGGACCATATATCTCATTCTCGGGCTATGGTATTCGAAATAACACCCCTGATGGATGTACAATTGATCAGGCACATGTATATATGAGACATGGAGAGCGATATCCTAGCGCCAAAGTGGGCAAAAAATTGGAAGCATTGTTGGAGAAGCTTTACTCAACAAATGTTTCTAGCAATTCCTTTGAAAATTTGTATAACAAGGGAGATTTGGAATTTTTAAACGAATGGCAATATTTTGTCACTTCAGAAAGTCAGTATGATATGTTGTCGACTACTGGAGCCTACGCCGGCAACAAAAGCGCGTATTTTAGAGGACAAATACTTCGCGAAAGATATGATCATTTGTATCAGAAAGACACGGTTCATCCTGTTTTTGTTGCTGATATGCCTCGTCTCATAGATACCGCTTCTGCTTTTGTGCAAGGATTTTTCCAAAACGACCTGGATGAGAAGGTTAAACTGATACCCATATCTGAGGAGTCGGATAGAGGTCTCGACACTCTCACACCATACCTGACCTGTCCCAACTTTGATCCATATGAACAGAAAGCAACCACTTGGGATAGGTTTCCCGCAACTTATAGAACGCGGATAGCAAACCGTTTGAAAACACAATACCCAGATTTGAAGATAACTAATGAAGATGTGCACTACATGTTTGTAATGTGTCAGTATGAATTGAATGTTCAAGGCACATCTCCTTGGTGCAATCTGTTCAGTCTAGACGATTGGGTTAGCTACGACTACCATGGCGATCTCTACCACTACTACGGTTTTGGACCAGGGCATAGACTTGGGGACTTGATTGGATCGGTCCCTGCAAATGCCTCTGCGACGCTATTAAGACTGGGTCCTGAGAAATCAGGCAAATTGGTGTTTTCGTTTACACACGATACAGATATAATCAGCCTTTTATCTGTTCTCAAATTGTTTGAACCCCCGGCTGCTCCTCCACTTGACCACATAGATTTTAACAATCCTTACAAGGCCAGTGCAATGTCTCCTATGGCTGCCCATTTTTTGATCGAAAGACTCGATTGTGGAGGCGATGCCTATGTCCGATTGATTTTGAACGAAGCAGTCGTGCCTCTCCCCGGTTGTACCTCTGGACCTGGGTTTTCATGCCCGCTTGATGAATACCTTTCTTACGTTGAGAATGTCGTAAGTGATGCAGAAGACTTTATGGAGAAATGCGGAGTAAAAGAAGAGGTTCCCCGGTATCTCAATTTTTATTGGGATTGGCAGTAAATTATAAATATATATAATAGATGAGCAAAACGCCTAGACTGTTCATGTTGTGACATCTAATGACAAACGCAGGCTTTATCAGTTTTTGAGAAACCAAGAGAGTGTGTTGTAGCTCAGAACAGTGGTGGTCACGTGTGAAAAATCAGGGTAACGCTTTTTTATACAAAATCTACAAAAAAAGAAAATAAAATTTACAAAACCTAGCACTTTGGCCAACCCCGAATAGGAAACCTGCGACCATGTACCAATTGGGAAGCCTGCATGATTTGTCGCGCCCCTTCGCTTATCAATGCCGGGTAACCTCACTGACCGGCGAGCCAGGTCCCACGGGCCAGAGGATGCTGGTAGCCATCGGGCAGGCCTCTGCCGGGGCCCATTGGTTTGCTCTCAGACACCCGCTAATCCATGAGCCAACACAAGATCTGATGTGTTAAAGACTTGGCGACAAAAAACTGATCAAGGGCTCCACACTAAAAGAAAGACTCTGCTGGGTAAGCAAACCCGCTAACCCGTAGGCAGGCAGACGACCCCGATGTTCGAAAAGATAGTCAGAAAAATGGTCGCCCCCCTCCAGTTTTATGAAGGGGGTGTGCAGGTCTTGGAATGGCGAGAAGAATAAAGACTAAGGGGGTCTGCATTAACGTACATAATCACAGATTTCCTTTTTGGGGTTGGCCAAAGTTCTAGGTTTTGTAAATTTTTTTTTCTTTTTTTTGTAGATTTTGTATAAAAAAATCAAGCGTTACCCTGACAAATCTGAAGGTTTCTTCGCACACGTGACCACCACTGCCAGTTGTTCTGAGCTACAACACACTCTCTTGGTTTCTCAAAAACTGATAAAGCCTGCGTTTGTCATTAGATGTCGCAACATGAACAGTCTAGGCGTAGAGTGCACTGGACTGAGGAGTTTGATTTTGAACTCGTTGAGCTCTATCAAGATTATCAACTATATTGCCTTGAATTCGGCTCCTTAGGGCCTAGGTGGTTAGAAGCGATTTCTGTGTTTAATAATAAAACTGGCCTCCATGTTGCACAAAGAAGGACCCTCGAGAAAGATTAAGAGCTTGAGGTAGCAATGAAAGAGAAGATCAAGGATCGCCAAATTCGGACCGGTCTTGGTGGAAGATTGACCCAAGTGGAGTTGAAGCTCCAAGACCGGTCTGAATTTGCCGACCCTTCATCTTCTCTTTCATCGCTACCTCAAGCTCGTAGAATCTTTTTTCAAATGTTCTTCTTTGTGCAACATGGAAGCCTGTTTCACTATTAAACACAGAGATTTTTCAGCATGGTATAGTCAAAGCGCTTCATCTATTTTTGATAAACATACCGGATGCAAGATTTCTTGGAGCTTCACTTATCTCGAAAGATTTTTCAGCGGTTCGTTGTAGCATGCGCATCTTCAAGCCTCTCCCTAGACCACGCGAACGTGTGGTTCCCATCTCTTTGGGATTGTGAACCCAGTGAACCGCTGTCTTCCAGTGAGAAGCTTTACTCAACAAATGTTTCTAGCAATTCCTTTGAAAATTTGTATAACAAGGGAGATTTGGAATTTTTAAATGGATGGCAATAGATAGCAAACCGTTTGAAAACACAATACCCGGATTTGAAGATAACTAATGAAGATGTGCACTACATGTTTGTAATGTGTCCGTATGAGTTGAGTGTTCAAGGCACATCTCCTTGGTGCAATCTGTTCAGTCTAGACGATTGGGTGAGCTACGACTACCATGGCGACCTATCCTATGTCCGGTTGATTTTAAACGAAGCAGTCGTGCCTCTCCCCGGTTGTAACTCTGGACCTGGGTTTTCATGCCCCCTTGATGAATACCTTTCTAACGTTAAGAATGTAGTGATGCTGATGACTTTATGGAGAAATGCGGAGTAAAAGAATAGGTTCCCCAGCATCTCAAGTTGTATTGGGACTGGCAGTAAATTATAAAATTTTATAGATTATCCGTATGTGAGCAGACCTCCTTCCACAACTTCATCTAACCATTTCCTTTAAATCTATATCATCTGTGGCCATATAGTATGTCTCGTCAAAGAGTAGAGTCCAAAATAATCCTTGTTATCTGGTAAATACCGTACTAATGGGCTATCGAGCCCACTAAGGATGGATGAGCAGATGACACAACCATTCTTTACTTGATATGACACTCTGAAGAATACACAGTTGGCTGAATGAAGGACATAAATCAGGCTTAAAATTGATGCCCAATGAGACCATGAGGCCAATGTCAGAGAAGCTCTCTACCACAATTTTATTCTACTAGAGGAGCCAAGCACCTTAAGGCAACAGGAAATCCTCCTGCGCAAAATCAAGGGTCTTCGATATGCAAATAAGATAGATGCCTAGCAAGTATCAGGGGGTCAAAAAGACAAGTCTACGGAAACGAAAAGTCCTGACTATAGAAGAACCTCAAGATGTCCCGTTTCAAAGTGGAAATATTGCAGCTGCTATCAGGCGATATGGTACTTGCGGGAAGCCAGGACATATATAAAATGTATAAAAGAGCATTGAATATTCAAGTAATTTGTCCTTCCTCTCTCTTTCTCCCCCGATCTCCCAGCACATGTCGTCTTCTGAACCCAGCCAACGAGCAATACCATTTCTCCCTCCACCTCAGGAACAATCCCCATCGCAAGAATCCACCCCCGTTTCCCCAGGCCTCGCAAAGCCATCTTTTAATTGTTACGGCAAGTATGGCGGCGAATTCTCCCATGAAAGTTTAGAGTGCTATACCCCTGGAGGCTTTCATCCCGTCGCATTAGGTGATACTTTTCAGGACGGACGGTATACTATCCGCAATAAACTTGGCCATGGTGGACAGGCTACTGTCTGGGCGGCCTGGGACCAAAAAAAGGAGTGGGTAAATTCAAGTTCCATTCAACGGGTGGTATAGTCTGTCTTCATATACTGACGCGCAAGTTTGCAATGCTAGATCATGGGTAGCGATCAAGATCAAGTCCGGGGAGGGCTCTGTACCCGGCTTGGACCAGGACATCGAAGTTCAGACTCTGCGAAGACTGCAAAGGGACTCTGCTCCCCCAAAACTCGGGCAGCCTCCACTCTTCACTCCGCTACTCGATTGTTTCCAGCATTCGGGGCCGAACGGAACCCACAATTGCATCGTGACGGAACTACTTGGGCCTTCACTCTCGCGCATTCTCAGCTTGTTCAGGTCTATGGAGGAGGTGCTACATCCCGCCACGGCCCTTCGGATGTCTAGACAGCTGCTTGAGGGACTCGATGCTGTTCATCGGGCCGGAATTGCACACGGAGGTAACCCTGGAACCTTTCTGTTTGGTTTATATTTGGCCTGTCAACTTGGCTACTGACACATTGTCTCCGTAGATATTTCGCCCGCCAACATTGTGTTTACCTGCCATCAGGCAGAAACTGATAGCGAATTGATGAAAGCCATGGGTGGGGAGCCGACTGTATACCATTACCAGTCCGAGCTCCAAAAGCCACCGGGCTGCCCGGAGCAGCTGGTGAAGTCAGCCGACTGGAATTCTTGGTTCGATGAAGAGTGTGAAGACATTCGCATCATAGATTGGGGGTTCTCTTATTCTATTGACCAGACTGTTGAGGTCAAGTTCCACGGTCAGCCCAACTCCTTGAGACCCCCGGAGACTTTCTTTAGAGGGTTTCTCGACTATAGACATGATCTGTGGAGAGCCGGTTCTGTGGTATGAATTTTGATTCTAACAGATGGCCCCTCTTTCCTGTTTATTTCTCTCTCTGTCTTTTTAAAACAAAAAAATAAAAGAATCCTAACATATCATAGATTTATTCTCTAGCCTACCAAGAAGAACCATTTGGGTGTTTTTGTGACCCAGATCATTTTTATATCCGGAGATTAGTTGCAAAACTTGGTCCTCTTCCGGAAAAGTGGAATGACGAATGGGAAGCGATGATGAAAGATTACGAATATAGAGAGGCAGATGGTAGGTTTTTTTTTCCCTATCAAAGATGGTCATCATCCATCCTATCAAACTATATTGTGCTGACAGAATGTCCTCCTGCTTTTCTTTTCCCCAGAAAAAACATTACCTGAGGAACTCATTCAAGACACTTTCATGTCTCGTCGATCAAATATTATTGATCAGTACTATCAGGACTCTGATAATGAGAGAGATGACAATGGCCCTACAGATGCCGATTTCGACGCTCTCAGTTGCCTCGTGCCGGTGATACAAGGTCTATTGCGGCATAGACCAGAGGACCGCATGTCACTTATGGAGGCAGCTTCTTTGATTACGTGGGTGGATTATAGGTGAAGAGAGTACTAATTAAGCTCCAGGTGCTGTGTGGGGACTGGGATAATATATACAATATGTGTATTGCATCAGTTTTGCTGCCGGTTAAAATACATAAAATAAAGTCTACATTTTTGTTCACTACACTTTTATCAGCAAATGAAAGCCCCTAATAATTTGCAGATTATTTGGTCAAGTAGGTATTTATGTATTGTTAAAAAAAATTCTTTTTCCTTCAACCATCGCTATGAGAGCGGTGCCTCCCTTCTGTGAGGAAAGAGATCATTCTTGAACTTGTAAAAAAGACATACTACAAAGAGCGGTAGCGTCGAAATTTGGAGTTTCACAAGCTAATGTGTCAAGAATCAGGGGGAAATCGATCTTGGGGGTTGAGAAACAGAAGGGGTAGGCCGTCAAAGTTGTCATCAAAGGATCCAAGTTACTCGACTAGATTTATTACGTCCCAACAAGCAGAAAACGCAGAAGAAATCCAAAAAATTCTTACCAAATCATTGTCCGAAGATATCTCGACTCAAACACTCAGGAGGGGTCTTAAGCGCCAGGGCTTAAGGGCTATTCTAAAAGTAAAAAATCCTGAATTGACTCAGCGCCATCGCTTGGCAAGATTGGCCTTCGCGGAAAAGTATAAAAGCTGGACTCTTAACGATTGGAAAAGAGTGATTTGGTCAGACGAGACCAAGATCAACGGATTGGGATCGGATGGGGAAGCGTGGGCCTGGAAACGACCCAAGGAGAAGCTGAGCGAGCGATTAATACAACAAGCCATGAAGCACGGTGAAGGCTCAGTAATGGTACGGGCTTGTATGCTTTGTAAAGGAGTTGGGCTTTACCATAAGATTGAAGGCAGTATGCCTGCCGATATTTACATGCAAAGTTTAGAGAAAAAGCTTTTGGGTTCAATACAGAAAAAAGGAAAACAGGTGGAAGATGTCGTGTTTCAACACGACAACGAGAAGAACCAAAAACTGGCTTGAAAGACATGGTATTGAGGTTTTAAAATGGCCCGCTCAATTCCCAGACCCTACTCTTATTGAACACCTGTGGCAACACTTAGAAGAGCTTTGATGACACCCAGAACCTCCACATTGTATCAAAGATTTAGAAGTCACAATTGAACAAGATTGGGACAAGATTCCAGCTTCTGTTTGCCAAAACTTAGTTTCTAGTATACCCAAAAGAATTGAAGCCGTTTTACAAGCGAAAAGTAAGTCAAACAATAATCATTGTATCAGTTTTGGAAGTAACTATATATTGTAAAGGGATTAATTATGTAAGGACCCACCTTTGAACTGATTGGCCTGGAAGAATAAAAACAAGACACATCTTTGCACATTTGAAGTTATACCTAGAATGTATATGGCATTCTTTATACTTTCTGATGATAATTAAAAGAAGTCTTTCTCTTTTATAGTCTCTATCAAAAAAGAGAGCGTCGCAGTTTATATCCTTTTTCAACAAAAAGGCGACAATAAATTGATGGGTAGGTGAACCACGGGAGTATTGTCAAAAACTAAAGAAGTGGGAATTTACAAAATTTACTCGGGGCTTTTGAGCTGTCTCCTACCAAGCTAGAGGTACTTGTTTAAGACCATGTATTGATAAACTTACAAACCATCGACCTGGCTATCTCCTACCTCCAGTGGTACACATTCTCCTTGGGTTTTCCATTCAAGAATGACGTCTTCACATTTATTTGGTGAATGTGTAGACCTGATTGAACTACCATTTCGAACATCACCCTAACTCTTGAGAATTTCACTACTGATTCCAACTTTTCTTCGTGGTTGATTCCTTCGTGCTGAATACAGCACGGTGGAACTTGCGCAAAGGCGCAACATAACTTCCGGACATATACAGCAGATGTAGAAATGTATAAAGATTCTAATGGGACAAGTATCGAATAGCCTCTTTATATAGTTCTTACATAAATGCTAAATATTGAGCAGTTGGCCCGTTCATATTTGACTGACGATAAACTGCTTGATAAAAAACGTTTAGTCAAGTAACAACACCCTCACACTCACCATCTCTCCAGACATGAGTGATGCCACCAAAGAAAGGGAAAATTACAGGCAATGTTAACAAAGGAAAGAAGCGGAAATCTCCAGAAGGGTCGGAAACGTGCAATATTGACAAATCCAAATGGCCGGACTCTTTTGTAAAGCTATTTCAACTCCATTACTCGCTCAATACGTTGTACACGTTTCTTGAGAGCCGGAAGCATGTCCTCGTTACATTTGAGATGCTTAAATCATCCCTAGGTGGTAGTTCGAAAGAGAAGTTGTCAATTGAACAAGTGGCAATAGTCAAAACATTGCTGAAGGACGATTTGTTCTTTGATTACGTGGATGAAAACAAGGTCGAACAGCTGAACCTTCACCAAAAAGTCCAGTACTCTTTTGAAAAGGGATACACACAGTCTACTAATGACGATACCTACAACATTTCGGACAAAAATAAAAACTCAGAACAGATACTGCTTGTGTGTTTTGTAGACCAGGAGTTGAAGCCGTCGATGAGAACGAAGCGAGTGAAGAATGACTATTCTATTGCGGGAAATGACATTGAGACGTTGATGGGTTCCAAAGAGCTAGCGGCTCCGATATATACCCCACAAAACATAATGAAGCTAATACAAGACCGGAACAATAGGTTTGCCGCGTGTATTCAAACCTGGATTCAAAAATGTAAAGATGAAGGTGAAGAGGACCCATGGGAAAAGCTCAAATGCCTATCCAAAACACTCATCCCTATAAAGCCCGTTTTCGTGGATCCCGTCGAATCGATGAAGAACTTGGGAGAGCAAAGAAAAGAGGAGCTTATCAATGGACGAGTAAGCATCGCCGAGTTTCTTACCCAATTGAAGAGCAATACAGATTTCTATAGGAACCAAATAGTTCCAGATGGAGAATTCCATTTGGATTCAAAACATGCGAGATTTGGAAAGGTTGATTTTGAACTTTCGGAAACAATCCAAGACTCTTTGTACGCCTGTCAAAATATTAGTGAGTTTTATACCCACCAAGCTCAAGCATTGAATGCATTGAATCAAGGCAAAAATGTAATTGTATCGACATCAACATCCTCTGGCAAATCAATAATTTACCAAGTTCCTGTACTACAGTCTCTAGAGCAAGATTCAGTCTCTACAGCAATGTACATTTTCCCAACGAAAGCATTGGCTCAAGATCAAAAAAGGTCACTCTCGGAGTTAATTTCGGCAAATACAAATCCAAACTTGAGAAACGTTCTCGTAGATACATTTGACGGCGATACACCTAAAGAAAAGCGATGTTCAATCCGAAGTAGCATTCGCGTCATGTTCACTAATCCGGACATGATTCACGCCAATATTTTACCGCACAACGACTCGTGGAGACGTTTCTTGGGGAATCTAAAATACATTGTTGTTGATGAATTACATCTGTATAATGGACTTTTTGGATCCCATGTAGCGCTAATCATGAGAAGGCTAAAGAGAATATGCCACTTATTGGGGAATGACAAAATTGTTTTCATATCTTGCTCCGCGACAATAAGCGGACCAGTAAAGCACATGAGCAACATTTTTGGACTACAACAAGAAGAAGTGGTTCACATTGATGATGATGGCTCACCAATGGGAGAAAAGTACATAATTACATGGAATCCACCTCTGACGTCTTCAAACGTGAGGACAAGCTTTATTCAAGAGACAGCCCGCTTGCTGTTGGAGTTGATCATGAAGAACATTAGGACGATTGTTTTTTGCCGAATTAGAAAAGTTTGTGAATTAGTGATGAAAGAGGTTCGATATCAGTTGGACAACACAATTAGGAAACCTGAATTAATCCCACTTGTAATGAGTTATAGAGGCGGCTATTCTGCTTCAGATAGACGGGAGATAGAATCGCAAATGTTTAAAGGGAACTTACTTGGAATTATAGCCACAAACGCACTGGAACTGGGCATAGATATTGGATCTCTGGACGCTGTTCTAATCTGTGGGTTTCCTTACTCCATGTCTAGTCTCAAACAACAAAGCGGTAGAGCTGGAAGGAGAAATGCAGATTCGCTAACTATAGTAGTTGGAGGAGATGATCCAGTTGATCAACACTACATGAACCATCCAAAAGAACTGCTGAACAAAATTGACGATGAACTAGTTATAGATTTCAGCAACCGACTGATTCTCGAAGGCCATGTCCAGTGTGCTGCGTTTGAGTCACCGGTGAACTTTGAAGATGACGCTAAATACTTTGGCGATAATATGCTTAAAGATATTTTGGAAACAAGGCTGATTTTGGACAAGCAAGTTTCAGAGATTGAAGGTAAACAGGTTTACGCCTGTAATGGAAGATTTTTACCTTGGCCCTCAGCCCATGTCAACATTCGAGATATTGAAGAATCCCAATTTGCAGTTGTTGACATCACCAATGGTAGGAACATTGTCATTGAGGAGGTCGAAGCCTCAAGAACCAGCTTTACCTTGTACGAGGGTGGTATATTTATTCATCAAGGTCTACCATACCTGGTCAAAGAGTTTAATCCCGATGGAAAATATGCTAAAATTGAACGAGTGAATGTGGATTGGATAACTAGACAACGAGATTTTACAGATGTTGACCCTGTAATCATCTCTTCGTACCGGGAACTGATTAATGAAGATGCAGATTTGGCTAAAGAGAAAAGCTCAAGAGATCGAGTTTTTGTGTGCCTTGGCGAAATATTAACAAGAATCATAGTTTTCGGGTTCTTCAAAGTCGACAAGAAAGAAAATATTCTGGATGTTGTGGAGGTCATCAACCCGCCTATTGAAATAAAATCGAAAGGATTTTGGATTGATATACCGTATCGCGCCTTGGAATATTTATCCACCAAAAAGTTGAGTTCAGCAGGTGGTATTCATGCCGCTCAGCACTTGTTAATGTCACTTTTTCCCAAGGTTGTTGCTTCAAGCCTTCCAGGGGATATTAGGACCGAGTGCAAAGCACCCGAGAAAGAGTTTGCTCACCGTCAAACAGCCAGAAAAAGGCCTGCTCGACTTATTTTCTATGACAAAAAGGGCGGCGAGTATGGCTGTGGATTTTGTACCAAAGGGTTTGAGCATATTGACGATTTGCTCCTGATGGCTTTGGATAGGGTCACAAAGTGCAGGTGCGAATATGGCTGTCCTGAATGTATTGCCTCACCTGGTTGCAAAGAAAACAACTTAGTACTTTCAAAATCTGCTTGTATTATTATTCTTCTTGTCATACTTGGTATGTCCGTTGATTTAAACAGCTTTGAGGATGGACCAGAGAAAAACATGCCAGAAATCACAGTCGAGACGATCATTCCAAGTGGTGAGCGGGTTAGAAAGGCTAAAGATGTTCAAATACTCTCAGTTCGGAAGATTAAAAACCCTTGTCCATTGATCATCAAGATGGAATGAATACAGTGCTTTCTACGGCAAAGCTTCAAATCAATGTTCTGTCCAAAATCCTAATCATTATAATTATCCCCATTTACATAACTCATAAAAAAGCACCAAAAGCTTTTCAAGCAATTGCAAAACCGCTTCCATAGCTCACACTACTGTCATCAAGGCTTTTAACGTGGCTACTCTGAGTATAGCCAATCCAATGAAGCTTCCCTAGTTCATCTTCGTCTTTTTCATCGCTGTCCTGGTTCACATCCCCATTAGTAACCCCGTTAGTCTCCTTGTTTGTCTTCCACAAGGAAATTGTCTCAATCAAAATCCCTAATGGGCTACTTCCGCAAATCGTGGAATCAGTCTTTTCCACATAATCTCTAAATTTCTTGTAGGAGCCAGTACTCGCGATTCGCATTGCCTTCTTGTCTATAAACTCAATGCCTTTGTAAATTGGCACTTGGTTCTTTTTGACATTGAACCTATAACTGAGGAACTCGACCTTACGCACATCCGCATCTTCAGTGTATGCCATGTACCGGAACCTCCTGCCCCAATGCGTAAAGTCTGTGCTAACGACAAAAGTGTTTTCCTCATTCTGAAAGTAAGGCTCGAGAATTTTGGCCAGACTCTTCTCTTGGGAAGATGAGACATGTCCAACCATGATAGGAATGATCTTGGGGATAGCATCCAGATGACTTGTCATCTTGTAGAGGAAAGGCATATGCATCTCAAAGCTATGTTCATCTTCATCCACTTGTAGGGACATTTTACTGAAAAGGGATTTAGACTGCGTTACCAGCTCCTCGACAACTTTCAAGATTGTTAGCCTCTAAGCATAATCATATTCTAGGCAAACAACTTACTCTCGGTATCTACAGGAACATTTCCAAGCGGAGTCTCGTACTCTGTGCAATTGGAGAGCATAGCACCTTCAAAGTAAACGTGATGGGATGGTCCCATAATAAAAACCCGCTTTCTGATAACAGTACACACAGCAAAGTTAATCAATTGTTCTACTCCAAGAAATAGAGAGTGCTTACACCTTGCTAGTATCCCATGCTTTGTAAGATTCGGCCAATGTCTGCCCAGCGTAGTAGTATCCAGCGTGAGCACCAACAATTACTCTTGCACCCGGTACGGGATACTCGGTAATCGCCTTTCCAGTGACAGTCTCTCCTGGCGTGACGTTTTCTAGATACCTGTCAATCTGTTTAGATAGGAGACGTTTATCATCGCTATACCAAGATCCCGCATGTGTAGCAGAGCGAATAGTCATCGTAGGAGATTTAGCTGACGAGTACGCTCGCTTTGTAACCGTAAAAGTGCGTATGAGTGAAAAGGCAGGTGCTCTAGGTGGAATAGTGGCGTTGAAATCTAAAGGAGAGATGAGCAGGAAGGTTGGGGTTTTTATATAGAAGAAGCCAATCTGGACCATCAAGACCGGGTAATTAAGCAAAGTCAAATTCAACAATTCAAAAGTCGACAGAAAACTATTACATTATGATACTTCTTGCTATGCCAATTATATATAAGTTAAAATGTGTGTGTTTGTAAAAATGAAAGAGCAGACAAATCAAATGCTTGTTCATAATTCTCCTTTCAAAATTGCCTCTGTAGCGTAGTCGATATACTCTCTGCGATGCTGCAGCGAAACTCCAAAAGCTTCTTCTAGCGACTCCCTGATGCTTCTCTTTGTGACAGTCATCAGATCTGCAGAATTCAAGATTCTTCTCAGTTCATCGGCTAGTTGCTGGTCTGTGGGCTCGTTGGCGTGTGACCTCAGAAGAGACATCTCAGTGTCGTTTCCACCACGTTCAAGAAGCATTTGTGAAGAACCCATGCTGCGACGATCGCCAGCTCCACCAAACATCTTTCCGGAAATAGCGGAACGCCTTCTATCTAGATTGACAGTAGAGGCAGTGTCAAATGGGTTAGTATTGAGGTTTCGGTAATTGCTTCCGGCATCAATAGGCTTGGAGTACATCGAGCCAACATCTGTGTAAGGGTAATTGCTTCCAACATCAGATTGGGGTCCTGGAGACAGGACTCTATCTTTTCGCTCGCCATTTTGCCATACATCTGCTCTATAGTCTTCCCAAGTCTGTAGAGGAATTGAAGAAGGATCAAATTCGCCTTCATTCGAAATAACAATCTTCTTGTTGCCCTTTTCTCCAACCACAACTCTTGTATCACCCCAGGAGAAATCATCCATGTGCCAGAAAGCGTACAAGGGGAGCCAGAGTGAATAAACAGGAATGGCAAGAATGTAGATTATCATCCATGCTATCATATCCCATCTCTTTCTGATCAAGAAGATAATAGCTTGAAGACCATAAATGGCCGCCAGCATGATCAAAGATGTTGTTGGAATATCGTTAGAACTGTCTGCCGTGCCAATCGAGTAGAATAGATAGATCAGGTATGCGACTGTGACTGGTTGAACAATAGTACTGATCAAATCAATCATCACCACAAATCTCATAGAGAAACAGCAGAAACCACACAACTGTTGCATAGGAGCCAATTCAACTAAATTGTGAACAGTGGAGTTGATCCATCTTCTTCTTTGGGATAATAGAACGCTCCAGCTATCAGGTGCTAAAGTATAAGCCTTAGCCATTCTGTTGAACTTGGTCTTACATTTGGGATGATGTTTAATCAGCAAAGTAGTCAAATAACGATCTTCACCAAGATGTAACAAATTCTTCATGTGTAGAGTATCAACTCGGTTTTCTTGATAGCCTCTAACTACTGGATGTGAGACAAACAAAGGCTTCCCGTTTTCTGGTGTGAAGATTCTGAACATGGAGAAACAACCAGGCAAACAAGTAACACTTCCAAATAAACTTTCAAATGCTTTTGCCATATTATGAGAAATGAAATATTCATAGACCTGTACCATTGTCACAATCGAGTCATTTGCATTGGACAATCCTGTTTCACCACAAACAGCAATAATCTTTGTATCGGAAACCAACTGCGCAATCAACATGTTTGCAGAATGGGCATCAACAACTGTATCTGCATCGACCTGGAACAAAAACTCATACAACGAAGGATCCACACCGATAATATCTTGAATTTGGTGATGAAGTTCCAGCTCCATAGGACTCATTGGAAGATTGTAGTGAACAGCATTCAGGAATCGCATAAGCAGCATCTGAGAATCACGCTTACCTCTGTTACCAGGCTTGCTGATTTCATCTGGTCTACCAACTTTGACAACAACAATGTAAGGGACAATGTGACCTTGGGTTTCATAAAGACCAGAGTAAATCTTTGCCATATTATGACGTTGTCTGCCTTCCCCTAAACTCTCAAAGCTATAAGGCTCAACATCGACATCTTCTGGAACGCCCAGGACATCAAGAACAATTCTGGGTGTGGGTCTATCATTTCCAGCACCAATAATCATACCATCACAGATAACAAACAGCAGCTTACGCTTATCATCGTACTTTGTCCTTGCGAGAGAGTCCACTGCACGTCTAACAGAGGTTTCATCTTCAGTATAGACAGGGACCTGCATAATAACAAAATGGTGAGATGTTTCGGGGATGGATCTTTTGGAAAACTGCAAAGCAGCAATGAATTTGAAACCAATAATGGCAACCAAGAAACAAGAGATTGCCAGCAAAAAGTATCTTGCAAACATACACCTCCCTGATGATCTATGATCGACTTGGCCAATCATGAATAAGTTGTCTAAACAGTTTTTCATGTCCTGTCTCAAATCATCGTTCAGATTTAGAGCTTTGAACCTTTCTGTGAGATCTTGTCCAGAATAACTTTGGAAAAGATTAGCCACATTTCCATCCAAAAAGGATGTGTCTATGTTATCATCTTTAATCTCTTTTTCATTTTCGGGTTTCTGAATCGAAATATCACCTGTGAGATAGCCAGTTAAATCGTAGATGTTGTTACTAATAATCCCAACATTTTTGGATTTTTGACTAGCCAGCTTTTTCACAGCTTTTGGGGTTAGACCAACGTGGCCCTTGTAGTAATTTCCTTTGAATCTCAACATCATCTCTTTATACCAATCTGGTCTATAGTCGCCAGTTGAATATCTAAAATCATGGTAAAGCGCATTATCATCGGAATAATTTGTTGTGGAACCCAGATTGATATACTGACTGACTTTTCCCCCGTTAGTGCCGTTGCAAAGTGCTGACACGGGGACTGGGAAAAGTTCAGATGCATCAACTCCTGCATAGGTGAGAAGCATGTTTTTGGCAACAATTGAAGGGTAATGGGAAGAAACAAAATCGGTTATCTCAAAAACCACTCCACGAATCGCAGTATACTGCTCATCGCCGTCTTTGTTGTACTCAGACAGCTCACCAGCAGAGTAGATATCTTGACTTGGACAAATCAAAGCAGAAAATCCCACCAGGAAAAGAATACAACCGGTACAGATCATCCAAATCATCAAATTAATGGCCAATTTCTCTTTCCAGGCCACACGGACATCTTTACGGGGCATTCGACCAACTTTTTCTACCACTTTATCGGGCACCCACCATGCAAAAGTATTCACAATGCCCATCCATATTTTCCGTTTGGTTGAGATGGGCATCTCAGCAACAGCCTGACCCTCATTATCGTCGTTTTCTTTCACATGCATAATGGACGCGGAATAGTTGGACTTGGCGTCGTTAAATCTAAACATATTCCCATTTTGTGTGCTCATAATCGTCCGAGAATCTGAATTTGGATCATAGAAAAATCCATCGTCCTCGGCATAATCAGCATTACCACCGGCCAATACAGCACCTTCTGTTTCCCCCCTATTATAAACAATTTTATTTTCAGGGTCAACAAGTTCAAGCCAACCACGCTCGGAGATAACAATTCCCGTCAAACCGACTCTAGCATCACGCTCAATCCAGCCCAATTTGCGCAAAAGACGCTCAGACTGTTGCTTTTCAGAGAGGTTATCGAGATTTGGTGTGATTGTATTTGTATCGGTTGTGTCTCCTTTGGATTTATCTTGCTCCAGTCGTTGTTCTGCAAGCTTTATAAACTCGTTAAATGGCAGCAGCAGACCAAAATCGATAACCTTGACACGACGAGTAATCTCAGGAAGTTCAAAAGCAGTGACCTGCTGTCGAACGCATCTCGCATCAAACTGGTTTGCTATCCTTCTATCATTAGGCTTTAAACAGATGACGAAATACGGATTTGCTGATTCGAACGAATCGACCAAGCTTTCGATAGCGTTTGCAAACTGTCCACAAGCAGCATATGCATTCTCGCTAGTTTTGGAGGACATGCCCTTTTTGGTAAGCTCAAATTTCTTGCTCGTTCCCGAGCCACTGGGATGCCTTGAAGAAGAGCCAGAAGCGGCTCTTGAAGTGGAGGCAGTTCTTGAAGCAGAAGCCGCTCTCCGAGCTTGTGAAGCAGATCTTCTCATCGAAGCCTTTCTATACTGTGACGGTTGTCGAGTAGGCTTTGAAGATAACTGTGCTTTAACTGCAGTTCCACCTGCCGATATCTCTTCATTGATAACAGCGCTAGACTGGAACATGGACTGCAAAAAGCTAGAAGTTGAAGAAGAAGTGAACAAGTTCACAGCATCAACCGAAATAGTTTCAGAGTTGTTGTACAACAGACTGTTTGCACTGTATTCCACTTCACCTGCAAAATGCTTGACAACAAAAGAACGGTTTGATCTAGCAGTGACTTCAACCACAGGGTTCTTTTCAAATCTTCTCTCAAAGGAGTTGAGAAGAGAGGTATCAGATTTGTTTTTCCGTGAGTAACTATCGATGATCGATAGCAAGCCCAAAGATGGTCTGAATAGAGTTTTCACAATATCAGAGTTATCAAAATAAGCTGTATTTGGAATAGGGATGCCCTCGGAGTCCAAGACGTTGGAAGACCTTTCAAAGTAGCAGTTCAGCATGTAATTCTGCAAATATTCAATAGCAGAGTTATGAAGCAGTTTGTCCAAAGAAGAGTTAGCTGAGGATATTGAAAACCCTGGGAAATCGACGATGGAAATGGTTTTCTCGACCTCCCCAGTGGGACCCTCCCCTGCGGCTTGAGAGATGCGAGTGTTTATTTTATCAACAATCCATGAAAACAGCAAAGCATAGAGAGTACGGGCCAACTCGTCAGCGTTTTTCCTTGCACCTTCTGAGTCTAGCACAGTGGTGACCCTGTCTTTATTTATGACTGCAGTTTTGAAGAGCAAACAGTTTTCCAAAAGGGTAGGCCTTACTCCCAAAAAGTGTGCAATAGCAGAAAGCGTTTTAGTGTTAGCGATAGTTGCTTGGCCATCGCCTGAAGTGGCGTTGGTATTTGCGTCTAGAAATTGAAGTTGGCCAATATGCAGAATTGCGGCCAAAAGCTGACAAATATTTGCAATATCGGATCTGGAAAAAGTCAGCGACTTGAAGGCAAGTTTCAACTCTTGGAATTTTTGGGTATCGTCAAGACCCGAAATGTTCAGTTGAGACGGGTGTCCCAAGTAGTGAAACTTGGCCTGGTCAGAAGTTGAAAGCTGCAAATGCTCTCTTTCAACATCCGAGATGCCGCTCATCAGATAGTAGAAAACATGGAAGTTACGCTCTGAGGTAGGGACTTTGGTGATTCTGGATCGTTCCAAGCGGTAGTCCAACATGGTTGCACCGACAAGAGAGCAGTCCTCAGTGTACTGAAGTTCGATAACCTGACCTGCCCTGGATGCAGAATTGGAAGACATGGTCTTGGTGGTCGTAAAGGCCGAAAAGATAGTTTGAGCGTCTTTCACTTTTATCCCCACAGCGGTTTTTGATTGTGCTAGATGCCCATGAACATCCGGTTAGTTCGTTAGTTTGTTTATTTTTTTTTTTTAAAAAAAACGCTGATGGTGAGTGAGCCAGAGTTTGCATACCAAGAAGATAGTTTGTAACAATCTGTTTAAACTCGGACTTGCCAGAGCCAGGCTCACCAAGAAAAGTGATGACCTGGCTTTCATCGAGAAGGTTCAGTCGTCTCAGAGTCTTATTCCCCAGGTTTTTGAAACATTCTACTTGCTCGATACTAATTTTTTTGTAGGTGTTTATGGCCACGACAGCCCCTGTACCGATGTAAGAATAAGGCAGATTCTGATGAAACCTGGAAGCACAACTGGCCGTGATTCCGGTCTCGTCTATATCCGACAGGGGAAGAGTAGATAAATCACTCCCCGACATGACTGTTGATTAGCGAGCGAAGGAAAGAAGAAGAAAAAAGGGCACGACAGCGAGTTGAAGGAAGGAAAGGAAGGAGGAAAAAGGAGAAATCCAAGCAAGGCCTCCTTTTTATTTTTAGACTCGCTGTCTGCACGCATGCATATGCCGCTACCGTTTGCATACCACTCTCACCCTGGCCGGGTAAGTACCTTTGGTGAAAGTGACCCTGCCTTTGCTGCTGGCTCTCGGCTCGAGTATGGACATTCCCAGTCGGTTTGAGCCATGGCCGGGCAGCAATTGGGTTATTTGTGTTGTTTTTGTGGGCTTTTTGAGGCCGGTAAATGCTCTATCGTGTTTAAACGTGTGCGAAACAGCCTTTTCTGCCCCTGGTCTTGTTGGTGTTAAGGTTGCAACGCTAATTTGAGACCGGCGTGAAACTGTGAAGCCAGATCTGAGAAATCCCAAACCTCCAGAACCTTGTCCGGACCTTGTATCTACACAGATTCGTTTGCAACACCCTCTGTTTCGGACTCGTCACCATTGGCTGACCTGTCCTCCAAATACTTGTCACTTTCGAGTATGGGTTTATCCATGACTCTTGCAGAATACATGGAATTGGCCGAAAGTACGTCTGGGTTATCTTCGTACTTTCATCTGTACCGCTATGATATGGGACAGGTCAAAATGCAGAACTTGTCAAAAACCTACGCGAGCTATGCTGTAACAGGCTTTACTGAAAATGCTCCTCTATTTGCTAATGTATCATGCGCCAGTGTCCCTCTTCTCTTCACCGTAAACTCCTTCTCGGATACTCAACTCCTCCTCCCCCTCTCAACTATTTACAAAAGGTCTCAAAACAGTATCGATCTTATGTAATCTTTCAGCAGTTTCCAAAAGATTGTCATCTACAAATAGAACCTCAGGCGCCATTTCGAAATTACACGCTTTCTTCACCAGATATGCAATTCTGCGCACAATCTGCTTGTTCTCCAAATTTTTCAAATCCCAGTAGTCTGTTATTGTTCTTGGCGGCTTCTCAGAGTCATCACCAAAAGCGTTGCAAACGAGGGGGAGTAACCCTTCAGCAATCTGTTTGGGATTCGTGTCCGTTGGTACTGAAGGGACAACGAGTTGAAACTGGGCTGATTTCGCAAGCACGCGATGTTTCCCGTTGTGGTGGTATCGAAACTCGTAAATGCCCGTTTCCCAAAACAATCTTTTACCTGAAAACTCAACTCTTCCCTTGCTCTGTTTCTGTGGAGGCTTTGGCGGGAAGGTATCTTTATCATAGGCGGACTGGTCAACAGGTCTCCACCTTCCTTCAGAGCCTATTCTCGTCACCTCACTAGACTGGTTGTCGATGACCCTGTAAATTCCAATCCAATCCATTGGCGAGTGGTCAAGGTCAGCGGTCCAATCAACCGTAATCTTTTGACCCACCGTAAACATCAAGCGAGACTCGTCGTTCGATGGGGTCGCAATTGAAACGCTGTATTTGGACAAGTCCAAGTTTTTGTCCAGACCACTGTTATCAGCAAGAGAAATTGTCAATCTGGCAGGATACTCTTTCAAAAGCTTTACATTTCTGTGATTTACTCCCTTGGAAAGCTTTGGTTTCGTATCGCTGAGGAATTCCTCAACCGCTTTCACAGTGTCGTTAATAACCTTGTCGATAGAGCCTTGGAAGAGTTCTGCACTTTTCTGGACGGGTTGTGCAAAAGATAGTGCACGTCTCGCTTTCTTGATCGACTTTGTAACACCTGCTTCTTCTCTGATTTGATCACCATAAATCTTCTTCATATGAGGCTTTTCAACAAACTGCAAAAAGCCAATCATTCCAAGGGTCCAGCTCGAGGCCAAAACGAGAACAGTAAAGCTGTGGCACAATAGCACACAACCCCAAATCCCAGTAAGACCAAACAACCTCTCCGGATTGTTTAAATAACGATAAATACCAGAATAAGAAAGTCTACTTTCTTGCTTTTTGAAAAAATCTCCATAAAACCAGCCAAATTCGCCTAAAGAGTCGTAAATAGACCATGCTGTCCAAACATGAAGAGCGATTAGGAGCAGACCCAACGTGTGGCTTAGGGCCCAAACAGAATGGCTCAACTGGGACACGTTCTTAAAATACTCCCGAGTAGAAACTATGCCAAACGTGGTGTAGGACATGACCATGCTGAAATTGAACAAAATTTGCCACTGTTCGTAAGCAACCTCAGAGGATTTACCAAACTTCAGAAACACTTTGGTCCAGGAAGCGCTTGAGCTCTGCTTGGAAAGAATGATCCCTAGACCCAGGTTGTGGAATAGTCTCCACCCCCATGCCAACAAGAAAAGAGTAAACGAGTAGAATGGAGTGCTTGGAACAAATATGAGCAAAGACGTTTGAACACAAGCCAGCAATGTTAAAACGTCCGATTGTCTGAAAGCGTGGAAATTGTTGAATATAACCAAAGGTGGTATTGCATTTTTTTCCGGCTTGTTTCCATTCCTGTCCGATTCCTTTCCTTCTTCAATAGAACCAACTTTCCTTGGTGGCTTTGGGTTGTATATCTTGTCAATATGGGGGTTTTCAACAATCACCAAGAATGCAAACTGGCAGGCATGTGCCAGAACGGAGACAATCAACACGGTATAGCTCGATGCAACCAGAGCAGCACCATAGTATCCAGCGTACCCAATTGAATACATTGGATGAGGAGCCATTTCAAAAACGCCATCAAAGGTTAGTTCCAAGTCTTGAAGGAAGAAAAAATCCCCCCAATACCAGGCATAGTCGCGGACCACTCTATGAGCATCCAGTTTAACCCAGAGGTTAAACAAATTCAACATGATTCCGATTGTCCATCTGAAAACAATCAAGTACCAGGGTTGCTCAAAGCCCTCTAAACAGCTACAAACAACAAGAAAATAGCAGATGAAATCGGACATTAGGATCAAATCAACAACGTGTCTAAAAACAATCCATGTTTTGTATTCAATTGGCAATTCGGCTAGGTCTACCTTGGGTCCCACTTTAACCGAGCAATCATGCTGAATTAGCTTCTGAAGAGGCGTTTGGGGTTTGTCTGCAAACAGTTGGTATCTTACTGCCCACTTCACAAGAGTGTTGTGATTGGATTGATGGGCCAGTAGCCATCCAATGCCACCGTTATACGCAATTCTCCATAGGGCAAAGAGAACGATGAAAATACAAGTGCGAGTTGAATTAGACCACGATTGCAGCTTAAAAAAGAGAAGTACGTAGCTCGCTAAAACGCCGATAATTGCCAAGTCGATCGGGGATTTGGCGACTTTGGGATCGAACAGTGTCGAGACCATATCCGTTGTGTCGGGGACACTGAACGACTTGCCTGCGGGGGTTCTCCCCAGCGGCAGCTGAGCATGCTTCTGATCCGCGGGCGGGCTTGACGGAGAAGAAAGAGAGACGGTTTTGCTCATGCTCGCTGCTCACTCACTGCTCACGGGCTTTGGACGATTGGCAACTGGCGGCGGAAAAGGGGAAGGAGGCAAGCAATTTATATACGCAGTTTTAATTATGTTGGGGAACAGGACCGTGTCGCCCAAAATGTTGAAATTATCACATGCTCCGATCGACACAGGCTCAGGCTCAGGGTCCGGTCCCAGACACCCGCACCTGGTATCGCCGGTCGGGGCGCGCGGACGACCCGCGACCCGCACCCGGGCCCGCACTCCCACTGCCAGCGCTGCCAGCGCTGCCGGAGTTACCCGGTCCCCGCTGCGGCCTCGCACGCGACCGGGCCTTTCCGCCCCGGTGTCGCGCCGGACCGGAGCCCGGGCCCGGATCGCTGGGTTTCCGGTTGCCGGCGGCGGCCATCGCATTTTGGACTCGCTCAGACTCGAGCTTCCACCATCTCTCAAACTCTTCCTCCTGCTGGATCTCTTCCAGGCTTCTCGTCGTGTTCTGCTGCCGCTGAGAAGCCTTGAACTCTTCTTCTCGGATCACGTCTCCGAGAGACGGCACAACTTCGGCATGTTGGCCAAGAGGTGGGAAGCTGGGAAACATAGATAGGCTGGTGCTGGCGCTAGCTTTTGATCCGTTACTAGGTCCATTCTGGGGGATTTTCCACGGCACAGTAGAGCCATTGCCATTAGATTTGGTATGTACAGGTTCGGTGGTGAACTTTGCTGTGCTGGTGGTAGCGGTGCTAACAGATGGCACTGCTCCCCATTGTAATTTCTTTCTCTCCTTTTGCGACATTTTCCCTGATCCAAGCGCAATACTCACTGAACGGGAACTAAGCGCGCTAACGTTCACTTTTTCAGCGCTCCATCCCGAATTAGTAGAACTAGTAGTAAGGCCCGAAGAACCCACACTTGAGCCAGAAGCTATTGGCGTTCGGGGATCTGAGAGAGAGGGCCAATAGTTTCCACCCTTTTGGGACAGAGGAGACGAAGAATATGATCCTACGGCAGCTTCTGGTGTAGCTAAAATCTTTCTTGTAGCTGACCTTCCTGAACTCGGCTCGTTAGCAGACATGCCATGCTGACCATTGCTTATAGCGCCTATTACAGAATCGTTAATAGGAGATGACGTTTTCGGCGTCTGGTGAATAGTAACTGGAATCCTATGATTTGGACTTGCTCTATTCTTTGTGCTTGATTTTCTCCTCCTTCTATGTTCTTTTGATACCACTTGAAAGTCGTCCAAAGCTTCTTCTTCTTTCTCATTGTCCATATCTAGAACGAAAATGTCGTCCTCGTGAGATGCTCTATCAACAGCAATAGAGGTCGATGACCTGTTAAACCCATTACTGAAAACTCTTTCCTTTTCATTGCATTTACCCTGGGATTTTTGACGCTGAGACGTTTCTTTTGCCAAGAATCCAGGTACAATCTTTGTAGTCGTGAAAAGCAAGTTGAAATTCTGAATGTTATTCATGAAAAGAGAAAGCAGGTGTTGCCTCCTCATTTCATAAGATAGGCTGTAATTGTGTCGACCAATGCCTGTATACTCTCCATTTAACCCCATATAAAGCCAGTTGGATTGATCCACTTGTTCAAGTAGATTTTCATCAATATTGTCCAGAAAGTTGTTTGCCAACAAGTACTCGCCATTGTTATAGATGTAATAACAGCACGCAGCTTTCAAATTGTACGCAGCATAGTAGTCAGATTCGTGTAATAGCCATCCAACATTCTTAGAATGAATAAAATCCGAAAGCACAGCTTCGCAAAAATGTTTCAAATCGTCTAGTAATAACTCGTCAGCCACAGCTATTACTTCCAGAACAAAACAAAGAAAATCGTCCACTTTTTCAAAGCTCTCTTGATCAAAGATCGTAAACAATTCGCATCCATACAAATACTGTATGGCAATGTATAGCGATCTGTAACTAAAGTGACTGAGATCAACAACCTTTCGCTTTCTATACTCGCTATTCCATCTTTTCGAAAACAGAACATTGAAATATTGGGACCCCGCCGCTAAAATGATTGAATGACAAAATACAGACTTTTTGGAATCACCTACTCGAACAACAACATCACAGTTAGAGTCCATCAATCGCGCTTCCCAGAGATTTTCTTTCAGAGGTTGTATCGAAACATTGCTTCTTGACTGTCTTAACCCAATCGCCCGTTCCAAGTCTTTTACTTCAAATGCTTTGCAAAGTTGAAGCAGATTGCTCTTTATGCAAGAAATTTCCCGAGCAGGTATGCTAGAACTTTCAGAATCCAAAATAGTCCATATAGGAACCAAAAGCCCAGTGTAAAAATAATAAAGAAATACCATGAAACATCGGACATCAACTCCAACCACTAAAATAGATCGATGATCTTTGGAAAATGTCTGTTCAAATGAGACTGTATCGTATTCCGCTTTGCTCTTTTTGGAATGTAATAGATCACTCATAATTTCATTTCTCGATCCAAGAATCGCTGCGTGGGCCCACACTTTTCTTTTCCCGATTTCAAAACAAACATCACATAATCTATTCGCATGCTTTGTATTCATTATGTCCAAAAAGCTATCCAAATCTTTTGATAAAATTAGCCTATTGGCGCAATGTAGGAGGCTGCTGACATATTGTGGTAAGTGATTTTTTTCTTGCCCTTTCCCATGTTCAATTATATGAGGCATGTTCCTAAACTGAGATAGCCATTGAATCTTGTCATAAATATTATTCTCCATCTGTCTGTCGCAATCTTCATCGTCGCTTTCATTTTGGCTCACGTCTGCGTTTGATGTCAGTGCAAAAGCATTACTATAATACCACAGCTTGCCGCTTTTGATATCAATATTCCGCGTATCGTCATATAACGGGGACAAGCAATGCATCCTAAACAAAAAGCTATCTTCATTAACTGCCAACGGAGGAATATCCACATCGTCTCGGATCGCTGCAAAACACGAAAACGAGGCATCACAGCACACCTTTGCGATGCCTGTGAGTTGTGGGACTCGTCCAAACTTTAATTCTTTCCCATACCCTACCACTTCCGAGCTTGAAGAGAAAGAGCGGGTTCTAGTTTTGGATTTCCAAACCGCTCCGTCTTTGGTGCAAAGTATAATATCACCATCTGCCCCAACGTCAACGTCGATAGCGGCCAAACTGTCCTGCTTCCGTAGCCACAAAGCACTGGTCCTTATGCATTTCGATAACTGCAAAGTTGATACCGGCATATTCTGCAAAGAGGAATAAGAGCTGGGACAAGATCCCGACCCATCTCCGTTAGTTGTGTTACTGTTGCTGTTTTCCACAGTAGCCTTGGAAATGTGAATACCATATACACTGCCTGTGTCGGTTAGAGCACAAACTGCACCAGTTGACTTGGCGCAGACTTTCAAAATTGTGGGTCTGCGGGAAAAAACACGAGGTTCAAACCGATCAAATGAATGGAGTTTCGTCCCCGTTCCACCAAGAATTGGGAAATCAAAGTACACTTTACAATGTGAATTCAGGGCGTAGACATGAAGCTCGTGATTTACCAACAAGCAAACGGTGGCAGAATCGGTTGCCGCTACTTGAGAAACAGGACAAGGCAGATTTGCGACTTTTCTTGGACTGGACTCCACTCTTCCTTTTGAAGAACCGTTTGCATGGTACAAGGTTACCTCATCGCCAGATGTAGTGGCAAAGCCCATCTGCCCCACATTTAGTCCCCAGATAAACATGTCCCGGTCAGTAAAGACAACCGTATGTACTTTGGAAGCGGCACAGCCCTTTACGATTTCTTTCTTCAAGGCGCCTGTGACTCGTCGTGGTTCTTGGTTAATGGGCTCATTCCCGTTATCCGCTTCAGTCATGTACCCGAGCTGGCCATATTTGTTGTAACCCCAAGTATAGCACTGGCCATTTGTAGAAATTGCAACAGAATGATCCGAGCCCAGAGCAACCGCGACAATCCTGTCCAAGGCAAAATAATCAACTTTTTTAAGAGTTAATTGAGTAGTTGAATCACCATGCCCGAGGCGACCTCGACTGCCAATACCACAGGTGAATAGATTTCCACAACTGTCGGTAGAAAGAACTGCAGTGTGGAGCTTTGAAATCTCAACTTTAGAAACTCTGATCGGGGCAAACTTCACCCTAGGGGGTATATTCTGTTCTTCTGAAGCCTCGGTATTAAATACACGAGTAAATTTTACTCTTTCAGGGTGTGCTCTGTCATCTGGATCCGCAAACCCCAGTGTGTGGTTTTTGTTTGACCCAAACGTGAACAAGTCAGATCCGCCTCTCGAGTTATTCCACCATTTTCGGTAAGGCTCATCCCATACATTGCTGGTGAAATCTGGACATCTTCGTCTTGCATCTTTTTGAAGTTGCTCCCCTGCGCTGATTTTAGCTCGAAACCACAACCGATTTTGAAAACAAGTTCGTTTGTTGTAAAGGTCGATGGCAGTTAGCCCTTCACGATCTTTCACCTTGGCCAGTTCAGGACGCTTGTTTAGCAATAATTGAGCACAAGAAATGCTTCCGGCACGCAAAGCGGCATGTAGACATGTTTCTCCATTTTCATCATCGATAGAGAAGAGATCGCTGCCTGGATTATTCAAAATGGTCCTAACCACATCAGCTCTTCCAAGAGAACAAGCCCAGCTTAGAAGCGTTCTCCCAAAACAGTCACGCTTATTTATAGTATCTCTGTCATAGTGTCGTATTTTTTCAAGGTCTTTGGAAGATAGCGCTGGAGGCAAATCAATACAGAAATCAGTAGTAATCTTGTTCTTCTGTTCATCATTAGTTATTATCCCAACATCATGCATGTTATTCATGTTCTAACTTGAACACAAAAAGATAATAATTCCTTATCAACCAGTTTCCTGTGAAATTTGACAGTAAAAAGAACGAAAGATCGAGCAACTAATGCTGTGTTGACATGGGAGATGGAATAATGACTCCGTCATGAAGATGGCACCTTGACGCCCACGTTGTTCCAGTGCCGGGTAACCCAAACCCTCTTCTTGTTCCCATTCATCCGTTCACCCCCTCTCGGTTGCTAGTTCTCAGGTACAGTGGCTACATACAAAATGAGTAAATCTGTCATTCAGATTTCGGGAATAAAGCATGCTCTGTTAAAATTACACCTGTTCGTATACCTTCATCACTATCATACACTTTAAGCCTCTATGTAGTCTTAAGTGTTGAGCGCAGTTTTGATGCGCTATTGGTCTATGAAAAGCTCCACCAATAAGGGGTGTATGGGTGTTTGTGTTTCAAATGGACGTAAGCCTCCACCCCAATGCAAAGAAAAAGCTCGAAATATGAATGCCTGCTTCTCACATGGCAAAAAGTGATCTTCGCGCTAGGCGTGTCGAAACTAAACCCAGCGCTAGCACCGAAACGTCCGCTAGTGCCGTGCGATTTGTTAAAATGGCAATGCGCTGTGTCACGTGCCGTCCGGGCTGCTTCCGCAACCGCGCTCCCAGCTGTGCGATGCTCTCTTGAAAGCAAACGCCTGAGTCATACAGACTATGGCGGGCTTCCGTTCAGCAGTTTGCTCTGTTTTAACAGTTGTGCTGACCTCTCTTTGCTTTTAATTTCTAAAGTACCGCCTCTGGTCTCTGAAATTAAATCAACGTTGAGATCTGACCATCGAAATTGGTTGAGAGAAAAGGGTATTGGCTCATACCAGCTTATTTTCTCTTCCGCAACACGAGGTCGCAAGACGCTTGTTTTGTCAAAAAATCTGGTTTGAGTTAGGCTTTCTCCTGCATAGAAGCTAACTTTCTTCCTTTTCCCTGCTGCTTTTGTTCTTCGCAAAATCGGCGTGGGCTTCCATCCAGATACATCCTTTGTAACGCCGTTTGAGATAGGCTCATGCTGTTTGCGCTCTTCTGCAGGTCTGTGTGAAATGCTCTTTGTTGTTAAGGTATCTAACGACGCGTCGTTCTTCTCAATATTTTCATTGGTATCACTCTGCAGCTCTGGCGCTTGTTCTTGATTTTTTGTGTTCAACTCAGATTCCAGTGGCGATTGCTGCAGTTTTCTCTTCTTCACTGCTGACGCTACCTGTTCTGCTTCTGTGTTTGACTGATTGTCATGTCTGTGTTCCCTCTTTAAAGGATTCTTAAAATCCAACTCATCAGCTCTCAGTAGTTTTGAAGTATCAAAGATAGCTTCTTCCTCTTCTGCTTCTGGTGAATCGCCATCCTGTAACGTAAAATTGAAAGAGCTCTCTTCTGAATGGTAACTCTGACCCTCCAGGCCATCAGAGCCGTCTTCCTCATCTGAAGAGGAGTAACATATTATCTCTGGGTCAGAATCGTTCATTTCAGAGTCAGAACAGCTTTCAACCACTTGCGAAACAGGTACCTGCACATTGTTAATAGCGGCATGAAGCTGAGATCCCCTAGTTGGGTCAACTAGACTTGGCTTTGTGGGCTGTTCCAAAAGCCCGCCTTCCAAATCTTCGACAACAATAGCTGGGCTGTCAGTCGTCCCTGGATAATAATCGACACTGCTCTCCACAATTATAGGCATCTTAGATTCAGAAAGTTTACTCTGTTTCAAACTGTTCAACTTTGTTGCCCCAATCTCATCCTCAATAGCCAAATCATGCCTTGGAGCGGTATTAACATCAAAACAGTAACCCTCCTCCTTCTTGAGGAACTGCTGTGACTTCAATTCGGCATCATGATCCACCGGAATCGAACTTAAATAGTCAAGTCCAGCTTCAGTCGGTTCCTGTTTAATTGAAATCTCACTTACAACGTTGGTGGTTAAAACTTGTGAGTTTGGTCTCACTTCTTCTTTCTCAAGCTCTTCCCTCTCCCATTCACTCTCTAAAGTTCCGGGAATAGGAACAATTAATGGCTTTGGCAAGCGATTTGTATCAGAATCGCGTTGCACGCCGTACTTCACCAGACTGGTAGTTTTAGTGATCTGTTTGTCTTCCATCATTAACTTTAAGTCAATAGCCTTTCCTATATCCTCCCCCCTTATCCATCGCCCCATCAGATTGTAATAAGGAGCCTTTAAAGGGAACTCGTACTGTGCCGCAACTGCAACTGTATCGGAAATTCCAGGATCATTTTGAGTTGTCACGTTATCACTTAAAAGGGTAGACGCTATTCGTCTGACCGCTGGGGAGCCCTTCCGACAAAACACTTCCAAAACTTTGCAGCTAACCTTGCACCTCTTCCTTGGCTCGATCTTCTCCAGTAACTCCAGCATAGGAAGCGCATCATCAAACTTCCAAAATTTGCGATCTAACTCCAGCCACGCCATAATTCTGTTCAGAAATTGGGTGCTTGGGTCAAATGAATCCCAGACATCATCGTCTTTCAATCTCAGAATCTGATTAATAGCCAAATATCTTCTATCAGACTTGGGGTCAGAAAGGTTGATATTCTCCTTGACAGACAAAACAATTCTCTCTAAGCTGTCAAGTTTCGTGTTAGTCAAGCATCTTTCATCGCTCGTCCAAGAACGTGGTTGGATAGCTTCAATCGCTTGGATCGTTTGGCCCTTGTAGAGCAAAAGAGGCAGCTGTTTGGTTACAATTTTATAACCAGCCTTTGTAAGCTCCGCGTAAGAAATCAAGTTTTGGCCGAAAAAGGGGGCATACTTGAAACTTAGGCTCATTTCATGCTTTAAAAAGCTCCCTCCTTTGGCTTTCATCTTGGACATGAATAAAAGGATAATTTCTCCTTGACCAGCTATAAACACTCCAGTGGATTCATCAAAAACAGGCTTATCATACAACTGGACATTTTTTAGAGATTCCAGGCAGCCGGTAATGTTGACAGTAATGCCAAAATCAATGTTCCAAGCATCCCTAGATTCAGAGCAAAACTCATCCCAATGTCCACTTTTTCCACATGTATCACAATAAGCTGTCTCAGAAAGCTCTTGTGGGAATCTAAGCTGAGACGTAGAAGTATTGTTCCTTTTTGCCAGTTGTGATTCTCCTCCAATTAGTAGCTGATATATTCGAGCAGGAGTGAGATCTGAAGGAATGGAGTTGACTAAACTTCGTAAAGGCGTCTTAGGGTGCATGAGTGTTTTGAGTAAGGCCGCAAGAACTTCATCGCCATCCTGCTGAGAATAGAAGAACTGGTCCTCCAGTTTCAGGTTCATATGGACCCGAGCAATGAAGTCGGAGACTGGATAACCGCCTTTATACAGTCCAAGTGTAGAAAAATTAGGGCGGGAACCCGCTTCCAAGAGTTCAGGGCAAAAGCGGTGTACGAGCTGAGTGTAAGTGGCATATACAGAAGATTGAACAAGAGGGTATAGTTCAGCATCTATAGTAGTTCTGATAATAAATAGAGCAGCCTTGGTAGCACGCCCATACTCGTCATCGGAGTAGGACCAGGTGCCATCCTTTGTGCTCAAAACCCATGATATGTTGAGATGCCTTAGGTAAGTTTCTAGAAAGTAGTCCCAGTGTGCAAAACATTCAGGTGTGCTGTTTGTGTCCAAAAAATACAGGAATGGTAGGCGGTGTAAAAGTTTAACTGAGTCAGATGGCTTCAGTTCGAGGTCCAAGCTCATAACCAGGAGTCATTAGTGTCAAGGTGTAGTTAGCAGCCTCAAGCTGGAAGGCGAACAAAGTGAAAGACTGGTCTGAGTCTTGTGGGCCCAGAAGTGGTGCGAACTCAAAGCAGGGGGTGAGGGAGAAGAAGAAAGGGAGAAAAGAGGGAAACTGCCCTTTATATAGTAGTCTACAAAAGGACGGGTGCACAAGCACGGACACCCCCAAGTTCATTAACTAAGTCTATGTAGCTTCTTCGTTTCTGTGTCTGTCTATACCATTTCCTCCGCGAATGCTGTTTCGACGGGCTTATCGAGCAAGGCAGCGTGGCCGATAATGGTCACTGCCGAGGCACCGACCAGCCACAAGATTGTCGAAATGGGGGAAGCAAAGAATCCGAGCGGAAGAGCTGGGCAAACGTTAGAAAGCACAGGAGAACGCTATTGACAGTCTGTAAAAACATACCAATTATCAGAATTCCAGTGTAGAGCTGGGAGGTTGTAAACTTGATAACGCCCAGGTTGAGATCCGCTCCATTCAGCCTTCCAATGGCCAAGACGCCACCAGCGGCAAATACCTTTAGTAGGCCCGGTTAAATATTGGCTAACATTCTAGAAGATTAAGCATGCTGTTCTTGGAAAAAACTTACGATAACAAAAAGTAGAAGAAGATTTTTCAACAGCGCGTAGATGCTTAGCATTACCAAGATAAGGGCGTAATTGCTGGAAAAATAGCTCAAGTTGAATGAAATTCGGGCCTGAGCCTCGCCATAGCTTCCTGGTCTTGAAATTCTCCTTATATCAAAAAAGTCTGTGATGGATCTGAGAGAAGCAAACCGGCTACGAAGTGAGTTCGAATCTGACTATGGAGGACCGGTTAAAATTGCTTGTTCATCCAACAGACTCTGCAAACTTTCCATCAGTTCTCAGGCCAAAGATAGTTCCTAACATACTCGAAGTTGATCAAGATTGAATCGTTCAGAAAAAGACGCGAGCTATGGTGGACGAAAGAATGTTAATGAACGGTTCCTCCAACTATGACGTTTCATTAAGAAGCGGTGCGCTTTCGTGTTGATACTCGGAAAAACGTCAGAAAACACTGCTCAGAGAACGAATAAACTTACCTGGAGGCCAGCCGCACTGACAGATGATAGTATGTTAGGCATCGGGAAGGGAGAGTTGCGACAACTTTGGGGTGGAGAGAATGTGTAGAGAAGTGCTGGAAAGCGAGGCCACATAGGCGTATCAGCCAAAAGGGTCAGCCTTCACTGTGGGAGCGCTAGACCACACAAACGGGATTAGACCAAAAGTGCAAGTCTACAAACTCTCCGGCCTCGGCTTCTTCGTGAGCTTGAGATTGTCTCGGTCAGAAACTAGACAACAGATGGCAGTCATTAGTTATTGCCTATGAGTGCTATCCCAGCAGTAGATAACTGTGGCAAGGAAAGTGTCTAAAGTGTTGCACATTGAATCTGTCTACTAGTATAGATGCCAAATGCCGGAATAGAGACTTCCATCTACAGTTTGAAGACATTGGTTTACAACTTTTATTTATGGTCTTGGCTACACTCCATCTGCTATTCTAGCCATTTGTAATCCGATAATTCGCCCCAACCTCGCCAGCCACTCTTCGTACTCCCTCTCAATATCTCCATAAGTGAGTGCAACAGAGCAGTTCGATGTTTCGGGTTTGCTTCGTTTTTTGTCATCATTATGCTCCCTGTTGTCTTCAGAAGCTGTTGCTTTTAATCGGTTCTTGGTTCCGTCTTTTTCCTTCATCGCTATTATCCAGCTATCCTCTTTCGGTAAGCACGACAAAACGTTGAGAACAGAAACATAATATTCTGTGATCATTACGTCACTACTATGAGGTTCAAGGGATGAGGAACAAGATTCTCGAAGTTGTCTCAGGTAAGAATACAAAGCAGTGGCAGCTTCGTTATGTTAGTATTTTCCGGTTACCTCGAAAAAAAGAAAATTGCTTACCTCCTCTATAGTCACCAAAATTTGCCCTCCATGAAAAAAGCACTTTGTAGTACAAGTTTGCATTCTCTTCTCGACTATTGCTCTTTATCTTGCTTTGTAAAACCTCATCAACGCCTTCATACAATCCCACAAAAGGAAATGATTCTAATACAGAACTTTTCCCAGCCTCCAAAACTTTGGTGATAAACACATCCAATGCTTCTGAAAATTCATCAGTACTTTCTAGATCCAACAAAGATTCATAAGCCGAGTTGAAGTCGCTTGCTCGTACTGCTGATGTGAACCTCAGTAATGCCAATCTCTTCAAGTTGGAAGAAGAATTGTCATAGTTATTGAGACTGGCAATGTTGACAAACTTTAGTGCAGCATTGTAATAGCCCTTGCTGTTAAAAAGATCCGCGATGGCCAAATAATAAGAAAAGACCGATTGACCAAAAAGGCCAATAGCTTTCCTATTCAATGCCAAAACAATTTCTTTCTCTTCCGTACTCAGACGATGAGCCGCTATTTCAAAAGACATTCTTTTGAACAAAGATGTAGCCTTGTTAATTTTGCCAGCTACTAAAAACAGATACCCTTTGACAAACTTGCTCATAACTGTTGAAGGGATGGTTATATATGGTAAAAGAATTAATGCATCATCCAGTTTGTCACCAGTTATCAAAATCGCAATTATCGAAAGGCCAAAATTAGGGTTGAAAATGTGTTGGGCCACCAGGGCTCCAAGTCCTGAATAAGCATTTTGTCGCGCAAAGCAGAACTCGTTCGAGCTCTTGTAATTACTTAGTAGCCATTTCTCCATGGTCGAGATTATCGGTTTTGGATAATATGTGTCGATACTAGTTGTCTGATTTGAGCTGACAGAAAGATTCTTGACTCGGCTAGCCAGGCTATCTTCTTGTGAAGATTCACTCCAGTTATGATTATCACTTAACCCGATCAATGCAATCCGGCATTGCTTGAACATGCCAAGAAAGTAGCTGTAGTACTTTGAGAAATCTTCAGAAATGTTGTCCTCAAAGTATGGAGAGGATGATATGAGCACAATAACAATTAACACATCGAAGAGTGTCTGATCTGCAGCTTGGAGTGCCTGCAAAGCCGAATTTTTTATTATTGACAGCCCTTCTTTACCCAGTAGGAACTTGCCAGGAAGTTCACGAGTCGTGCTCAAGAAGGAGTTGAGGAGA
This sequence comes from Alloascoidea africana, assembly GCA_030581615.1. Lineage (NCBI taxonomy): Eukaryota > Fungi > Ascomycota > Alloascoideomycetes > Alloascoideales > Alloascoideaceae > Alloascoidea > Alloascoidea africana. The sequence continues at coordinate 435,726 of JAKTTT010000007.1, forward strand.
GCATCAAGTACCCCAATTATATCAATTTCTCCTAGAGCAATCATTAGCGCTTTCTGCGAGGTGAAGGAATACTTTGTATGCAAGGTACATTCAAAAACAGCATCAATTCTATCTGAGATTGAATAATGAGGCAGTTTCGAAAACTCTTCCTCCAAGTTTGCTCTAATGTCACTCTGAATAACATGAGACAATGAACGCCTAAAAGTTTCAGCTGCATCAAGAAAACTCAGAACATTTCCTAAAAATCCTTTTGATACTTTAAGATGCGATGCTAGACTTGACAACTCCTGCTTTCGTAACTGATTCCCTTTGTTGAACGCAAACAGTTCGAACGGTAGTAACGGCCGAAAATACGAGAGGGAGTAGCTCTTAGAAACCCAAACGTTTCCAAACTTTTCGTCCACAAGCATGCCTATAGCTTCGTTACCCCTCTTTTCAATTTCACAGCATAACCTCTCAAACTGCTGCCATTTTAAAGCAATGTCCTGAGTATATACTTCGAAATTCGGTTCCCGCAAGCTTTCATAAAAGGTGTCAATATTATGAATTCTGACATCAAATCCCAGTAACTGGCATGCCTTCTCTTGTGAAGATAAACCCTTCAAATGCTTGGAATTATACGGGATCGGGATGGTACTCGGAAATATTGCCAGCGCAGTCTCAATAGATAGTTTAGAATATTTCGAGGAGTTGAAAATTCTTCGCATGTACACATCGCTGTCAGATTCTGAGGTTACACTATTTCCCTTGGCAGAGTCAATGGTAACCTGCTCAAAGCTCGAATGAGCCACGGACCAAGTTATATTCTGCCGCCTTTTGGAAGATATTATTGGAGCATTCAGGTATTGAAGAACAAAGTTTGTATTGCTCTTCCACAGAACCCATAGATCTAATGAATTGTTGGAGTTTTTAGATCGTACAAGAGAAAAGCTGGAAACAAGCCACACAGAATGATCATCTGGCGGTTCAGGCACAAACTCCATGGATTTTCCCAAACTTTCCAAATATTGGAGTTGACCATTCGAGTTCTTAATTGGTACTATTCCAGAAGCTGATAATTTGACCCTCCATATTTTGAAGCACCCCAGGCCTCCTAGGATATAGGATGCTAAGAATAGTTGGTTATCTCTCGTCGAGGGCACGAGTGCTAAAGATGAGGTTGGCTCAACATCTAACAAGATTTTGGATTGAGTTTGTAAGCCGCTTTCCGATGGAGTGAGTTCCTGCTCTGAAATAAGCTTGAAACTATCAATAGACCATATCTTTAATACTCGATTCACTGACAGTGTAAACAGCAGCGAAGCCTCCGGGTAGGAAACAGCACTGATTATGACATTCACCGAAACGTCATTATGATTCGAGACATGTTCGTTTTGTGACCATTGGAATGCCTTCGCCATTGAACGAAGGTAGTTGGCTTCACTAAAGACAATTGGTACCGCTTCGTCGAGAGGTTCGGGTTTGAATAGTCGAATTAGCCCACCATCCTTCAATGCAATTCCCACAGATGTTGATGATATAGAGAACATAAAGTGCGGTTTACGGACATGGAATCCATATGGTGTTTGTACTTTTGCCCATTCATCAACTGGTGACTTTGCACTCAGCTCATCTGGGTTAGCATGGAAATGGTGAGGTTGCAATTCCAGTGTCACGAAAATCCCCGAGTTGGTGATCATGTCTGCTACTATAGATCCTGTAGAAGATTCGCTCACAGCAATGCAATGAGGTGATATCTGGTCAAATAATTTCACTCTTATTTGCTGAAGTTGTTTACTCTGTGAATTTGGTGAATGTACTATTTCGAGGGGCAGAAATTCTATGACATCTCCATCATTGACCACCCTCCATGATACGTGTGTGGGAAAGGCATCTCCTTTTCTCACGAGAATATTGCCTTGGGATGCTAGGCTTGCCTTGAAAGATGTTGTAAGATCCGAATTCTTCTTGCTAACAATTTTGGATGGGGAAGAGTGCTTAGCATTTGATGTTGCCGCGTAACATTCTTCGTTAACTTCTAGACTAAGAACAGGAAGTGTTTGTTCGGAAATGGCATCTAAAGGTGTTTCCCTTAGTGTCCTTAGTAGCATGTCGCGAAGCTGACAGTTTTGAAGGTTGAAGTGAAAGTTGATGGATGAAAACATCCTAAACATCCGTACACCAGAAGGTTTTCTCCAACATGAAGAGTCTCATAATCGCGCATTTGTGTTCAGGATATTTTAAGTTACCTTCCCTCAAACTCTTATTCCAGGTCTTGTTTTGAGAAAGAGCGGTTTAACTGCAATGGTCATTTGTTGATTGGATCTAATTGAACCTTGTTGTTCATAGTAGTTTTTCGGAATGGAATCTGATAGGCAAGAAGCAATTCTAGATATCTTACAAAACGGTACTGTTATAAAAAATTTGGACATAACACGTTTAATGCCCTACGGCCTTTTCTTAGAATGTGATGCCAAGCCACTATAGATATTTTTATACGTCAAATGTGGCTGTTTCTTGTGTTTCTCTCCACAGGAAAGCATCCTTTTATGATTATTCTTTCAAAAGGATGAAAGCTTGTGTGGTATGTTTGTAGACTGCTCTATCAGACCAAGTTTTGACTTGTAGAAAATAGAGAAAAGACTGCTCAATCGGCAAAGTGTTATATAAGCGGAAACATAAGATAATTGATCCATAAATGTCAGTGAACCCAAAAATTACAAATGACAATGACCTCTATTTCTATGATTTCTCAGATCGGTGGATCTTAAAAACAGCAACTTAGATCTACGGTATGCAACTCAAAAACGAGCATGAGTGATTCAATTACTCTCTAGTACGTATCTACTGGTTCTCGATTGCTTCATTGAAGCTTTCTTTTACTAAAAGCAGAAAAACGGGTTATATATATGTGTATTCAAAACAAAATACCATAATATTGGTTTAATTATGAATGCTTAAGCCACAAGGTAACAGGAAAAGGTCTGTTAATACGTGGAGAAAACTGATATGAGCGTCCCAAACCAGCATATGCGCCTTCAAGCATGTAGTGGGATAATGATTTGATTTGAAGTATTGAGTATTCTAGCACAACCAAGGTATAGTCAGATTTAAAAAGACGGGGTTTCCTACACTATTCCGTACTTTTTTCGATATCAATCATGACAGCTAGTTTATTTGAGTATTTCAAGTTTAATCCAGATCTCTCCAAATTTAACATTATGACTGCTCTCTCAAGCGGGTTTATCGTCTTGTCATCCATGATTTCTCTTTTCTACAGAGACCAGCTATATCTATCTGACCCATTTATATGTACAATGTCCGGAATAGCCTTCAAAGCATTTGGCTGGGTTTCAGTGGGCATCGATCACTCTATCATTAAAACCATAACGCTCAGATTTTGCCGTTTAGCCTTGTCCATTCAACTTTTCATCGTTGGAATGGAACTGCCATCAAAGTATATACATTACAACAAGAAAAATCTTTGCATTCTTTTGGTGCCTGTGATGACTTCAATGTGGTTCACAGCAGCAGCACTGATCTATTTTCTCAGCCCAGACGGCATAAGTTTTCTCTGCTCGTTAATAATTGCTGCCTGCATAACACCAACTGATCCTGTTCTTTCTAACTCAATTGTTAAAGGAAGCTTTGCTAAAAAGAACGTTAGCAAGAGAATAAGGGATCTCCTAGTGTGCGAAGCTGGGGCGAACGACGGATTCGGTTATCCATTTCTATATTTTGCCGTCAAGCTATATGACAGAAGTCTTAGTGAGAAAGATGCTCTTGTTAGTTGGATGGTTAACACTATAATGTATCAAGTACTGGGCGGGGCGGTCTACGGATTTATTCTCGGAAGAGTTGGTTACAAAGTATTGTCTTTTGCAAAGAGAAGAAATCTGATCGACCACGAGTTTCTCTTTGTTTTTCCTTTTGCTCTAACACTCTTTACTATGGGATCCGGTGGCATACTGGTACTGGATGACGTTTTTGCATGCTTCTTCGCAGGTTGTGGATTTTCATGGGATGATGATTGGTTTCATGAAGAAACAAACCAGAACCGGCTATCTGATATATTAGATACTGCCTTTAATATTTGTCTTTTTATGTGGGTGGGCATGATTATGCCGTTTGAAATGTTTAACACAAACCTTATGCCCTTAAGCAGATTTGTCATACTCGGGTTAGCGCTACTGTTGATTAAAAGGATTCCAGCAATACTGATGGCCTATAGGTGGATTGATGGGATTGAAAGCCTCAAAGAAGCACTTTTCGTGGGCTATTTTGGGCCCACTGGCATTGGTGCCCTTTTTTATCTCCATATCGCTTTAGAGTCTCTGGACAGTCAGAGAGATGATTCGAATCCAAATGAGCTACAGTTCCTTTCAAATTTTTTGTATTCTACGGTCTACTTCACGATCTTGAGTTCCATCATTTGTCACGGTCTAACTGTTCCTGTCTTTCTTATGCTAAAACAAGGTATTTCCAAGATCAAAAGCGTTTCCGATTTTAAATCTGATTCTGAACAAACTCCTCTGCTCCTATGATACTAGCTTAATTCCAAGAATCCCTTTCATTGATGGTTTGCTTATATTGTTATTATATGTCATTGTACAATTTATATATCATTATATTAGTCAACAAAAAGGCAGCCTTTGACCATTGTCTTAGGCGTGATTTTCTTCAAGCACTCTCTTTGAAAATGCTGCAAAGTTTTCTGTTTCATTAACCAGATCATGCAAACTGGGCTGACAAAACACAGCCAACGTGTTTCTACAGACAGTACTCAAATCTTCTCGAGATCCAGGAGAAACACCTTTCACCATGTGGCTAACTGCTTTGAATTGGCCCTTAGTCACCTCCTGTAAAGCAGCACCTGTCTGGAAAGCAAGACAATCACGAGGGATTGCAACCTTCACAACCTCTCCTTTTCGATTTTTGATGAATAATCCTGATTTGGGATCGGGATTAGAAGGGAGTTCCTTATAAGATTCATAACTCAGAGGATTTTCAACATCCTTATTGTCAATGAACATGTTTGAGGTTAGTGCTGTGAGACAAGAATGATCAAAATGTTCTCCACACCACTCAGACTCGTCAATTTCTCCAGTTCCCAACTCTGAATCCGAAGAATTTAGTTCCTTCAAAACCTCTTGTACTGGGAAGTAATGCAGTAATCTAGCTTTCGTAGTGGTGGAGCTTTTCACAATGTTCTCCAAGTATCCAGGCGTATACCCATCTATTTTGTCGAGGACATATCTATCACAAGCTCTAGCCACAATAATGGCAACATCAATCATCAAGTTGCATAGCTGCTTTGCATCTTTTTCAAAATCTTTTAAAGCAAGTTGGACTTCCTCTTTGTTCGGTATATGTGCCCACTTGGATTCCTCAAAGCCTTCCAAGGGCCATTTATTCTTTGTCGTATATGGACTGAAGCTTTCAAACCCCTTGCATTCCTCTTCAGGGGGACCCTCAAGTTTAGGATCTTTGTGGAAAGCACAGTTTATATAGTAAGAGCCTTTGAACATATCAGGCTTGTTCGAAGCCAACTTTTCACGGCCTCGGGACCACCCGACGATCCAATATGCTTCGGGAACTTCTAGTGCCGCAAGCTTTTCAGGCCCGAGGCTTGCCAAAATCGAGGCTGACTTGAGGACCCTACTTCTTAATTCATGATACTCAGGTGGTAATTCTTTTTGTATATGACGTTAGCATGCGCACTTTCTATATAATCTTACTCTTATCTCTGTGGTCACTGGAGAAAATGAAATTTGATGCTTACCATTGACAACAATTATTCCAAGAGATTCCGGGCCAAATGCATCAGGCAAAAGGCAATCCACTTTTCCTGAATCCAGATCAGAAAGAGACACTAATACTGGGCTGGTTGGCATTTTACTCTATTCGTATACACGTTTTGCATGAAGGTTGATTGGTAGACCCTTCTTATCTTGGTGGGAACTTGAACACCCCTTCACCATAATACAAAGACAATACCACACCATTTCCAATAGAAAAGATAGCCTGATGTCTGCTTCCCAATGTTTTTGTCTCTATTTACTCAAGATAAACTTATACATATCTCGAAGGGATTTGATGGTGTAAATAAAGAATGATGGAGGCGATATTTTGATTGTTGCTCTTTGGCTCTGCCAGGAACACAAAGACAAAATGACCAAACTTGAAACTATTAAGAAGTGCCTCCGCAGCTTGGCTTCCTTTTTTTTCATTTCCCATATTTTAGAAATTGTCACAATCTTTTCCCGTAAGCTATTTTGTGGGGAAACCAGTAAGCTAGACACTGAAAGATAGGTAGATATGGCTTAACCTTTTTACTCCTCACGCTAATTACTTTAAGGTCTGGTGCAGAGGTACGAGACCTTCGCCCGCATGCCGAAAAACAAATACGAGTTAGACACGCGGTTGGGCATAGTTTCGCATAAATGTGAGTTTCCCCGGTTTTTTTTGGTGGTAGCTTCTCACTTTAGCAAGCAGAAGCCACTTTTGGTTTTAAAAACGTCAATCATAATAGCCTTGGTTCTTGTTATTTAATTGACCTTTATCTACCGGCACTTTTCTCCTAACACATTTCTTTTCCACATAACCATTCGTAATGTCACTAGAAATTGGTATGATTGATAAAAACACACAAATGTATGATTTCCTATGGGATTAACAAAGTAATGTTGGTTTTGTGTTTTTAGAAGGGTTCAAGTCATCGTTAATGTTTGATGTCCTGAATGAAAAGTACTCACAGGACGAAGAACTCAAGAAGAGCCAAATTGCCAAAGTCGGCGCTATTGTAGTTTTTATTGTGACGAATGAAAAAGGAATGACTGAAAAATGGTACCTTGATCTCCAGTACGAAGGCATTTGTGGTAAAGGCGATGAGTGTCCACGAGGGGAGGCGGAGATTGTGATAACACTTTCTGACCACGATCTTTCAGAGATGAGCCTAGGAAATACATCAGCAAAGAGTTTGGTTTTCTGGAGAAAGCTGAAAATTGTGAAGGGAACTTTATTGAGGGGCCGGCTAATTGAAGGAGTGTTGCGAGAGGCTGTCCCTCCGGCAAAAGCTAAAGAACTTTTTAAAGAGCACTTTGGCTAATCAGGTTTGCAAATACATTAATTCAGTCTTTAATTGGTTTGTAATACCAGCAACTTTTATTTGTGCTTAAACGGGTGGACCTGCAGTAAACAATGCCCTAAATTATTCCGTTTAAATAATGGGTGCATGTCCGTGACTGAGCTTGCGCTTTCTGTTCCCAATGGAGCCTTGTTACATGCCTTATCTGGCAATATCTTCCAGAATTTGTTACCTGAATAATAGTGGCCAGGTTTATCGAGCATTATAGATTGAAAGTTATATCTTATACAGAATAACGTCAAGGTAAAGTGTTTGTGATAGCATGCTTGAACAAAGAATCATTTGGTTTCTGTCCTTTGTTGGTGATAAACACGCATGCACAAAGCACCATTTTGGTTTTTCTTTTCTGTTTTGAGGCCTTTTGCGGCTCTTTTGTTTGTTTCTTACTCATAGATATTGATGTATAAATAGTGATATATTTCCCATCATTTCTAGGGTTATCGAATACAAATTCTTTCATTCTTTTTAGTTCCTTGATCATCTTCTCTCATGGATTTGTCATATCCTTCACCTCCTTCCCAGAGCTCGTCCAAGGCTTCTTTCAGTGTTGAGGAACTTATGTCTCTGCTTGCAAAGCAACTTCAGAGCTCACAAGTCAGATATGGTAGCGATGCTGGCGTTCAAGATGTAGCGGTCCACATCAAAAGTTTACCCTAGATTACCGCCAAAACCACAATCCTAAAAAGTTGGGAATACTCCTTGAGGGGTTCAGTGCAATCTTTGGGCTACGGGCGTCTCCTCTATCCTAACGAGGAAATTGCTTTATATGGAAATGATAATTTGGCCACAAATCTAGGAGAAAGGAATGCGATTGCTCACGAGGAAGTGATGCGATTGTTAATAGGATCCACCTCACAGGACCTACACATTTATATTGATACAGAAAAATCGGTTCTATCATCGGTTAGAATGTTGAAGTCAGCTTTAAGAAGGAACATTTCAATTCCTTTACTTTTCCAAGAAATACTCAACCTGAATTTTGACGGTTTACAGGGAGAAAAAGTAACATCACTTTTTACAAAATTCAACACCTCTATAGCAGATTTTGAGGAAGCATCAAATGAGATTCTCTCAGACCGTCTTAGAGGGCAGTTTCTTTTTGTAAAGAATGAAGCCACTTTTTCTCCCTGTAAACCGTCAAAATTCAGGTTGAGTATTTCTTGGAAAAGTAAAGGAATTGAAATGTTCCTTCTTAAAGCTGACTTCAACATTCTAACCGATGATAGAACCGATTTTTCTGTATCAATATAAATGTGTAGGTCCTGTGAGGTGGATCCTATTAACAATCGCATCACTTCCTCGTGAGCAATCGCATCCCTCACAAGTCCGATATAAAGGTTTATGAAAGATCGCTACAGAGGTGTTAGGTCCAGAGGAAGCTAGGGATCATTCACACACATAGCTGCTGAATTGCTATAGATTATGGATCTAACTGCTTATATAACTATAGACTGAGCTTACCCGGAATGGATATCACTCGAGTCCTAACAACAGGTTGTGAGTTACACATGGAATGTTTGGTAAATGCTTAGGTTGTGGAAAATAAGAGGTTTGGCGAATAGAAACTGTATGCAATTTAGCTGAGGGTTTCCTTCTTTGGGAACTTCTGGGATGCTCATCTGTCCATTACTGCCATTCTCTTTTCCCAAATGCTAGTCTGGTTTTACATTGATAGCTGTTGAAGGTTAAATAGGCTTTGTCGATTTTTCTACTGGATATTCTATTTGATGCCGATAAATCACCAGAAACAACAGAATAGAATAAACATGATTTTTGTAGTTTTCATCATCTTCTACTTTTCTTTTTGTCTTTAGCATGCTTCTCTAATCGGCTTTGGCCGTTCTGAACGTGATACGTTATGAGATAATAATAGCTTTGACAGGAAAGCTAGCTGAACAATCCACTGAGTACAAAGCTCAATGTTGGACGAATCTCCGACTATAATGTCAAAGTTTCTGTAGACTTATGTGTGAGGGAGCCCCGAAAAGAAGTGGAAGCGACCTATATAAGATGAATCTAATTAAGATTTGAAAAAGAATAACGTTCAAGCACAAAATTTTAAAAAATATCATAATGTATCAAAAGAACTCGAATGTTTTTCCTGATAGCTTATATCTCAGTTCGTGATCCAGAGTACGTTTCAAAAGATTGTTTGTTGCAATAGTTTCAAACAAGATGTTTTAGGATAACTTCAAAGCCATCTGGCTTGTCAACCTGAGCGCTTCCCCGCTACATCGCCAAGGAGTTTTGTATAAGAGTATACAGGCAGATGGAATTGGGTATTTTCTCGATCTTTGACTGATTGTGGAAAGCAAGCACCTCCTTGAAATTCGGCTTTGTGAACAAACAACAGGAAACTAACATGGAACTATAGAGGTGAAGAACAATTTTAACGTCATTCAAGACTCGTATTTCATGTTGTACTTTACTAGACACTGTTACCGTGTTTTATTTTGGAATGGAAAATAAAGAGCTCATTACGGAACTGGTACCGTGTAATTGGAATCTCAATCAAAGTTCATTAAGAGTTGAATTTGGATAAGAGCTCCTTCAAGTTCAAAGCACAATTCTCTATGTGGTCAATTCGATTTCAAAACCAGCAACATTGGAAGAGTCACAGATTTATTGGGTAGTTCATTCACTGTTACTTTGAAAGTAGCCTATAATGAAACATGTTTGGACGTCGAATTAGTTCCGAGATTTGCAGAGTAGTAAATGAGCAAGTGATTACAACACAAACGTCATACCAAGAAAGAACTTGGAAATGTGACGGAAAAGAGTTTACTAAAATGATGGATAGATATACAATGATTGATGTATAATGCCTGGTTCAAAGCAGGCAACAAGGCTGTGCTACAAGTAAATACTCTACATAATCACTTTTCCCATGATGATTCGCTTGCCTGAAATAGCCAGAAATTGACCAAGGCGTGAACAGTAACAGGCTCAGTTACTTTTTTTTCCTAAACAAAACTCCCAGCCCTTCCAAACCTCGCGTAGCCATGGATCAGTGATGGTTAGAAGTTAGGAGTCCTGTAGGTGCACACCCAACCTGGCTCAAAGTTTATCCAAACCGGCTTAACCAAGAAGCTGCTTCTTCATCAAAACACAATTAAAGTCTTGCGTAGCAGGAACGGTACTCAGATCGTTCTTCTCATTGGAACAGCCATTCTTTTTCGCAATACTTACTCTTTCCAAAAACGTGTATCCAAGTTTTGAGTAAAAAGGTACCAGTTCATGCTCTTCTATCATATTTGCCATTACAACTCCAATCTCGAGGTCATTCACGGCATGATCCTCTATCATTCGGACCAAGAGGGAGCCGTAACCCTTTTTGAGATATGGTGCAACAACCGTGAACGATGTCAACTCGGCTGTTAAGCGCCCATTGCTATTCAAAGAGGGCAAAATGCTGGTGCTATCTCCATGATATGGTTTTAGGCCAACCACTCCAATTATCGGGTACTTTGCCATGTTGATTAAAAAATCCGTGAAATGTGAGGCCAAATCAACTTGCAAATCGTCAATCACAACGTATTTGTTCCCTTTGATCTCCACTTGTTTTGTATTGATGCCAGTTACCCCGAAGTTGCTGAGCAAATCGTCGTCTACCAGTATGCCAATAGCCACTGCCCGTTTTTCCGTAGAGTTCTCGACGCTGAATTCGCCTTCAAATTGGGTCTCTCTATCATACCGACGCTGCTGGATTATTCCATATTTCAGCCTAGGAATATCATATCCAGTATTCAAGATTGAAATAAGATTTGTGCGGGTGGTGCGGGCCAACACCCCCAGCGCACCCGCCTCAAGCTCATCTCGATCTCGATCTCGAGGAAACAGCAATTCATAGTGCAAAATAACCAGAGTACACGCCATGCTCAGGAAAACAGGCCCGGCCATCCGCAAAAACCACCGCGAAACAGCACGAGCAGAGGGTGTACGGGTGTCTTGTACGCGGAAGCGCCGATAAGGAGAAACGGAGAGCTTTCAAGACAGAGCTGGAGTGCCAAGTGGACGTTTTTTCGCCTGTTTCGCTTCCGGCGGGTCTGGTTGCGCCAGCTAGCAGCGGGCCCGGTGCAATTTGCCCGAGAAAAGCGCGAGAGCGCGAGAGCGCGAGAGCGCGAGAGCGCGATAGCCCGGGCAGACCGAGCAGAACAGGGCTGTCCGGCCCTGGGCCCTGGGACCTGGGACCGGAGACCTCCAAACGAGCAAACGACAGTTGTTCCGCCATCGGGAAGATCTGTCCCATTGCCCATTTCAACACACCATCCTCTCCTCCGGCATTTCAGCGGCCGCAATCCTCACTGCTGCTGCTCTTTTTATTCCCGCTCTGCGCCCAGGCAAATAAATACAGCCCGCTTTTTCGCAAATCTGCTGCTCCTCAGTCCTCTTTCCTCCTGCTCTAGCTAGCGACTCTTCTTGTTTTTTTTTGCTTGCTGCCTGCCAGGACTGAGTGACGTTTGCTCGTTTGTTATTAGACTACTGGATTTAGCAGCCACATTGACTTAGTGCAACTTATTACACCACCATCACGACACGAAGAAAAAAAAACAAGCGACATCCTCCTGTCTTTTCTTCTCCCTCCATCTTTCACCACTGCCCTCTTCGATAGCTACCGTTACAACCAATTTTTCAGTCGATGAAGGGCAAAGAAATCAGAATATCCGCACTTTTGGTGCTGGACATAATCTTCTTTTTCCTGGAGGTCATAGTTGGCTATGCTGTCCACTCCTTAGCCCTCGTTGCCGACTCCTTCCACATGCTAAACGACATCTTTTCTTTGCTGATTGCTCTCTGGGCCGTCCGTGTTGCCAAGTCCCGCTCCCCGGATGCCGAGTACACGTACGGTTGGCAACGGGCCGAGATTCTCGGGGCCCTGGTAAACGCCGTGTTTCTCATCGCCCTGTGCTTCACGATCTTCGTGGAGGCCGTCCAGCGGTTTTTCGAGCCCCAGATCATCACCAACCCGGTTCTGATCTTGTTCGTGGGCTCCATGGGGCTTGTTTCGAATTTCGTCGGCCTTGCTCTGTTCCATGAACATGGCCACAGCCATTCCCATGGAGGATTCGGGGGCCATTCTCACGCACATTCGCATTCACATTCGCATTTTCCTGCTCTAAATGAGCACGCTCACAACGACAATCACAACCACAATGATCATGAACATGGCCATGGACACGGCCATGGACACGGACACAGTCATAACCATCATCAAGATGAAACGTCCTCTGCAATGCGTTACACAAACGGCGCATTACTCGAAAACGGCTCTCTGGAGCCAGTTTTACCAGAATTGGTCGTAAACCAACTGGCAAATGAGAGAACTTCTCTTCTTCTACACCCAGAAGAATCAAAATCGAAGGTTGTGTCCTCAAAGTCGCTAAACATGCATGGAGTTTTCCTCCATGTTCTTGGAGATGCTCTAGGCAACATTGGCGTGATTCTTACAGCCATACTCATTTGGAAAACGGATTATTCTTGGCGATTCTACTTTGATCCTATCATCTCGCTCGTCATTACATGCATTATTTTTTCCTCTGCTGTTCCTCTATGCAAGTCTGCTTGTAAAATCCTGTTAATGGGCTCTCCAGAAACTGTCGACACGGAAATTGTGAAGAAAGAGATTGAGGCCATTGCTGGCGTTCATTCAATTCATGACCTACACATTTGGATCCTCAGTGAAAACATATATGTTGCAAGCTTACATATCTCGGTGAACAATGATCCGAAAGAGTTTATGAATCTTGCAAAACGAATAAGACACAAATTGCACAAGTACGGAATTCACTCTGCAACTATTCAACCAGAGTACACAGATTTTGATCATCATCATCATCATCGCCATCAGACAACTAGTTCTAATCAAATCCATCAGTCGGAGTCCGATACCGAGGGAACAATAACGAGTGAAACTAGCGATGAACCATCCGTCTGTGGACCTGGATGTACTTGCCGTTGCCTTCTACGTGGACAAAACTCGGATTCCACCCTGAGCAGATACGCAGCGACAAGCGAAGAGTTTAGTGAGTGCCTTGTGGATGCAGAATTGGTCAGATCAGATCACTGTCCAAAAGCAGTTACCAACCCTCCCAACTGATTCCTCTTTTCCTCCTCCTCCTTAATGGGGTTTTCAACCTCTTTTTTTTTTGTCTTTGTTTGGCTTAATCTTGTGTATACAATACTTTTCATGGTTGGGAAAGCATCCTATACTTTTTCTTTGTCTCATATACCTCCTCCAAATGCAATTTTCCCTTATTGCTCCTGTGGAAGTTGGTTACACATGCCATGGAAATAATCGCAGCCATTGCGCCTAATTATTTTGCTTACTTGTCAAAGCTACTTGAAAGATTATGAGCGGTACTTGATAATGTGTGAAACCACATTTTCTTTTTGTTCATGTTTTTATCGAAAATATTTCTTATATCTAATATCTATGTATGTCATCATCATGCTCTTATAATTGGATGATTGATTTGTTGCTTGTGCATATTGGGATTATCCTGTAAAAACAAATACAAATTTAAATGGTTTATTGTCACTTCTTGTTTAAACGACTTTAGAGAGCTCTGTGCGGCTCAGCACGATGTGAGCGGGATCAACGATCGTACCGTTGGTAGCGATCAACAAACGAGTCCGCTTAGAACCTATCGGTATAAATCTATCAATAGAGCAGTGTTTCTGTCAATTTACACATCTAAAAAAGAGGAAAAGTGATAGTAGACTACTTTCCGAAACACAGACGATCCAAACGAGATTAAAAATCTCTTGTCATTTTTCCTTTCTTGATGTTATCCCATATTTATACCATTGATCTAATTGAGTAAGAAACCCTCCACAATCCTTGAAAAAATCACGCCCTTTCGCAAATTCTTCCTCGTACAACGCCTACTATTGCATTAAACAGAATCACTTCATCTCCAACATGAAGATCCTCAAGACGGATATGCTCTTCAACCACAAGACCTTGATCAAGTAAAAACTTGCGAACGGTTCCTCGAATAGCACCATCTTGAAATGGAGGTGTCGCCCAGTAGTAACCCCCATCTGCTGATTTGCTCATCCTTTTCACTCCAACATTTGCAATTGATCCTTCAGTAACCTGACCTTCCGGATTGTAAAGAATCACCTCTTGAAACGGCTCACTTGCAACATTCTTCAAAATTCTGTTCCTACTCTCTGTATAGTACTTTCTATAAGTCGTTTTCAAAGTTGATACCACAGTAGAGGGCGATGGCTGGCTGTCGAGGTACACTTTGTAATAGGTGTAATTGCCTAAACCAATCTCCCCAGAACCAGGAGTGATTTGCGACAATTTAGTATAGTAAGCATCATTTAAACCAATAAATAGATTTGGCCTCGCAATAGTTTCTTCAAATGTCGTGCTGGTAGATCCGTCTTTGCCGATTAGAAGCCGAACTTTGTAATTCTTAGCATGATCCAATTGGTTTAGAGTTGGCTCAAGCAAGTCTTCTAACGTCTTCTCCAGACTATTAGGAAGGAACGATTGATCCCATTTAAAATAGCCAATAGACAGAACTATTCGATCATAATGGTTTTTAAATAAAAACAATGAGGCTTCATTCTTGGATTGGCTTTTTTCTTGCACCGTTTTGCCCTCAACCAATGGCGACTTGATAAGAGATGGTGATCCAGACAATGCCGATTGTAGCTGTTCAAAAGGTGGACTTTCTATTAGACCTGGATCATATCTTATCGTCGATAAAATCTCAAATTGTATATTTTCATCTACTGTGTTGGCGGACGTGTTTGTCATTGGTACCTGTGCAAGCTTTCTAGAGAATCTCACATCTCCAGCTTTAGTTTGTGGGTGGTGGTTGGATGTTCACTCAAGACTCCCTTCTGACAAGGTGGAAAGTGACGATGTGCAGTGGTGGACACGTAGAACTAGGGAAGGCTATCACGAATGTGGTCAGACTAATGAACACGAAAGGAATATGGAGTCGAAAGGAACTACAGAGAAAGATCTAAAGACTATGTCGTAGATCTGAGCACGAAGAAGAACTGGAATCAAAGAGCATGAACTCTTTCTCACACAAAGTTAGACACTACCTGCGTTGCCGGGCCTAACTTACAGGTAAAGGCCAAACACGGACTCTCTGGCTCGCGAAATCTGAGCCTCGTAGTGTCAGCGGAACATTTATTATGGAGGATATGGCTTGGTAACCTCCACGCTGTACACAAAAACAACAAATATACAACACAAACCTACTGTTATTTCACTTTGTCTACCATATATACCACTGTGGAACCAAACTAGTTTGGTGCTAACAAAAACGCAGAACTAGTTCTGCAACTAGCTTTGTTTTTCGCTCTCTAACACCCAGACTTCCCTTCTGCCATGATAAATACTTCAATTTGGATGATCCGTTTGAGTTCATTAAACTCAATAACAGTGAAAGAACTAGGAATCTTGAACCTGGGTTTAATTTTCTAAAAGGTGTTGAGCTCGGAAGATTTTGCTTGTTTTCTCTAGCAAATTTCGTAACCAAGCAAAATCTTCCGAGCTCAAAACCTTTTAGAAAATTAAACCCAGGTTCAAGGTTCCTAGTTCTTTCACTTTTATTGAGTTTAATGAACTCAAACAGATCATCCAAATTGAAGTATTTATCATGGCGGAAGATTTCGGGTCATACCCCGATGCCCAGGCAAACTATTTAACTCCCAAATTACGCTCTCTTCTTAACAGAACAGCCTGCAATTTAGACACAAATTATTGTCACGATCACCCTCTCTAGTTTGTTACCGAGAGCCTGTTTCTCTCGCTACGGGGGTATGTCAGCCTCGGATGGGCTTAGATAGGTCTATATATGTAACCCATTCTAGTGTTGTTTGAAGCCTCTCGCCTTCTCGAACTTTTACAACATCTAGGTTTCTCTAATCATGTGTTATATTCGCAGAATGACAGAGTCTAGTTGTTAGGAGTTTAGTCCGTAAAATAGTCTGTAAAAAGCTTAGTTTATTAGAAATGAGAGAAAGACTCTTCTTATATAGACCGAACTATGTAGCAACCGTGGTACGAATGGCTTGCTTGTGCACCATACCAAACGTGGTATGGTTAGCTTGCTTGTACGGTTAAAGTAGTAAGACAGTCCTTGTGAGTGATAAGCCATCCCATTGTAACATCATGCCAAAAGTTAAGATATTTCTCCACCGTCGCCATGAAGATAAAAACGCAACAATAGCTGTATTATGGTTTGAAATGCTCGATCCGTAGCTGTAGAGGCATGGTATTGGATGCTGGGTAGAACCAGAGTCTGCTCATATTGAAAAACAATAGACACTTTCTTCTGTAAGTGCTCTTGTGTTTGGAGATCTGACACCTTTTAATAATCAGACAATCTGGACGGGACGCTTTCAATTACTTGAGGACTATAAATCCAACCAGAATGAGACTCAGTTTCAGTTACCAAAACTTATGCAGGCCCGTCTTTCTGTTTTGGTGGAGGTAGAGAAACTCTTTGACATGCCAGAATCAAGGGTCTTGTGGCTTTGACATTTTCCTGTAGTGAGCCAATATGCTTCATCAATTCTTGAAGGGTTGACTGTAGTAACGGATCTTCTTCTTGCTATTAAATCGTTTTCATCAGTAAGCAGCTCAACCCGCATCAATCAATTCATAAGATCATACCTTGTATGTAGATAACTTTCCAATTTCGAGATTTATATTCTCAGCATGGTCATGTTTCTCGTCTGTTGAAATACTATCTTTTAAAGCATCCATTATCTTCAATCGAAGAGGTTAGTATAGAACCCTGAAATCTCGTAGTTCTGGTCTACTTACTTTTTTCTTTTGGGTCGACATAGAAGACGTTTGCTGTCTCGCATTTCTAGTAATTGTTTTAAGGTACTCCTCATCACTCTTGAGAATTCTAGAAAAGAAACAAAAAAACGCTGGTCAGAAATGAATAAAAAGTCATATCAGAAATCAATACTTACGACTGCTGTTTCTTTATTTCCAGATCCAACTCTGCAATTTGCTTTAGGTCCGCGTTAAGAATACTCTCAAGTTGCGCCTTTATCCTTCAGGTTAGATATCAACAAAAAAACCAAGTCCATTACTGTGCATACTTTTTTGCGAGCCAGATAGTCGAGTTGATAGTTCTGTGGTTTGAGACCAGGAGGCAACTGTGCGCTCTCAAGCTGACTCCGCAATCTGAGATTATGAATCGTTAATATGCAATTCATGTCGGATTCTAGGATAGTCCACTCACTGTGCCATCAGTTTCTGAATTAGCTTTTGCGCTTCTTCTTTTCTCGAATTCTGTCTAATATGCCGTAATGAAGGAGTAATAAACAACGATAAGCTCTCCATGACTGCATCTATGCTCTGTGGCGATAGCGGTTCCCAAAGCTGAGCTATTCGTTCCTCTGGAATTCTCTTGGTGTATGATTTCAAAACAGTGCTGGAACTCTGCTTCCGCGGTTTATCCTTATTTGAGGATTTCTGACCGGCTATAGCCTTTTCAATTCTGGCATCTTTTGTCCTCACAGATGTACTTTTCCCTTTCCGAGTGGCTCTGGACGACTTGGGCATTTTCACGTTCCGTGTCGCGTTTGATGAATAAACATGGGGACAGGCGAAGTACATCTCATCCACCCTAACACCTTCACAGCTCGACCATTAGCTGCCAGAACACCCCAGACAGCCAAGCGTTTTGGGAGAATAGACTGATGTCTGACTCTACGGATGCATCGTTGGCAAAGTATGGCCTTTTGGGGTGCTTCTACACATAGCTGGCCTGCTCTTTACTAACAAACATGGAAATCCGCTTTAGAATTGCCGATCTTTTGCGACTGGAAGATGTAAGCTGTTTGAAGACCATCGTCGTTTAATCATCTTTCGCTAAATGTGTCTAGGACCTTGCCAAAATTCCCGAACTTCGAGCAACACTTCAAAGAGAAAAGAATGCTATCGACGTTCAATTGAAAGTGGGAGTGCAAACGCAGATAGAGGTGGCCATGGTAAGCACACCCTTTACTATCAAGATACGCTGTCATCTGCGACATATTAACTGTCTTTTTCCCCCCTTCATCTAGAATGGCTTGTCCAGCTTGGAGTCTGCTAAACGATCCATAAATGATCTAAAATCTAATCTTATAAAAGTATGTCGACTTTTGCCACATCTTTACATACCTAACCCATCTAATGAGTTGTCAAGGCAAATGAGCTTTCCGAAGTGTCTCAATCGTCCATCAAAAACTTTGAGTTCATAAACAAGGTGAACCATATCCATACAAACTTTATGGAAATAATCGACATTTATGAGAATATAAAGTCCCTTCATGATAAAATCGAGTACATAAGTAACCTCATTGTTAACGATATGGATGCAAATGGCGAAATCCAGCTCACCAGCGAAATGCCCAACCTGTTAACTTCACACTATCACCTTTCAAGATTACTTGATTTTCGAGACAAGCTCAATAGGCTCTCTCAATTGTCTTCTTCTGATGATATTCGACGGACTATTGGGAAACATTTCCAGGCTTTGGGGAAAGTAAACGAGTTGTTTGAGCGAAATCTTTTTGGAGAGATTTGTGGGAACCTGTTAGAATTCCTAAGAGAAGGGAATAAGAGCTTGATTATTCGAGTTGTAAAAATCATTGAGTTTGAAGAACGACAGGATTTGGAAAATAAACTGGTTAACAAAATTTACGAAGAGCATGAGAAGCAAGTCAGTAGAAGCAACGTGTACGACCCAAAGAAAGATCGAAACAACCTGCTACAAAAACTGAGCGTGGCATCTGAGATGACCGGGTCTAACAGAGAAAATAGCAAGATTAACAGTCTACGGGATCGATCTCTTATATTTTTCCGAGAAAAGCCGAGAAATTACAAGACGAGAATGATCGAGGCAATTTCTGAGACGGTGAATGATACTTTTCAAAACTGTCAAGAAGCGTATAATGATCCACTTGAACTACTTCAGCAATTGGAGTGGGTTTGGCATGATTTGATTTTGGTTCAACAAGAGCTTGTCCATTGTTTTCCTTCTAATCATAGCTGGAACTGCTTTGACATTTATTTTGACATTTACCACAAGAGAACCCAACAGCTGGTTGACGATATTGTGGAAGAAATGAAGCGTGACGGCGGAGTTGCCGACACAACAATAATCATTGCCATAATGGACTTTGACAAGAAGTTCAACAAAGTTATCAGCGAGGTGTTGGGTGTCAACGACAGAGCGTTACTTGAAGATGAGAGGAAAACAAATCTACTGGATGATTATCTCAAGCTGCTTGTTTCTACAATGTCCCAGTGGATGGCCCAAGTTGCAGCCACTGAGTTTCCCGAATTTAGGGCTAGGAGAAGAGAGCCAGAAGTCGACCACGACAGGACGATTAGTCTTGGAAGCACCGTCATTGTGTTCCGGATGTTTAACCAGCAGGTTGATGTGGCCTTGGATAGTAGTCAGGGCAAAATTGTGGATGGCACAATCTCGTATTTTTCAGAGCTGCTGATTGAAAGACAGAAGAAATGGCAGAGCCTGTTGCAGGAAGAGGTGAAAAGACAGCTCGAGTATGATTCTCTTATGGCGGAGTACGAAAAGGGTAAATCTTCTGGAGACCCACCTGAAGAAGTGCCGGGTGGGTTGATAGAGTATATGATAGCTTTTGGCAATGACCAACTCAAAGCGGCCGACTACTGTGAATCGCTTCAGAACCGGGTCATTGAGTTGGTATCTAAAAAATACAAAATGTCGATTTCGGACAGTCTCAAGAGAGCAATCGATGGGTATGTCGATCTGGTTACGGATGTAATCAACCATCTGATCAAGATTGTTATGAGCGACTTGGACACAGTGTTGAAGACCACGTTTGGTAAAAAGTGGTACAACAACGGTGTTTTATACATAACGCAGGTGTGCGATACGCTGAAAGAATACCTAGCAGATTTCCACAGCATCATGAACCCGTATCTATTCGATGCGTTTGTTGAGTATCTATTGGACAGCACCCTGGTGAGTTATCTCTCTGGTCTGAAAAGTCACAATACGTGGAAGAGTGCGGACAAGACCATTGGCTTGATCAAGACGAATCTGGAGAACTTGTATCAGTTTTTCACAGAGTACGTGGAGCCGGAGGCAATCGAGCAAAAGTTCCGAATCTTTGACCATCTGATTGACTTTATACAGTACGACGACAATGACGAAGTCATTGTTCAGCGATTTGGAGACTTGCGGCTCGATTTCCCCGACTGTCCTCTCTCGTTCCTAGGGGATGTTCTTCACTCGAAGAAGCACTTTGACACGAAGCGAATCAACCTGATACTGGGGCGAGTTCCGCGGGTCGAGATCGAGCCCGAGAACGACGTTTCCACGTTCTTGAAGAAGTACTAAGGGATATATATACATGTTTATCTGGATGGTCTGCTGAGCGGGCTCTGGCGGGACGGCCAGTCAAAGAGAGAAGGCACGCACGTGGTTCTCCTGCCGCTGCTTCTCTCGTCCCCACGCTCTAAAACAAGCCTCTTTCTACCCTTGTCGAGCCATCACCGTTTTTCTTCTCCCGTCCTTTTTCTTCTTTAAACTCTAGTTTTCAGTAGATAGTCAATCAGAAATGTCTTCCGCTCCTTTGCTCCAATCTACTCCAGGTACGTGTGTGCAGTTCTTCTGCTAGTCTTATCAATTGTCTCTAACCCACCGGTTTTGGTCCGCCAGGCAAAAGAATTGCGCTTCCCACAAGAGTCGAGCCCAAGGTCTTCTTTGCAAATGAGCGTACTTTTCTCTCGTGGTTGAACTTCACCGTTGTCCTTGGAGGTCTCGGAGTCGGTCTTCTCAACTTTGGCGACCAGGTGGGCCGTATATCTGCTGGTTTGTTCACGATAGTAGCAATGGCTACAATGGCATACGCTCTCGTCACCTACCACTGGAGAGCAGCTGCAATTCGCAAGAGAGGTAGTGGGCCATATGACGACAGATTCGGTCCAACCATGCTTTGTTTCTTCTTGTTGGTGGCCGTTGTCGTGAACTTTGTGTTGAGGATTCGAGCTTAATGTCTGGGTCACTATCCGCGATCTGGTTTTTTTAGATATTTTTTTTCGTCTCATTCATAAGTCATAATCGATAATTCATATACATTTCAATCAGACTGTTCTATCTGTCTCAGATGGCGACGGCTTGGTAAAAGAAGCGTATTTTTTTTTTTGCTGTGGGTGTGTTCTTCAACCGCCCAAACAGAGATTCTCTTCTCCACACTCCATCGTATTGTCTCTGGAAGCAAGATAAGCTGTTCTGCCCAATATGACCAGGCTTTTGAAATATCAAGTGCGACAACTCTACAAAGAGCTTTTGTTTATGGGCAGAGAGTATCCGTATGTATCTCGGCAGTCGAACAAAAAAACCAATGTCTAACTCCCTGGTGCTCAAGACTAGGATATGACTACTTCCGACAAAAGCTCCACTCTGGGTTTATGAAGAACCGTGACCTCACTAGCGAGGATGAGATAAAGAAGAAGTTAGAGTTTGGCGAGTATATCAAAAAGGGCAAGTTTGCTTTGTGCTTTCTTTCGTTGACCAGTACAAATGAGGTTACTAACATGCCTGTCGATCCAGAGCTGGAGGCATTGTATTTTCTACGACGATACCGAGACATGAAGCGGAAGTATTACGATTGAGAAGGGTCTAGCTGGGTTTAGTACCTTGCCTGCATTTCTCTTGACGGGACTATGGATTGGGAGTGGCAAAAAGTTGAGCATTTGATAGAATATGAGGCAAGCATAAATGGGTGTCATCTATTTATAACGGAGAGGAAGATATTTACAAAGTAGGAGTGGGGAGTTGAAGTCTCTTTCTGAATGACAATAAAGAATTATCCGGTTTGGGGTTTGACTCTTTTTGAGCTGATAGTAGCATGGAAGCCAAATTTTCCCAAGTCAGGAGCTTCTCAAGATTCTCTCCTTCAAGATTGCCCTCTTGCTCAAGTAATACGTCTCGTGCCACCATGTCACGCATTGATAAGACCTTATGAGGGCCCGTAACATCGTGTTGTGATCGGATACCGCGACAAAGATCCTCAACCAAAAAGTATAGTTTCAAAGTTGGCTTAATATTATACATTGTGGACATGTACTGGAGCACAACAGTGGCACCGTTCACGTCCCCATAGAGAACAAAGGTTTCGAGAACAGAGCTGTAAAGCGAAGCAGAAGGCACCACAAAGCGATCCGAGACCATATCCACAAATATGTTTCTTAGGGATGGGGGTCCCGACTCGTCAAAAGTGCCCTGATGGCGATGATAGCGTTTAAGCATATCAAACAGTTGAATGTAGATATACCTAGACTTTGGTATACCTGACTCTATCATCGTATTGTAGTGCTCTATAACTTTGGAAAATCGTCGATGCTTGTATTCGTACATCATCAAGGCCATGAAAACATGCTTGTCCGGTAGAATTTCCAGTTTCTCCATTCTCTTCAAAATCCGAGCTACGCCGTTGCTTGAACCGCGACGGCCGGCATGCTGAATGAACAAAGCGTAATGTGCTGGTGAAGGTGAAGGTAACAGACCTAGGCCAGTCTTCTGTCCTTCAAGACGAAGCTTTTGTGCTTTTTCCATCTGGCCCAATAAACTTAAAGCATCTTCCAGAAGATTTTGCGAAAGGAGCGCCTTTAGCACAGCGTGAATTTGTCTCCTTCCAACTGGTATTCCCCTTGACATTAACTCATCCAGGGCTTTTAACGCACCCCAGTGATTTCCCAAGTCTCCGAGCTTCGACATCCATCTGGTGTAAAATTGGCTTTCGTTTAACAACTCTGGTGTTTCTATCACATTTTCTTGTATAATCTTTTCGAGTTCTTCATTTGCTTTTGAGTCTCCCCATAGTTCTCGATATGAGGGAAGCACCAGCAGTTTTATTCTATGGTCAAGGGTCTGCATGATTATTTCCAGATTGGTTTTTGTCGGAGAATATTTTTCAAGATCTTGAATAGCATCCTTCCCTTCATTTTCGTAGCCCTGTCCATAAAACGCCCGGATAATATCCACATATTCAACAATTGTAGGGCCAGTCTTTTCATTGAGTTGATTCATCATTTTCTTTTTCTTTATTAACACTTTTTGCTGTTCGTCTTGTGTCGACATACTTTCATCCTGTTCCCTGACGCCAAAGTCCTTTGCCAATCCCTTAAAAATCAAAAACCATTTAAGCGCTTGCTCCCGCTCCTCCATGTAACAATATTTGGATATGAACTTTGCCGGTATTCTGGGATCAATGTACCCATATTTGTCCAAACACTCCTTGGCAAGAGCTTCTGCACTCGTCATGTCAAGCGAGTCTATCCGCAGTAAAATGCCTACTTCAAGCCACCATCTCAAGCCTTTCACATCGTCCTTCTCTTTCCTGCTTTGCCAGATTTCTTTAGCTTGGTCGTGAAAGCCATAACTGGACAGTATAGATAAAAACTCGGATTCGTTTATGGGATCGGCCCGATGGGTATTTAGAGAGTACAACAGTTGACCTGAAAGTAACAAGCCTTCTGCTCTCAGACTTTTGACCGGTAAAAAATTGAAAAATTGGAAAGCAGCAGCATAGAATTCAGCAGGCATCAGTTGTGTTCCATCTGGGAGCTTTTGTAATTGAGCCAACATGCCCACAAATGCCCTCGCAATTGGTTTTTCTTCCGTGTCGGTCTCCTTTTGTACTTCAGTAAGCATTTTGTCATATATCTCTACAATGTCTTGTTTCCAAACCTCATCGTCAATTTGATCGCTGCCTTCCCCCAAATCGTATTGATGCTTTGATAAGGCTTTAGAAATTCGTTTTGGAAGAAACTGCTCCAGGGCCTCATCGTAAGGGTTTAGTCTTGGTTCATGGAATTTCACATTGTCTAGGTCTGGAGGGAGTAACCCTTCATCTACAATTTTTTTCTTTTCGCTTTCTGAAATGTATGGACTTGAGAAAAATCGGTGGAGAAATGAATCTCTTGAAGTCTTGGTCTCTTGAACTATGCTATCAGTCTGGTGGGTCGGATCTGCTTTTTCTTGTTGGTTCTTCTCCTGTCGAGGCACTTTCGGAGGTTTCCCACCAGGCCTTATTCGTATGGATCTACATAAAGATGGTAGATTGTAAGCCTGATTGGGGATCTTTGTGCCCCTTAACAAGAGAAGCTGGCGGGAGCACAGTATTGAAGGCATGGACAAGCCGTTCTGGATGGCGTAGTAGTATGTTTAAGGGGATGAGATGGAGAGTTGAAAAGATGTTTGAAAAATTGGTTTAAAACTTTATTATTATGCAACACGCAAAAGAAATCTATTTACTTTCTTCCTTTCCCTGACTTAATTTTCCCTTCAAATCCAGCTCTCCTTCGTGCTTTTTTACCCTTAATTTTTTTCATATCCTTCTTCTTTTGAATGTTCTCTTCCCTCTTTTTCTGTCGTGCGGCAATGGATTTTACCACTTTAAGCTCACGTTCCTTCCATTCCTTCTCCGACTTCTTTTTTTGTTTCTGTTTCGCCTTTATAGCTTTGCGCAATAGCTTTTCATCATCCCGCACTTTGTCTCCTTCAGCTTGGAGAATTGCCTTTTTCCAGATGTTTTTGGTCTCCATTATTTGTTGTTTCTCCGCAGTCAATTTGGAAAGCTTTTGATTACGTGCTTCAATATGCTTTAACTGACCTGCAAGATCTTTTGTCTTCTTTTTATTCTCTTTGATCTTTGAAAAGTCTCTCGTTGCTTTGGAACCGTCCTTGAAAACCACAGCATTGAACAGAACACCGTTGCTCGCATCCTCCTCCTCCTCCTCCTCATCATCATCATCATCGTTCTCTTCGTCTTCACTTTCCGCTTCTTCATCCTCCTCGTCTCTTTTTCGCTTTAACTTGCGTTCCAGTTCTCTCGCTGCCATCTGCCTTCGCTGCTGTAATATGCTTTCTCTGCTTAATGGTGCTCCATTTACACCGCTTCCAGGAGCTTTTCTTTTTTCTCTAAGAGTTTGAATCTTAGCAGCCAGCTTGCTTCTGATTTCTTGTAACTGAGCGGTCTTTTTTCTTTTCTCTTCCTCAGACAACTGCTTGTCTACCTTTTTCTTTTCTTCTTTTTTATTGTAAGTTTGCATCTCGTTTCCCTCATCATCAAAAACCACAGTAATGTCTTCTTCTTCTTCCTCATCTTCATTTCGCTTTCCAGGCGGTGCTTTAATATGCTGTTCTTGTGACTGTTTCTTTTTTCTATTCGTATTTTCTTCAACCTGTTTCTCCTCAGTGCTTGTATTCTCTGTTTCATTTTCTTCGCTATCTGATTCAAGTTCTTCGTCTCCAGGCAATTCGATATCGTCTTCATCACCGCTAGGGTCCTTTTCGTAATTATGAGTACTAGAACCAGGAAGCGTCACAGGTTTTGCATTGGCGGTTCTCTTTTTGTGTTCACTAAAAGCATCTGTTTCAGCATCTGGATCGAATCTCTTTTTCTTGGCTTGTTTCTTTTGCTCTTTCGTGTTTTGCGATTTCTTCTTGCGCTGCTCTGAAGATTCATCATCATAGTAGTACTCTGCAGGTATCAATGAAAGAAGCCCCTCTAACGATGAGGAATGAGCTCTTAGGCGCTCCTAAACAAATTTGTTAAAATCTTTCTATATTTACTAGACCAAGAGGATAGGGCAAGCTCTTGTGAACTTACTTCCAAAGAGTTGGACATCTTTGAATATCTACTTCAGTGATGTTGCCCCGATCCTGATACTTACTTTTTTTTTTCCACACACAAAATCTCTCAAGGCCACTTTCCGGTCTGACAATTACATCATACTGATATATACCTATCCATTGCTCCAACACCATTAGGTAATCTTCAGTCACATGGTCACCCGCCCCCATAGTTAAGGAGTGCCAGAACCTTCTCAACGACACTGTAACCACACAACATGGCTAAAGACCCGTAAAAATTCGATTTAAAGAGAAAAAAGACGAAAAAACATGCTACTGCATTTTTTAAGAGCTCATTTCTAGTAAATTCGAGCAAAACGGATACACCTTTTACCTTGGACAATGAAGACCTATTCTTGAAGCAACAAACGATCTCAGTGGAAGAATGAATACCTTTTCAAAGGCGACATAGTTTAAGGTCTTTTTCTTCTTGTTCTTCTTCATTTTCCATCAAGAAATTGCAACCCTGTTAGCTTGTATGTCCAATTTTAGAACAAGCCAAGTCCAGACAATGAGAGCGTTCAACGAACAAAAGAGGACACATAAATCGGCGATTCCAAGGTCATATCACTTCAAATCACGCTTAATGGTCATCCAGATATTGGCACCATCTTTGATGCACTTCAACAACCTTGCGAGAATTAGGAGTGGGAGCGTCATTTATAGATCACTTTCTGATAATCTTCTCCAGAGGGTTTGCTCCAGGACGAGCATTTCCCACAAACCGTCGAACTCAACAATCCGTTAGCTGACCATCACTAAGGACTAAACTCAAACTATTCAATTGAACTTCAATCATAAGATACTAAACCCAGTCTGTAGCATCAGACTACTAGATGATGGCGGAATCAATTTATAGCTAGGGAATATAGACGACCATACAGCATCTCCAACAGATACCCTACAATCAAGATAGAATCCACTTATTGACATCATTATCCTTTCCATACACAAACACGAGGATCATTGTTACAAATCATACACGACTACTTATTGTTACAGCAGTAAAACCTAATAGAACACATTTGCACAAAAAAAAATATTCAATACAAAACTGCTGCTAACTCTCTTTCGACCCAATCAAAAGATTTACCAGCAAATGCTGACAAGGAAATTTTTTGCTCTGTTCAATAGGTGCCTATTCTTGAACAACAATCCTCGGTAAAACTCTCATGATTTCTTAAGAGTTTCTGGACAATAGAAACCATTTTTCGTCTTCTTTCAAAAGATCGATAATGTGGTACTTTTTTGATTTTACTATGCTTAACCGTTAACCTCTCCATCTTTGACTTTGAAGCACGGAACCAGAGCAGAAAATCCCGAGAAGAGGTGCATCGAGGAAAACTAATTTCGTCATCTTGCTCGATATGCAGCCTTTGAATCTCCTCTTCGCTAACCGCTTCACAGATTCTCAAGCCTTCCGCCTCTGTCTTATAGAGGACCCCATTGCGTTTAGATAATCTCGCCTGTCATGGATTTTCGCGACCCGAGAAGCGTCAACTTTTGAGTAAAGTCGATGCCTCTGGTTTTGAATAGTATCTGGGCCATCCGGTAGATGATCAGTCGTCCTTCGTATATGAATAATCTGCTCTCGTATTTCATGGATATTTTGCTGCATGTCGCGTTCTCTCTCTGCTCTTGCTGGATTGGCAATCCTCTCCGAAAGAGTATGATCGAATTCAGCTGCATTATGCTCCTTATGAATACACTCAAAGGATCATGACGCGGCTGAATTAGACCATACTCTTTCGGAGAGGATTGCCAATCCAGCAAGAGCAGAGAGAGAACGCGACATGCAGCAAAATATCCATGAAATACGAGAGCAGATTATTCATATACGAAGGACGACTGATCACCACGATGAACACATAGTAACCGCTGCACCCAAACACCATTCTTGGTAGTGATTAATATATGTTTTACAATATGTTGTACATACTCATTTCTGCCAGCATGAATTGTTTTTTTTTAATATTCTTTTATATTACAGTCCTATAGCCAGTATGAATCTAGATCAAATATAATGATTGGCTGGTTATTATATGTTCGGGTTATGTCTTCAAAGTAGAATCTGGTTTGTATTATTAGAGTACAAATAGCAGTCTAAACTGAGCTTGGCCTTTTCACTAGAAGGGGACAAGTCTCTTCCTTATATATTAATAACTATCAACTAAAGCTTTCCTTTTGTTCTAGTCTTGTGTGACCTAAGCGACTTTGTAGCTTTGTGTGACTCAAAGTCTCTTGCACATAGCAACCATATAACACTGGTGTATTGGAAATCATAATATTTGAATAACTAGTTTGAAACAGTATCTTTTATTTAAATTATCAAGACATTGAAAATTGAAATATATAAGGTTAAGTTAAATACGTTAATAAATTAATGCCAGACTTGGTCTGGTTTCTATTTGCGTTCAATGGCGATTCTAACAGCCTTGGTCTGTGTGTAGTTATCTAGAGCCTCGACACCCATTTCTCGTCCAATCCCGGATTGGTTGAAACCGCCAAATGGAACCTGATGGTGGAAATCGTTGTAGGTGTTGATCCAGATTGTTCCAGCCACCAATCTCGAAGCTACATCGTGTGCCTTGTTGAGATCTGTAGTATGAATTCCAGCTGCAAGACCATATTGAGAGTCGTTTGCCAAAGCGACAACCTCATCAACAGTTGAAAATTTGGAAACGGTCACAACTGGGCCAAAAATTTCATCTTTCACAATTTGCATGTCTTCCTTGACGTCTGCAAAGATTGTAGGTTTGATGAAGTAGCCTTTTTCTCCGAGTCTCTCACCACCTGCGACTAGAGTAGCACCCTCTTTCTTTCCCAATTCAACGTATGACAGAATCTTGTCCAATTGAGTTTGTGAAGTCTGAGCTCCTTGGAAAGTTTCATTCTTGAATGGATCGCCAACAGCAAGCTTGTCTGCGTGCTCTTTGAAAGCAGCCAAAACTTCATCATAAACAGTATCCTGGACATAGATTCTTGATCCTGCACAGCAAACTTCACCGGAATTGTAATAAATACCAAGAGCAATATTCTCAACTGCTTTTTTGATATCAGCATCGGCAAACACAATATTGGGTGACTTGCCACCTAACTCCAAAGTGACCTTCTTGAGGTTTGAATTAGCAGCAGCCTTCATAATATGACGGCCAGTGGCTGTTGATCCGGTGAAGGCAATCTTTTTAATTTTGGGGTGCATTGAAATAGCTTCCCCGGTAATTCTTCCAAAACCGCTGACGATGTTAACCACACCTGGAGGAATACCAGCTTCAGCGACAAGCTTGGAGACATATAAAGCAGATAGTGGAGTCGACTCTGCTGTCTTCAGAACCACAGTGTTTCCGGTAGCTAAAGCAGGACCAACCTTCCAGGACCACATGAGAAGAGGGAAGTTCCAGGGAATAATTTGGCCACAAACACCAAGGGGTTCCCGTCTGGTGTATGAAAAGTGGCTAGGACCAGTCTCGACCACATTTCCAAAGACTTTGTCAGCCCAACCTCCATAGTTTCGGATAACCTGTGCAACAAGGCCAACATCTCCTCGAGCTGAAGAAATAGCTTTGCCATTATCCAAAGTTTCGATGTGTGCCAATGTCTCCTGCTCCCTTTCTATCAAATCTGCCAAGTTCATTAGCAGTTTTCCTCTGTGAGCAGGGTCAGACTCCTTCCAGCCGTTCTGAAATGCTTTATCTGCAGCTTCCACTGCTGTGTCAACATCTTCCTCTCTTGCTTCATAAACATTGGTGATCTCCTCTTCCGTTGAAGGGTTGAAAACCTGGAATGTTTTTCCCTGTTTGGGCTTGACAAACTCATTGTTAATGAAAAGTCCAGTTGGCTGGTCATATGTAACACCGTTGGGCAAAGTGATGGGAACAGACAGGGGTAGATCGGAGTAGACTCTCAGCGTTGTTGAAAAACTTCGCAAGGAGTTTAGAGCAATGTACTTAGATCTAGCAACTCTGATAGTGGAAGCAGAAAGCATTTTGAAGGTTCTGGTTTATTCTGGAGAAGCACAATTCTTCATTTGAAGGGCACATTAAGCTTCTTTTATGCTTCCCGCAAAAATTTGTCAGGGCCTGTTATTCCAATATGACGTATCTGGGGCACATCAATCCTTACAATGGTCGACTGGCCTTTGACCACTTTCCTCTGCACCGAAATCGGGAATAGAGGGGTAGCTAGAAGCAATATATTAAAAACCGTAGTTTCCGATTTTGGAGTGCATTCGTATCCCCACTACCCCACCACTCGTGGATCTCTGGTGGGTGGTTCAGAGTTAATCCGGGTTCCTATCTGATGCTCGCTGATGTACCCAAGCCAGCTCTGTGATGCTGAACAACACAATGAAAAGAGCATTTTGTCAGAATAGATTTGAGCAAAGCATCATAAAATATCCTACTCTATGACAATTCCAATGTGACTCGTTTTCTTGTTCCCCGCTTGGCTCTTTAATTGCATGTCATTCGTTCATCCCAACTGGTTCGCCGCCAGTTGGAATTTTCACTCTTATATACCTCTTTTGGTGGACCGCAGAACATTATCCTATTACCGATAGGGGCCGACCCAACGGTATAAGCCAATCTGAATCTCTATTTTTGAACTTGAGAATCTCCGTAAGGCTTTAAAGCAAATCAAACGTCGCGTTTTTTCCTTAGCGCTGAATGCCGACTAACTGCATATTTTGTTTGAGAACCTTTTATTGGGTACAACCTGCCATGTTCATTTTGAATATGATTGATAAGGAAATATCTTCTAGGCTCTTGCATTGTGTCTGGGTTTGCTTTCGTCAAAAAACACTTCGTTAGTGGTAATGATGCTGAAAATTTGATTTGTAATTGCATTCTGTTCGAAGCATGCTGCTGTTTATGTATCTTTGAAGTCCGAGCGGAGTTTCGGGCCAGACGTGTCATTGTCCTCATCAACCTCCCTATGCAGCCCACAAATTTCATAGTTTCACTCACAAGAATGACATTTGGCTCTACATGTAAAACTGGCATTAAAACCCCTTTAGAAAAATAAATGAAGCATTATAATAGAAACTAAATAAACCACCAAAATAAACAAACTCTGAAAAAGGGTGTATATCATCTTTCCTGTAAAAAAATTCACTACATGTTGCTCTTTTGTTGGAAAACAAGGCATAATTGAAGGTATCAACACATAAACATCAATGATAGTGTGGAAACAATCAATATCTAGTCCACAGAATCAAATTCACAATGTAAAAATAACAGCATTTTGATATTCAAAAGCCGAATCAAGCCAGAATAATGAAGTCATAAGGAGAAAAAAATGATATGATATGAAAAATCCACCACAGGAAATAAGAAAACTTCTTTTAAGAATCGAAAAAAATAAAAAAATCAAACATAAAAAACATAAAAAACGTTCCCAAGAGATCAAACGCTAGAACAACAAAAAAAAAGTGCTAATAAAACAAATGTGGAAAAAAATAAAAATGAGAAAAAGCATGCAGTCATAAGATGTAGCAAGAGCTTATCTGAAAAGATAAGTATTAGTAAAAGAATAACCCATTTCTATATTTGTAAATTATTTTAGATATCATGGATCGGCCCATCCTAAAGAGTTTCTAGTAACCAGAGGTCGAGATATCTTTGAACTCTTATTCTTGTGGAATATTCCCAGTCCATGGCCCGTTCCACTGGCACTGGAAGAAGAAACCGAAGATACTGACAGTCTTTTCTTCTTCTGAGGTTGAGGAGGAACGTTGAAATTTGTGGTTGATGAAGACAAAATAGAAGCAATTCCTAAAGCGCCAGGTCCAACATATCGCTCTTGTAAGGAAGGAAGCAATGGCGGTGTTGAAAATGTGTTGGTGGTCCCATCAGAATTAGAACCCGATACCGATCCTGTTCTCGTTCTTGTTTCTAGTCCCAATCTATCTCCGGACGATTTCTCTGAACTATCAGAAAGCTGAGAATCTCGCAACCTTCCAGAGTCTGCGTCGAGAGCTGGCGGAGACAAATCATTCGCAGAACCGAACGGCGGAGATCCAATAGAAGAGTACGATAACACTCTTGGTGTTATTCGACCCGAGCTATTGGTAGAGTCAGGTGAATAATCAGAAACAGTGATTAATGGCGGTGGTGGTGTAAGTACCGGCTCCGCATCAGAGGTTGGTCGTTCTCTTGCCGAATACACTCCAGAGGGAATATATGACGAAAAAGTCTGTTCATCAGTCAATGGAGGAGTTGATAATGTGGCCAGTCCAGCTTCACCACACGCAATAGAAGGATATGAAGCCATTGGGGATGAAGACGAGCACAAATTCCTTCCGGTATCTTGATCGCTAACGGTGGTGAGAGGACGAGAAGTAAAACCTACCGAATCCACAGATCCAGCAGACTCCCGAACCGCGGTTTGCCTTTCTCTCATGTTCTTCATTGACATCATTGCAGCCAATTCGTGGGGCAAAAGTGGCATAGTGTTGGCTGTTTGTATGGACCCAGAAATTCTCTCAAATTTTTTAGGAGGAGGAACTTCTAGCGTGGCCCTCTTTTCAGAGCCTTGTCCTAAATAGGGACGAATTTCAGGACCTGAATTTATTGACTTCTTTTCGTTGCCTTTGCCAATTCCACCGCCACCAGCTCCTCCAAAGAAGCTTCTTTTCTTTAGACATTTGAAAACAAGTAGCACGCCAACAATGTAGGCCAATCCAGCAGCAGCACTAGCAGAAGCGACTATAGCTGTTTTGCCAGTTGAGCTGTTGCCGCCTATATCAGCAGAAGAACCTTCCAAGTCGCCTTGGGCGCTCTCATATCCTGTTGATATCGACTGTTGGGTATTTGAAGATTCAAGGTTAAGAGATTTGCTTTCTCCGCCAATGGTGCTTACTCCACCAGAAAATGTAGTGTAAATGTGGGACATCAGTTCATTTACAGATGAATCAGGGTTTTGAAACAACCTTGAAGTGTCATCATGAAGTAAGTAGGTTAACATGTAGAAACTGGATCTCGGGATGTAAACATTCGCAACTGAAATGACGTAACCAACGCCAGCCAGTGATAGTGGAGCAATGTTATAAACCTTTATCATGTTTTCATCAACTTGCAAACCATAAGCCAATCCTCTAGAAACATAGCTTAGAATCTGTGCACTGGAGAGTGAATGGGTTGCTACAAAAGGATAATTCAAGTTTTGATTAAAAGCAATGGGGACCAAGACGGACTCGTTGGAAGGTGCAGTTCTGTTTTGCGCAACAATAACCAGCGGCAATCCAGAAGGAATTGAAGATTCCTGGAGGAAATCGGTTGGGACAGCCGTCATACTAGAAGTTGGAGTAGCCGTGTCGATAAATAGAGTTGTAGGCAGCCAATACGTAGTTCCTTCTTCTGTTCCAGTTGGTGGTACATCCGTTGGAGCAGAAGTTGCCGGTGGAACACTTGTACTGGAAAATGGACTCTCTGTCCACTCCGATTGCGTACTTTCAGTGTCTGAAGGACTCTGGGCCGTCTCGGTCACAGAGCTTTTCAATGAATCAGAGACCGTACTGTCAGGAGTTGAAGTTTGAGTTGTTGCATCCCTGTCCGATGATTCTTCTGAAGCAGATTTTGATATTGTGATAACATGCGATCCGCTTGCATCACTTATTGTACTGTAAAACTGTCTTGTAGAATCTGTTGAAGAATGAGCTTCTGAGGTTTCCCCTGAGCCAGATATTGTTCTCGTGGCAAAGGTGCTACTAGTTGGCGTTTCAATCGAGGATACATCAGTAGCAACACTTGAGGTCTCTTTACCAGAGAACGAAACTGCAGAGCTTTCAGACGATGATAAATCAGTAGCGATGCTTGAAGTCTCTTGGCTCGAAAATGAAACTGCAGAACTCTCCGAAGCAAAACTCGTATATGAAGAATCGGTTGCAATACTTGAAGTCTCTTGGCTAGAAAACGAAATTCCCGAGCTTTCAGAAACAAGACTTGTGTATGAAGAACCTGTTGAAACAGACTCCGCACTCGTCAACACAGAACTGGATGCCAATGAGGGACTTTGCAAAGAGGACAACTGAGAACCGGAAACTGAAGAGATTGAAAACAAACTGGTAGAAGCAGTCACAGATGAAATAGAAATGCTTAAAGTTGATTCTGATGCAGTTGCTGTAGAAATACTACCAGACGATTGCGATTCAGATATATCAGTAGAGATTGCCGAGGAGGCAATTGAGTCCAATAGAGAGGGCGATTCAGAAGCTCTAGAGGTTCTGGTGAGAGCAAGGGAACCAGTGGAAAGGGATAGAGAGGTGACAATTGAGCTGGCTGAGATACTGGGGCCTGCACTACTAGAGATATCAGCCAAGGATCCCGAGGATTCAACTAGGCCAGAAGCCGTAGAAGATGGCCCAGCGCTGAGAGAAACCGATTCTGATCCTGATACATAACTGGAAAACGAACTAGTTGCCAAACTTTGAACGATTGATAAACTTGTAGAACCAAAGGACTGGGATCTTGAAGCTTCACTTTCGGAAATGCTGCCTGTTGTGAATGAAGTAGAACTTTCTTCTTCCATCGAATCAAGTGAGTGAACCTTGGAATTTGTAAAGGGCACCGACCTACTGAGTGAAATAGAAGCCGTTTCATCACTAATGATACTTGTAGGTTGAGACGTCACGTAAGTCGTTCCGCTCTTTGAACTATCAGTGTAAACAGATGTTGCGACAGAAAAAGAAGATAAAGTGGTGATAATGCTACTACCACTCTGTATTACGGTACTTGAATGGTCAACCGATGTCTGGTCCAAGGATGTTGCCTCAGAGTTTGTAAGAACAGTTAAACTTGATGACTCTCCTGTAGTGTCCAAAGATTCAGAACTTGTGGAGTCAGCTGTTGAACTATGAGTAAGAGAACTCGATTCCGAAGGAGTAGCATCTAAAGTGGAAATACTTATTTCACTAGGTCTGTTTGAGTTTATTGTTGATTCCACAGAGAATACAGAAACAGGACCAGTAATCTTTGATTCCGAGACTGATGATGTTGTAGTCAAGTCTCTATTAGAAGTAGTTGACATGAAATCAGAAGTAGTAACATCAGACTCCACAAATTCGCTAGATTGGTCCAAGCTAGTGTGACTTTCAATCGAGGGTGTCAATTCCGAACTGGGAGTTTGAATAGTAGAATCTACTGATCCCGTAGGTGTAGACTCTGAACTTTGGGTATCAGGAGAAACAGTTGGCATATTAAAACTGGCAGATGAAGGTATGATTGCCTCAGATAAAGTGTCAGATTCGATAGGATTATATCCAGAAACCGAAGAGGATTTTGGAAACGGCAGAATAGTCGGAAACTCCAATTTTGAGGATTCACTATAAACAGGCGATACCTGAGGAAAAGATGTCGACTGGTCAACAATCTCAGAACTAGTGGCAATGGTGAGAACAGACCATGTTTCTGAGTTGACAGTAGTTGTGTCAATGCTCTCTTCTTTGACTGTCGTTTTACTTTGAACAAGTGTTTGTGATCCAACTGAGCTTGTATGCACATCATCAGATGGTATATAGGAAACAACGGAAGTATCTTCAGTTGGTAATGAGGTAGCAGTATTTCCACTGGTAACGAGAACACTTGAAACGGGAGAATTACTGAAAATTGGCGAGCTAGCAGTTGATGTACTAGTGTAATCCTCTTCTGTAACACCCGAAGTCAAAGTTGGCTCGAGAGTATTTGAGGTAAGATCACTAATAGACACGTCATCGGATGTCAAAATACTAATTCCAGTATTCTCAGTTGTACCTGTTATTGACGTATCAACTAGAGAGGCAATTTCACTGGATGGGGTTGGAACAAGTATCGTGCTTTCTGTTTGTGGTCCTTGGGTTAAACCTGTTGTCAAGGTGGATCCTTTTCCAGTAGAAAAACCCCTGTCAGATTCCGCTGTTGGTACAGCTGTTTCTCGGGTAGAAGATTCAGTTTCTTCCGTCTTCAAAGTGTTGACGTAGTCAGATGACTCTTCAGAGAATTCAGCAGTAGCAGATAATGTCGTCGGTACTACTGTTCCTCGAGTAGAAACTGCTCCATTTGTGGTATCTATCACTGAAGAATCCACATGTCCAGTTGGCTGAGAATTGGATTGTAAAGTTTCCGTATCTTGATTGCTCAACGATTGAATAGGTTCAGTCTCCTGGGTCAAGGTTCCAAAAGCAGTAGAAATACCTCTATCGGACTCCACTATTGGTACACCTGTTTCTCGGGTAGTAGATACAGTTTCTTCCGTCCTCAAGGTGTTTACGTAGGTAGACAACTCTCCAGAAGATTCAACAGGGTCAGCATTGCTGGATAAGATCGTCGGTACAATTGTATCTTGAGTAGAAACTGCTTCATTTGTGGTTCCTATCACTGAAGAATCCTCCTCATGCCCAGTTGGCACAGCATTGGACCGTAAAGTTTCCGAGTTTTGAATACTCAACGTGTGAATAGTTTCAGTGTCTTGAGTGGTGGGCAAAGTTCCAAAAGCCGTGGAAATACCCCTATCACTTGTTTCTTGGACAGTAGATTCAGTTTCTTCTGTCTTCAAAGTCTTCACATCGGTAGGCAACTCTCCAGACAATTCAATAGTGCCACCATTGGTAGATGTTGTCGTTGGAGGTGTCACTATTCCTTGGGTAGTAGTGCCTATCACAGAGGAAACCTGAGGACCAGATATGGGGGTATTGGACTGTAAAGTCTCCGTGTCTTCATTGCTCAACGTGTGAATGGGTTCGGTCTCTTGAGTTAAAGTTCCAGAAGCAGAACTAGCAGTTGTACCATCAGCTAACGTCGTGCCTGGTAATTCAGGTTCGGTGTTTGTAGAAACGGGCTCTTTACTACTAGCTATTGTTGAAACTGGAACTTGATCCTCAGAAGATTGAGCTGTGGTTGGGTTAAGCAGTGAAGTGGAAACAGGAACGGCATCCTCACTAGAAATCGTTGGGATGCTGCTAGTGGTACTTTCGGTTTCGAAAGTTGTCGGTTCATCTGAAAGTGGTGCAACGCCTGTACTGGTCAAAGCAGCAGAGTCAACATCTGTCAGAACAGTGGAACTGATCGCAGATTCTGATAGTTCATGCTCAGTGCTCTTAGTGGTAGGCACAAGTTGATCTGTAACATCAGAGAGTACTGTCAAAGTTTTAAATGTACTGCCATAAGTTGGTGGCGAAACAATGTTTGACTGAACATCATTTGCAGACAAAGAATTGGTATTTGCCTGGACACTGTCCTCGCCGATTGACGTATCTAAATCCATATAACTTGTAGGCAAATTATGGGACGTAACTCCATGTACAGTACTAACAAAGTTTGATGTTTGAGTCTCTTCCAAAGATACCGAACGATCAATTGTTTCGGATTGTGTAAAGCTATCGATGTTTGTAGTCGATTGAGTATCTGACAAGGAATCACCATCCTGGCTTGTTGACTTTTCGGTGGGAATAGTGATACTATCTGATATGATACTCTCGGATACAGTAGGAATGGATGTCGAAGTTTCAACAGAGAGGATGGTGGTATCCGTAGGAATAGAAACAGTAGAGGAAATCAAAGTTTCAGATAATGATCCGTCTTCAACCAAAGAATCAGATGCAAGAGAAATGCTCTGTTGATGGATCGTGCTAGAAAACCCAGGCTCACTAATCACAGCCGATAAAGTTGTTGGTACGGTACTGGCAGTTTCTATACCGCGGCCAGTACTCAAACTCTCTACAAGATTCTCAGAGTTGGAAACCGCTGAGGGAATTTGACTCGAAAATGACAGTGTAGGAGCATTATAGTCCTTTGACGTAAAGCTTGATCCTTGCAAGTCAGAACTCCAAGGTTGTTGAGTTACAGCGCTAGATGTTAGAGACAACAACGGACTTGGGGGGTCGGTGGGAATTGAACTCAAAGTTGAACTTTTATCGCCTCCAAAGAACGATGTGAATTGACTTTGAAGACTTGAAAATAGAGAACGCAACCCTTCGGAAGAACTGCCTTGTGCACTTGGCAGCACTGATGATGCTGGTTTATGTTGGAGTGCAGAGTCTGAAGCGCTTGGTATATCTATAGACGTCTCGGAAACATGCTGACTAGACGTCGTTGAAATAAGGCTCAATTTATTGCTAGTTGAGGCAATTTCAGAAACGGGCTCCTCTGATAAAGTCTGAGTGCTAAATGTATGTGGGACACCCGAACTGTCATCACTGACGAATCCAAGGCTGGAGACCGAGGACAATTGTGACGATTGCTCTATAGTCGATTCAGAATATTGAGACAAAGTCGAACTCGGTAGTGAAATAGCCGATGTTGGCAAATGGCTATCGGAATATTGAGAAGACACCGCTGTGGTCGAGCCTTCATCAGTGCCCGAGGTTCCGAGAGAACTAGACAAAGGTAGTGAAGACGATTGTTCCGTTTCAAAGTCTTTTGTGGTAGACTGAGAAACACTACCACTGCTCGGAGTAGCAGGTTCGCTGCTGCCAATACCTTGTTGTGACTCCGAATCGGATGGTGAGCTGGAGGCTGACACTGTTAGCGAAGACTTGCTTTGAGTGGTCAATAAGGTTGATGCCAAGGACAATTCACTTGCAGCTGAACTTAGTTTAGGACTAGTAGTTACCGAACTGTCTGTTGAAACTTTGCTGTCTATTTCCCGCCAGCTTGAACTTTCCTGAGATGGTGAAAAACTGGCAGAAGAAGATTTAGCAGTTTGCGACAGTTCGGATGAGCTTTCATCAGATTCAGAAGCTCGGATGGTGGAAGATGCAACTGCGTCATCGCTGGATGTTATTGCTGCCGAGGAAGTGGTAGCAAAATTCCAGCTTTCTTCGCTCTCAGTTTCTGAGTATGACGATGGGGAGCTCTCAAAATCCGACGAACGCGGTATCGACAGCGTTGGAAAAGACATTGTTTGGGAAGTGTATATTTCCGTTCTGGAGCTACTGGTAGGTATCGACATGGATGCTTCATTTTTAGTCGAAGGTGAGCTTCCTGAAAATTCAGGGGAAGTGGAAACCGCTTGTTCGCTGCCAGTTTTGGTATCATCATCATCATCATCGTTTCCGGTCGTTATGCGAGGTATTGATTCTATTTCAATTTCTCTGCTTTGAGCCGAAGAAGATGAAGGCTCCTCCTCCTGAGCTGATAAACTGGAAGAAGTCAAGGTTTGTTCGTCATTGTTGGTCGATGAGTCCGTTGACGAGGATAATTTTTTGTAATAAGGGCCGCTCGAAGCGACAGAAGAATCGGGTGAGTGGAGGCTTTGTATGCTTGAAGAGGGCAACGAGAGTGTCGCAAAGCTAGTGAAGGGTGAGGTTTGGATATGGGATTGAGAGACTGTAGAAGACTTTGAAGTGGTGGATACTATTTCGTCGCTCTCCTCGATACTCGACAAGGAGGCCGTGGAGGTTGTTTGTTCTCTAGGGGCCGATGTTGGTAGAGCAGACGAATTAGAGTAAGCGATGGCTATTAATCACAGTTTGTAGAGTTAATATAATGTCTGAGGTTAAACTGTTTGCTGTAGGCTGTAGGCTCTAGACTCTAGACTCTAGATCTGGCATGGATAGATCTACTTACACTCGTCGTTCTTCTTGAACAACCTGAAGGCGTCTCTCGAGTCAAGAAGCCGTCCAAGATTGAACAAGTTCTCGGCTCTCGTTTTGGGGGCTATATGACGGTTGGGGGTCAGTTTCCAAAAAAAGGATGACTGGTTGGGGGTAGGCAGTATCGAGAAGAAAAGAGCACATACGCTTTTGCCTTGGGTCATTAGCAGCGAGTGACAGAGACGACAGACAGAGTACCAGGAGCAGCCATAGGAGAGCATCCGGACTGCGCCAAGGGTCGGTGCCTCGAACAATCATTGTGAAGGTTAAAGAGAGAAGGGAGAGGGAGGAGGAGGAGTCAGGAAAAGATGGAAGGGCAGGGCTGGGCTAATAATAGGGTTCCACGAGATCTTCGCCCACACGCTCGAGACTGAGCGAACAAAACGAGCGTTGCTACTCCAAGCGCCAGGCTCCAGGCTCCAGGCTCCAGAGCCCTCCAGCTCCAGCTCCAGCTTCGATCCGCCCCAGATGGCGGGCCGTCCCGTGCTGCTGCTCGAGTTGCTCTGAGACGTCGCTTGCAGCGCTTGCAGCGCTGGGCTGGCGGTGGACGCTGGACGGGGCGGGCGCGATAGGCAGCGCAGCGAAGCCAGCGGCTGTTCATGTTCATCGGCCATGTCTCATGGTGTGGCCAGAGAAAACACGAGAGAGCGTGAAACGATTTCAAGTATCCGGTGCTCGTTCTCGTAAATTTACAGCGCTTCGCAGAGTTGAATCGGTCTGGTCTTGCAGGAGAATGTTGTGTTCTGGAAGAGCAGTCCCGTAGAAGATCGAGGTTCGAGGTTCCAGGACTGGATCGAGTGTCGAGGGTTGAGGACCTGGCCTACGAGCTGAGAGGGCTGTCCGTGGACCAGGTCTGCCATCGAAGGCCCGGGCAGCCAGCCGGGCAGCCAGCCGGGCAGCTAGTCCGCCAGCTCGAAGAAGAGCAGCAGGGCTGGCTGAAACACCTTGAAGCTCGCTGGAGTATGTGCATCGCTGGGATGTTGTGGTGAAGATGAAACACCAGGGCCGGTGGAACAATCTCTGTTCGCGCTTTGGAGATTCGCCCTTCGACCAGCAACACTCCAAAAGTCGCAGGCCGTGTTCCAGGACTGGCCGATGACTGATGAGGCCGTCTCTGTTGCGGGATGCCTGTTCTCGAGCAGTGCTCGACTGTGTGCTCGAGAGCACTGGTGCTCCCCATCGAGTGGTCCTACGGGTCCTACGGGTCCGACAATTGAGACTCTGTTCTGAAACATTTCTCATCTCCAAAGTTCCTTCGATGCTTAGCTATTACTGCCTGTTCCAATTCGGTCCTCAGCATGTGTTTTTCTATTACTTGCAATTGAAATATTGCGTTTCAAATCCACTATTCCTCGGAGCGCGAGCTTTCGTCCGAGTCCTCATTTCTGGGATTGGGAATCAGCTTCTCGGCGTCTCTCATCCCCTTTTCATCGTCCACCCACAAATAAAGTCCTGCAGATACCAGAACAAGAATAAAATTCGGAAGAAATGGAAACCTGTCGTTGCTGGTTCGATCCTGGATAACCGCTATCACAAGCGTTCCAATCCAACCTGTTGCAACCCCTAGTAAAATCTCCAATCCAAAGTACTGCGCTTCTTCTCCCGCTGGTAAAAGAGAACTGTAGACTACCCTGTTGACAGACCGAAGAGCACTGCTGGAGCTCACAAACAGGACCTCAAAGATCCAAAACTCCGCCCGGTGCTTAAATCCAACCTTTGACTTTTGCGAAATTCCAAGGCACCCCCAGAAATTGGTAAGGAGACTAATGCCGAGGAAAATATATACCCACGTTTTGATCTTAATCTTGAGACGTGGATACAAAAACATCCAACTCAAGGACCCAATACACGCAACAATATAGGACATGAACGAGTAAACCGTGTATTCTCCATCCGTAGTCCCCAACCCCAGCGTAGATCTGAAAAGTAATCCAAACACAATGAGAAAATTGCTATACGAAATGTTCCATAACACCCAAGCAATACAAAGCTTATATGCTTCTGGATATTTTTTTATCCCTTTAAACAGTGTAACCCCTATTATTTTATTATATTCCTCAAGTTAGTAAACGACATCAGAAACCCCCGCCAGATAATATATTTCTGCAAGACAGCTTACATCTTTTGAAAATCAGTTCAAAGTAAGTTTCGCCGTCCCTTCTAACATGACCGTTAATCGAGGGTAATAAAAACCCACTGGCAATTGAAGAAACTATAGAAATAGCACCAGCTACAGTAATTGCCACAAGAAAACTACAATGATGGGTTAGCTTTTAAAGAGACTCAAAATACCGTTGCACTTACTTGTGGTATCCAGTTT
The DNA here is from genome assembly GCA_030581615.1 of Alloascoidea africana. Classification (NCBI taxonomy): domain Eukaryota; kingdom Fungi; phylum Ascomycota; class Alloascoideomycetes; order Alloascoideales; family Alloascoideaceae; genus Alloascoidea; species Alloascoidea africana. Next base: position 477,401 of record JAKTTT010000007.1, read on the forward strand.
CGTAGGCAAACCCTCTTGTGTAAGAAATGATAATGCCAATTATCAATGCTGTCAATCCTCCAGCATTTCCAATAACAATTCCAAGCACGCTAACATTCGAACCTCGTTTTAAAATGGTCTTCCGGCGAACCTCTTCTGCCTCATATCCTATACTGGAAGCTCGTGCTCTCATAAAAATGGGAATAAATGATCCTTCCATAATTTCATAAACCGCCGTTATCGAGCAAAGAAACGCATACAAAACTGAAAGTCCTGTTAAAACATTGTATGATTTGCCCGTTAAACCTGCAAAGGGAAGCGCAAAAATCCCGAATACAATTGTTGAAGAAACCATTAACGTTTTTTTATAATTGGAATAATCTGCAATTGGTGAAAGTAAAATTGCCAGAACTCCTTCAATAGAAGTGAAAATCGCTTTTAGATAGAGACTTGCAGTAACAAAGTTAGTAGTATATCTTGAATCACATCAAAGTTCAGAACATGTCTTACACATAGCTCGAGTAGTGAACTTCACCAGCGCCAAATCTAACCAAGCATTCACCACCTTTTGCAAGACAGGGTTCTGTTGATCCAGGTTGATGTCCAACAGCATGTGCCACTGATTGAATAACAGCAGGAACATATGTTCTAAGCATAGCTGCTACTGGACCAGTCTGTAAACTTGATTGTTAAAAAATTGTGACCAGCGCTAACAATTTCACAAAAAAGATCATTTACAGAATAACATATCAACAACCAAGACAAAAAGCTTTTTTTCGTATCCCAAACTTTTAACTGATTTTGATTTGTTCCATTATCATTAGAGCCCTCAGGTAGGGGATGATCCAGGTCATCTTCCCCTCTTTCCACTTCATAAACATTATCAGTTCTTTTTGACATTCTTGGTTAAACTTGAGTTAAATAGGAAGAAAATAAAATAATTCATTGATGTTTGAGCGGTACGTTGAGTATTGATATTTCCTCCTCCTAGCAAACACAAATGTAATGTGCTTGCTTTCCTATTTAGTCACAGACCATGTACTGACATTGTTTAACAATTGCTACTCCATAATACATAAGCCTAGTATCAAATAAGATGAATTCTTTGACAAGGCTATAATTGCTCATTTCCTGTTTCAAAAACTATACCCCAAAGTCAAAAAAAAAAAAAAAAACGCCAAACAGATTAGTACAGTATACATAATGGGATTATAACACACAAACGGTCAGAGAATAGTTTAAAGAATTTGGGCGCTCAAACTGAAGCGCTCTATAAATGTTGGATCCTTATGGTTTGAAGCATTGCGAGACTTGAACCGACAGGTATTAACCACAGCCCTCAACAATTATGTCCAATCATAACCCAATTTGTTATGCTAAAACGGTTTCTCATTTCATAGACTTTTATTAATTTTTTTATCCCACATTTTGTGGGGTTACGTTTGAGTTAGCTCTGCTCCCTTTGTGATGCCCATTTTACTTTTAACAACCCTCACATGCAAAACCTATAACAAGTTCTAATATTGCTCACAATATTCAAATTTGTTTAATTCATAAATTACAAATAAACTGTGTTTGCATAAAACTCTATTCCTTTACCCTTATCCTTTTCCTATTCACATTCATATCATTTCGATTTTACATCTGTCGTTCAGAACTCCACAATTATACAGGTCTATCTCAGCCGACCATCACTTATGACGGTCTCCGATCAATCCAGTCAAGTTTACCTCATCTTGTCAGATTCTTTCCACTGATGGCCGCATTTAATACCAGGTTTTTACACAAAGAGCTTTTGGATTTCCAGTTCTTTCCATTTTACAAAATGCGGAACTTAATGATAGCATTGACATGATACTCATTCAAGCTCACAAGAGTTTTCAAAATCATCATGTAGGACACTATATACTGGAGCCGCTCCGATTCTTAATCTACAAAGATCAAAAAGTTCAGTCTTAACGAGAACTCCACTATGGCAGTGAATAGTGGATGGACAGGTGAAGCCAGAAAAACCAACCAATCACTCAACTGATTACTCTTAAATACCAACTTATCACTACAAAAACCAAATCCTTTTTTAGACGAAAGTCGATTATTTTCACCAGAAGTGTATTTATGGGAAGGTACATAAGATTATGCTAGAATTCCAAAAACGGATAATTTATCCTTACTGAAAGTTTTCACAACTGGTACTGAGTGCCTGGATCATATAACTCCCCAACGGTAATAACCAAACCAAGCTCTTCTTCTTTGATCCAGCTTGAACACCTCTGCCTTAACTGCTGGGGTTGTTGTACCTTTGGCATCTTTGGTGGCGTAACTTATAGTTTCTTGTTTGAGATTTGTGTTAAATAGACCGGGTAACAGCCATAATGATTCATTTTTCCTCATTAGTGCTCAATTTTTTTTTATCGTTTGTATTACAACGCCTAGGCTATTTAGACTAAACAACCATACTCCAACTCTTTCTTTTGATTCTCCAATTTAAATCTTTCCTCCTTTACTAATCTTTAAGCATCTATCTTCTTCTTTATTTTATCGCTAGTTTTAAAAATTCGCTACATAATGTCTGGGTATGATCTATTTTACGATTCTGTTTTCATGTCAAACTTTATACTAACCCCCCTAACGACGTAGCTTTACATCATTTAGTTCATCTTCATTTTCACAATCATTTGGTTCTTCCGCAGAAAAGTTTGATTTCCTAAGTACATCGAATTCCATTGGACACAATGGTTATGAAGTTTCAGTGTCTTATATATCTGGAATACCAGACCCGAATATAATTCTTTCTCCCGAGTTAAAGGTGATCTTTAACAGGCTGCTGAAACGAGACCTTAAGACAAAGGAAAAGGCATTGGCAGATTTTAAATCCTTCATTTTAAAACACGAGGATTCGGACAAGACGTTATTTGGAAACGACCTGGTATTGTTATCATGGGTTCAGCTATATGCAAAGTTATCGATTGACCTGTCACGAAATGTACGAGTGTTATCACATGAAATTCAAGGCCTGTTGTGCAAAACACAAGGCAAAAAGTATGCGAAATATCTAAAGGATTCAATTGGCTCTTGGATTGGAGGAACATTCGACACCGACAGAGTGGTGTCAAAGTCCGCTATCAAGAGTATTGATACAGCTTTTCCCTCAGTTGAGAAACAGAAGGCTCTAATAAAGGTTTTCCAATGGCCTCTCCTTCTCTACACCTACACTGTGATTAGATATGAAAACGCACAAACTCTCAGTGATACCAGATTTATTTCAAAAGAAGAGGCCGAAGCAAAACATTTCCGTGTCATGACATCCACAATCCTTATCTTCAAGAAGCTGGTATCTGAGAATTTCGCTGAAAATGCCAAACCACCTAAAGAACATCGTCCATATTATAAAGACATTATTGGCTTACAAGAACTATGGAAATACGCCATTTCTCATGATCCAACCCTTGCAGCAGCGACATTAGATTGCCTTACCACTGTTCTCAAGAAACCTTATACCTTTTCTTACATCCGTGACATATTGAAAGAAGTTACCACCATCATTGTACACAAGCGGCTCAAAACCGTCAAGCCTATTCTCATGACACCCATAGTTATACCCACTCTAACTGCTGTAAAGTCTCTCATTGGCGTTCTACCCGACTTTTGGACTTGGTCGGCGCCAAAGGCTAAAAAGACACCTCTGCAACGGCTGACTCATTTTATAAGTGCTGGAAGTTGTTTCTGTAATGTCGAGTATTGGAATTTGTTGGCTGATATTATCTCCTCTATTCCAAACACTGAGGAGAATACAGATAGTGTCCTCAGCGCATTGTGGAAGGCTATAGAAAAGGAAACGACAAACATTGCAAAGGGTTGGGAAACCTATCTAGGTGCATGTGCTCAGTACATTCAATCAAACACGGACGGAAATGCAACTGTTATAATGAAGAGCAAACTGAAACCAGCAATAGTCCAGTTCCTTGAACAAGAAATTCGGAATGAAAAAATCGAATTGCAACTTCTTGAAGCTTTCTCAAGTGCAATTGCCGCTGTTTATGAGTTTAATAGTGGAGAAACCAACAATTTATGGAGAGAACTGAGGTCCGACTCTTTGAATGACAAGTATAATCCTATTTTTACGAACCGATTCTTGAGATTGACTAAAGATGTTTGTTCGAAATCTAAAAGCACAACAATCTCAACTGCTGCGAATGAGGTTATTGCTCCAATTTTAGCAAAATGTTTAGATGCAAATGAGCCGCTTTCCTTATCGACACACATCCCCACCCTATCGGCCATAATAAAATTGTTTCCCGAATTAGCCTCACAGAAATCGTCAGATATAAATGATTTTCTCACAGTCAGTTCCTCGCGTTACAAGCCTGATATAAACCTGCTTTCCGAAATTCTAAATCTGTATTCACTCATCTCGAAATCAAAGGGGGAAATGATCCAACCTGTTGCAAAAGGCTTTGCCTCTCTTGTCCATACAAGTCTTGAAACCCCCAACCTTACAGATTCCTCACTGCGGCTTTTGATTTCAGTGAACCTGAAGGAGGTTACTAGGTCAGAAGAGATTCTACAATACTTGGCAAAATCGGCGAAAGAGATTAACCTATCTGAAAGCGACGCTGACCCGAAATTATCTCTTGTATTGGAGATTGCACGAATTAATGGAAGCACAATAGTAACTCTTGACGATGTTGCACAGATTGTACAATACATGTTTGAAAAGTCTGAAGCTGATTCTACTCTTGGACTTTTCACCAATTTTTTCTATTCCTTGACGGAGATCAATTCCTCCATTTTGCCTTTATTTTTCAAGCTTGAAGTGGGATCTAAATATCTCCAGCATTTGTGGAAGTTTATACAAATATTTGATCCGACAAGTGATGAGTACGGTGATGCAGATGCTTTATTTGACAAATTTGTTTCAGCGGTGAACCATGGCGAGAAAGATCTCCTACCAATATTTACAGAATCCCTAAAGTCCACTATTTTTGCCGCTGAGACTGAAAAGATTTCGCAGATTGCATCAAAGTTTTTACAACTTACGGAACTACTAAAATCCAAGGAACAACAAATTAATGTGATCAATACTGCGATATTCAGTCCCTTAGAATGGGATCAAGCAGTGAGAGAAGTGGTGGGTGAGGTTCCAGACTCAACATTATCAATATCAAACAATCTTGAAGGAGCCATTTTCCTGACTATAAAAGAACAGTCTGCTTTTAAATTTGAAGCAGCCATACCTTTACTTATGATGGCGAGGTTTTCGCTCACTATACTTTCTAAAAACAAAGAGATTTTGGATAACGTTGATGAAGCCAGTAGCTTCATCCTTGGTTTGTTAGTTGCTGGAGAGGTGGCTAAAGACTTTGTTTTCCTGGGAAGCAATGACAATGCGAGCCTAGTCGGCCTTATTGACGAAATATCGGCAGTTGGAACAATGGCTGATCAGCTTTCAAATGACGTTTTCTCCAATGTGGAGAATTGCACAAGAACTCTAAACGAAATTTTGGGTCAATTAAGAATTACTGATTCTTCCACTTTGGAATCTCAAATACTATTATCTATTATCCCCCGATGCAAAGGCGAAGATGCATTTTCCTTCTATCACTGCCGGATTTTAACTTCAATAGTTACCCGTGTAGTAGAATTCAACCACATGAAACTCCAGGAGGTAATACTGAAAACGGAGCCCAATGGTCTTCGCAAACTTTTCAAAACTTCACCGTTACTATCCTCAGCTATTATACTCGGATTTAAGACTCGGTTAACGGAAACTTCGTTTGACACAATCAGAAATTATGTTGCAAGCGAACTTATTGGAATCAAATCTGAAAAGGCAGCAACAAAGGGTTTAGTGTACTTGACCACACTCAACTGTTTCCTCTCTGTTCCATCGGAAAGCGTTGGTTCATTTATGCCACTTCCTCCGCAGAGACTTCAAATGATTCTGGATACGTTAAACAAATGGCTGGAATCTGATGTTGCTTACGATGCTGATTTTTTTGAGGTCAAAGTGGAGTTGTGCAGGTTCTTCACGTTATTAGCACCAACCAAGGGTGATAAGAGCCCGCTTTTTTGGACTACCGCACTAGAGTTATGTGGTGATCTAATCGGTACCTGCTCGACACTCGAGGAAGACGATTCAGATTCTATTGTTTCTCCAATAGTACTCAGATACTATTCTTTGAAACTGTTCATTGCGTTAGAACGGCTAAAAGACTCAATAGAGGAATTATCCGATTTGGACGATATTTATAATGAGATTTTTGAAATTTTGACAGTGGAGCCTCGGATGAATTCACAACCTGTTGAATTAACAAACGATTTACTGCTTCGAGTATTTGTCAAGTACCCTCTCAAGGTTTTGCAACAAAACGATGAGCACGAAAAACTATTCCCTCTATTACAGTCAAAGTCCGTGACAGCTCAACGGATTGCCATGATGTTGCTACATCAACTAATTCCCAAGATGCAGGAGGACTTGACTATTAATTATGAACTACGACACCAAAAGATTTCAAATTCCGATGATGAAGAGGAAGAGGAAGAAGAGGACGTTCAACTTCCGATGGAATTACTGAGCATTGTTATGGATCCTTCCATGGATACAAAACCTACAACATCTTACTTATGGACCTGGCTATTGATATTTGACCATTTCAATAACATTTCATTCAGCATTCGAAGCATTTACAATGAAAGTTTGAAAGAAGGCGGATATGTTGAAACTCTTTTGGAGCATTTATTTTCATTCATCAGAAACAAAAGCAACATAATCAAAAGAATAACTGCCGACTTTCATCCTAGTGAATTGGATGACTTGGTTCTCAATTACGACGCTCGAGGTATTTTCTACCAAGATTTGGATTACGAACATGATCTTCTGATAGTGCATGTGTTGTACCTAGCTATGAATTATTCCAGATCAATATGCAAAGTCTGGTTTAACGGAATTAGTGATCGATCAAAGAGCTCGTTTGTGGAGAATTTTGTCCAGAAAAACATATCACGCATGATAATTAATGACGAATTGAACAAAGTGGAGAATTCATTATCTTCTAGCTCTCATGACAATGATGATCTGGATATCAAGATAAACCGTTCTCTGAGAGAAGTTAGACTTACGTACTTGATTGATGAACAAAAGTTGGAAATCATGGTGAAGGTTCCTGAATCATTTCCTTTGAGAAATGTCCAAGTCGAAGGAGCTTTACGGATAGGTGTACGCGAAGCCCAGTGGAGGTCTTGGTTACTTGCATCCCAGCGAATTGTGACTACTCAAGGCGGAAATATTCTGGAAGCATTGGAGCTTTTCAAGAAAAACACCTCTTTACATTTTTCAGGGTTTGAAGAGTGTGCTATTTGTTATGCAATCCTTCACCAGGACCACTCGCTTCCTTCAAAATCCTGTCCTACATGTCATAACAAATTTCATTCGGCTTGCTTGTATAAATGGTTCAAAACTTCTGAATCAAATACATGCCCTCTATGTAGGTGTAAGTTTTCTTTTGCGTAAATTGAGCTTATATGAAGATAGGGAATGAAAAACTTTTTGGCGATGAAAATGCCATAGTACTCCAATGAAGAGACATTGTAATAGATAAACTCTCGTAGTCTTCTTACATCCAAACCAAAATGACCAGAAGAACAGTTTTGGTTAATCTCCAGATAAAGCGTTTACTTTTTATTAAGCGTTATAAATGCTTTTTATTTGTAGTTGATGAACATTAGTTTCGAACTAGATATACATTGTACAATCAACACAAAATAAATATGGAACAACAACTACACAAGTACCGGATCCTTATTCCTTCTTCTCAGGTTTAAAGCCAATAGCAGCTAATCTTTCTGGCAAAATGGGGTGCGAAAAGTTGTAAGACGAGTAAAGCCAATCAACATCCATAGTGCTCAGGTTTTGAATCTGTAGTTTAATCAATGCTCTTCCCAAATCGTCTGCATAACCCAGATCCTTAGCGTAATTGTCTGCTTGGAATTCGTGTTTTCTCGAGATGGTGTTCATCAAAAAGGATAGAATTGATGTCAGAGGTGTCAAAATATCGCCAAAGAGGAAAAATCCAATCAATATGGGGTGCTGTCCTATGAAGCCAAAAGACTCATACATAGAATTGTTGTGAATGAATACCGAAAACAGTGTAAAGATTGAAAACGTATGAACTTGCGAAATGACCAGCATTCTAGTGGTGTGTGACAAAGCCCAATGACCAATCTCATGGGCAAGCACAGCGGTGACTTCCGGGACAGTGGAACCTTCAATCAATGTGTCAAAAATAACAATTTGCTTACTCCATGGCAAACCATAGAAATAGGCATTTGAGTGAGAACTTCGCTTGGAACCATCAATAACATAAAGCTTGGTCAATGGGAACTTGTTCTTAGCGGCCAACCCCTCGATACTATCTTTCAACTCGCCAGCTTCCAAGGGAGTGACTTTGTTAAAGAGAGGCTGGATCAAAGTAGGATAGAGGGCAATAGCAACAATTTGAAAGCCAAACATAAACAACCATAGATAAAAGTAAAAATTATCCCCAAAATAGGACGTAATTTTCAAAAGGGCACCAACTAATGGAGAACCAATGACAATTGATAGGAATTGAGACTTGATAAAATCCGTGACGAAAAGACGAGGAGTTTGCTTGTTAAATCCGAATTTTTCTTCCAAAACAAAGGTTTGGTAAATAGACACGGGTAGAGAACTCAACGAAGAAATGAACTGGAACAATATCATAAAGAAGATGGATTGCGAAATTTCCCCACCAACAGTGAATCCGAGAAACTTTGGAAGGTAAGGCGCAACTTTGCTCAAGACGGTACCGGCTGTATTCCAAAGCTTTGGAAATAGATCATAGTTATAAATGGCCACATTACGAACGAGAGAGTAGAATCCAGATGCAAAAGAAAACTCTGCTTTTGCTTTTCCATATGCTTGAGACTTTTGATAAGTTTCGTCCTCGATTGTCCCTTCTAAACTTGGAGGAATCTTCTTGCGCTTTAAAACACTATACTGACGCAAATCAATGTAATTCTCAAAAACATACTGTGCAACAGTAAACCCAAGAATTATCGATTTCCAATTGATAGTTGGCTTATCCAGTAAGAGAGACAATCCTTTTAGAAACGACATGATGCTTAAGAGAAACTTATGTGGAAGAGGTGACGTGGACGACCAAATGCCAAACACCCAGAGACCATGCCAGGTTAGCCAACAACCCTGAGATTAACCTCTTTTGGAACAAACAAGTATCTATATAGGAAGCCTATGACAAAATGAACCCTGCGTAGACATACTAAATGACGATGAAAGTGCCCAGCCCGATAATGCATTCTTCCAGATGTAAATGTATAACTATCCTAATCAGAGCTTTTTGGATTTGGCTTCACTTTCGCTCAGCTGTTTTAAATAAATAGAACTTCCTCCATTTAGCGACTTTTGAGAAGGTTCCGTGCTGCTTCGGTTTTTATAGGAATCGTCACTGGTTGCTATTGCAACAAATTTCCCTAGAGCATCCACATCCAACCCCACAATGCTGTCGCCGAATTTGGGGTATTGTCGAAGTCTCTTTTTCGCCTTGTGGTCCCATAAGCATACTAAATGGTCGCTTGCTCCAGTGAAAAAAGTGCCGTACTTTGGATGGAATGCCAATGCGTTTACCGGAGCCACAATATCCACGCTCTTTGGTGGGTTTGCTTCTGGGTCTGGGTGTCTGTGGCATTTGAAAGCATACTTCTTACTTTGAACTTCTGGACTTGGATCAAAGAACTCTACCGTTACTCTTCCTTCCACCGAGGTCTGTGCATACCCTGTTCCATCTGGCATACACCGCAGACTCCTGGTTTGATATTTAAGTCCGCTTTCTCTGATCTGAACTGCACGATCTAGTTGCCGAACATCATAGATGTGAACTTGACGGTTTGACATTGCAACCACAAATAGACCAGACCCGTAGGAGGCATCCATGGCAAACACTTTTCCTGGTAGTGGCTGGAAACCAATTGATTCAGCTGATCTGGAGTCGATGTATTGTAGTGACTTGTCCCAGGATCCGGAAACGATGACATTCTGATCAGGCAAGTCCAGTAACGACTGGATAGAGTGACTGTGTGGCTTTCCAATAGTTTTGAACTGTCCAGTGGAAAGATCAGTGGCATAAGCTTGTCCATCTAGCCCCCCGTAGTATGCTATTCTGTTATCCCTACGATCCCACGCACAATCCAGTACTGCGCCTTTTGAAGGAAGATATAAAAGACGAGAGTTTTGGTCTCCATCATAAAGCGACAGGGAATGCTCTTGATCCCATGATGAAACTAGAAGGTGCTGTGCTGAAGATTCGAACGGTGAGAAATGGACACTAGAGATGATATCCTGAGGAGCGTTTTGTAGTTGTGCTAGAGCCAGTTAGGATTGGAAATTAGAACCATACAACCGAAAAGTTAACCTACAAATATATGACATTTCGTTTTTCAACAGGTATCTCGATTTTTGATGCTAAAACTCTTTGGTCCAAATCCCAGTACAAAAGCTCCTGTTTGTGTTTGGTTGCTGGGCCAACGTGACTATTAAGATCGTCACGTGATACAGGATTATTACAGTATTTCTCAGCAACGAAATCATTGTAGTTCAGCAGTACCTTCGAAAGAGGTGCGGGATCAGGCAATCCAGCACTATGAGAGAACTATGGGAAAAATCCGAAACAGAAAAACTAATCGAGTTCTTTGAACTCAAAAACTCCGCCTGCCATCAAGGCCAAACCGACTCCTAAGAGCATATTGGAGTAAGTGAGAAGCTGGATCCAGAACTTAAGTGATTACTTGTTCTGTACTGTCAAGCTGGAGGGACAAAGGAAGGATGCTGTATTCGAAGAAGACCAAGGTCTGAGAATAATAGCAGAGGAAAGACAAGAGAGCTCGAAAAACCATAGTACACCGCCCTCGATCGTCGCAAGGAGCAAAACATAGATATTAGTAACTAGTATGTATGGGTGTAATAAAAGAAGTTAAAAAAAAAAGTTCAGCAGTTTTCATTTTCTCTGGGACAGCATAAATCGATAAGAGTGATAAGGATAAATCGTTGTTGTGTAGCGTTACGCCTGCGAGGTCTCGGTTGTTGAGTTTTTTAATTTTTTCAATTTTGAATCCCTGAGTTAGGACAAGTTTGTTTACATAGATTGCAGCTCTTGATTGCTTGATTTGATCGTCTCGGAGTTCTGTGGCCGCGTCAATTAATACGAAGTTTTGATTGGTAACCGGGCCATGTTTGTATCTATGTGGCGTTTCTTGAATTAGGATTGCGCAGGGTGATGATCGGGAGGAGTTAAGGAGACCTTCGAGGTCGTTTGTTGACTTTCTGATGTTGAATGATATGAGGACCGGTATCATTGGAGTTCTCCAGTTTTCCTTTTCTTACCGCGTTCGCGAGTCCTGTGTTCTGAAGAAGTCGTTTATAATCCCAACTGTTGTAGCTAACGCAACAATAAACGACTTCTTCAGAACACAGGACTCGCGAACGCGGTAAG